>CM075815.1:38821640-38964640 GCA_037975025.1 Excoecaria agallocha | reverse complement strand
CTATTGGAACCAAAGCAGAACATTGTCACCCTTTACCGGCATCCTTTGGAGGAAACTGATGCAACCTTGCCAATTCATCCCAGTGCACTTGTTTAACACCCATCATTAAACTTGCTGTTGCCTTTTGATGCCGGACCGATCCCGCAGCTGACTCCTATGGGATCAACTTCTGATCCTGCAGGTGGAATCAGCTGCTCCCTGCCCCCTGCATGTCTTCGTTGGCGCGCTGCACTGCTGATTCTGTAAGGTCTTCGTTTGACTCAAAAGACTCCATTTCCGTAAATAAATTTCAAACCACAACATTTTTTTTTAATAAAGTTTTAAAATACATTATTTAAAAAAAAAAGTCCCGAATTTGCATATCCTTTGTTTATTTAATTAAAAGCTATAAGTACTATGTTTGGTTCTTGTTTAATGTCTATTGTACCAGTTTAGAGCTTTGGCTCACATTACTAATGAATCTGGTTTGCGGCTATGCTAACTGGTTTAATATAGGTAATGGAAATTTTTTTTTTTCTATTTGTAGACAATGATGGTATATTTATTACAGGTATTTATGACTTAATTTCCTTTCTATTAGAGGGAAAACCAACAGGTTTCCTTTCTATTAGAAGGAAAACCAACAGGTTTGCCAATTTTGTTCTACATAATCCATTTGGGCGAGTTTTAAAGTTGGTGCTTTTGCTTAATTCTCATTCTCATTAGATAGTGGTAGTTCTGTTACTTTCTTGCCTTTATGTTCTAATTATTGAGGATTTATTTTAACGATTAGAGGAGCTCTTCAGTTTTATACCATTTCCCAATCTGCTAGCCATTTTTACTTTGCTGCAGTTGAATTTATTATATTATCATGCTATTACTTTGATAGGATTAGACACTTGTCCTTTGTTGGTGGGTTTGTCTTTGTTAACAAATCAGGTTGATTAGCCTTGCTGCATTTTTCTAGATTTTCATGGCAATGTCTGTAAGTCCTGCTAAGCTAAGAGTTTCATAGATTTTCCAGCATTGATTAACCTTATAGTTTACTTCCTAATTGCAGATGCTATTTCCTTTTTGTTATCTCTTCTTCAATTTGTATATTTTCTCGGTACTGAAAAATCTTAATTAGTTTGTTTGTCGTTAACAGAATACCAAAATGGGGAATTCCGTCCTTGTATTACTTTTTAAAAAATTTTAAAAGTTTTACCGACGGATATTTCCGTCAAAAGCAAATTATCAGTATTCCAGAAAATGTTAGGAAAGATTTACAGACGGAAAAACCGTCGTTAATGCCTAAAACGACTAAAATAAATGAACATAGCGACGGATTTTATTTTAGCGACGAAAAGAGATGTGTAACTTTGAGGCAACAGAAAAAATTAATCGCTAAAACTGGTTGCGACGCGCATCTGCTCAATGGGTCTTTAATCCGTCTCTAACCCTTTTAGCGACGGTAGATACCGTCCTATTTTCTCTCTCTCTTTTTTTTTTTTGGGTAAATGTGGTCAATGATTTTTTACCGGAGGCCAACTCAACCATGAACTAAACAAACTCAAAACATTGTTTTGATTCCAAAATTCCAGAACCCATGCTCGATCTCCAAGAATGGGCACATAAGCCTATGTAATGTAGGGTATAAGGTGATCTCCAAGATCCCGATGACCATATTGAAGAAATTCATCGATAAAGTGGTTTCATCTTCACAATCTGCATTCATCACTGGTCAGTTTATACAGGACAACATCATCCTGTTGAATGAGGCTAACCACTTCATGAAGGTCCAGTATGGTAATAAAGCAAGCATGGCAATCAAGGTGGATATGGAGAGGGCCTACGATTCAGTGGAATGGGGCTTCTCTAATTGGTTCATTGACAGAGCTCTCTTATGCATATCTACGGTCAGATAGTGATTATCAATGGACAGCCTTCCTCTCCCTTGTCTCCTTCAAGAAAACTTAGACAGGGAGATTTTCTATGACAACTGGTGTGACTTCCTATGGTTCATCTTTGCTTTCTGGTATAATAATTGCTGTTCTGCTGCCAGTGACTGAGACATTAGCTGTGTTGCTGTATCATGAGAAATTTCATGTTGAAAAAGCTCTTTCTCTTATTTTATCTCTTTGGGGCTTTATTTCTTATTTTAGCATGCTCCTATAAAGATCAATCACAAAAATTAAAAAGGAAAAAGACAAAGACTATAGCTTTTAAGACTGAAGGCATGGCCATGATCATTTAATTTGAATTTTTCCAATACTTCAAAGCTTCACAATGCTCATAACAGCACGTGTATCACAAAATCAAGGGACTTTTCTTAATTATGTTTTTCCTACTTCAAGTTGCACTAGCACATTTTAAAAGGAGGGAAAATTATTGCCAACGCTATTATGTCCATGAGTTTTCTTATGAATTCAAATGAATAATGATGAAGTACAATCTATGATTAGTAATCTCCGAGACATTTTTATATTGGTTTGATTCATTAAATTCACATATATCATATTTAAAAGGTATATTTACTGATTTAATGGCCAATATTATTCAGGTATTAGTGTGGAATTCACAATATGAAAAGAGTGTTTTATTTATAACTGAATTTAGCCATTAAATTCAACGCACGGCTCTTGGTGTATTTTAGGTATGATAGTTATCCCTTTTTGACTGTTAATCATTTGATTTAATAATGAAAAAGTTATACCGAAAAGAACAGTGATTTCTCTATTTGTAATGGCTCATAACTTTCTCATTTCTCCTTTAGGTGTCTTTCCTTAATTTTTCACTTAATTCTAAAAATGATTTTAACTATATATTTAGATACTTGCTGGTATTTTCATACCCTACTCTCCCTAATTACCACCGAACTTGGCTGGGATTTGCATATTTCAGAGAAAAACACTTGAACTTAATCACAACTAAGTAATCTCCTTTTCTGGCCATAAACATTCTTTTCCTCCCATTCTTAATTGGTTCTTTCTCAATTCTTGAAGTGTTCTTTCTTTCTTTTGAGTTAGAAAATCTCGTAAATGCTCTTATTCATTTACTACTCTTGAAGAGTGACCTCTATGTGCGTTTTCTTTCTATACATCACTCTTTAGTACAATATTAATCATGTTTCTGGTTTCAATATGACTGAATTATGTGGCACAGATTTTGCATAAATGAATCATGACTTTATAGGATCATTTATTCTTTGACAGCAAGCAATTTTATTCTGCTTTCAAGAACTTATTTTTGGATTTTCCAAGAAAGCCAAGTCCTTTTTCTAGGGAGAATCTTTTAGAAATAAGATTCGCTGTTTGAGTTCATTTCTTACTGGTGAACAAGTACTGGGGCTGATACAAGTGGAGATGGAAATTACTGCTAATAACCAAGTATCAGCAGAAGAGGAAAAGATAAGCAAAACCCTGAAGAAATTCTTGCTGATAGTAAATGGTGAAAAATGTCAGCATTTGGGAATTGTGGAGGTCCACTGATCCAGCATCTCTACTTCTGTGCTTTATGGTTTTGTGCTACCACTGATTGAGTTGACATATAAGAAAGTAAAGCAGACACTCACTTATACTCTACTCATGGATAGAGATGCAGACGGTCATGTCCTTTGCTACTGCCTTCTACGCTGTTGGAATGCTTCTGCATAAGGATTTTGCGGTATTTGATATATCTTTCATTCCATAATTATGTTGCTGAACTTTATAATAATGTTCAGTGAATCCATGTTTGATGTAGGCAATTCCAAGGGAGGCAAGTGAATTCCAGCTTCGGGAAGCAAAATACCATACGGTGATGGTGATCAATGCACTGTTTTGGCAATTCTTCTTCATGGGAGCAGTTGGTTTTGTTTTCTGCCGTTCCTCATTGCTTTCAGGCATTATAATTGCTACTCTATTGCCCGTTACAAAGACTTTGGCACTGTTGTTCAAAATTTCGAGTTAAGGCATTTCACTTGTTTTTTCTTTCTGGGGCTTCGTTTCTTACTTCCATGGTGAAATCCGGCAGAGCAAAAAGAAGAATCAGGTCTTCAAACAAGACTAATGCGACCATGAGACTCATATATGCAACAGTGGTTACATATACTTGTTACCAGTTCCAGATTCAGACTCCTGCTGTTATTTTTTTTGCCTTGCTATGGTTCAGCTCTTCTGCATCAGAAGGTTTTTTGTATTTTTCCTTTTTCCTGCTTTTTTTTTTTCCATAAGATATCAAGTAAGCTATAAATATGATGGAAACTTTTCATTCTCTGCACCATCTTATCATACAGATCTTATATAGAAGAAAGGTGAGCATAAATAAATACATATCTCACTGATGAAAACTTATACACACTTTAGTGCATAGATCCATCAACAACTACCATGAAGCAAAACTTGTACACAAGAGCAATTGAATTTCCATCTGTCTTGATGATAAACAGCCCACCAATCAGTATAACAAAAGTAACAGAAACTAGGAGATTGCAAGAGACATGAGGGACAGGTAGCTATAGCATGTTAGCTGTTAAGCCAAAGTTAGTTTAATTAAGACCAAAGGAAATGGGGATTTACATGCATCAACAGTTCTTTAGAAAGCAGGCCTCTAGGACACCGGTCCGAGATAATCACCATCCAAGCTAACCAATGCCTGAAACTCCCTCTCTGCTTCCAGCCACTTGGTCCCAATAACAATGAACCGAACCGTCACATCTTTTCCAATCTTTGACATCTTGTCATTCAAGAAGACTGGATTTTCTCCAGGCACATACTGGTAATCGGGCATTTTCATGCTTGAGAGATATACATGCTCAATTGGTCCACATCTCAGGAAAACCCCATGCTTGAGCACCTTGTGAACAACACCTTCTAGGATTTCTCCCCTGAAAATCTTGAAGGTAATGCCATTGAACACAACTGGAAATAGTACTTCGCCCGTGTGCTGCCTCACCTTGCCCTCTCCTATGCTCTCCAGTGTGGTGACTGCTAGTAAGTATCCTAGATCTTTGGTGGCCTTTTTAGTAGAAAATTCTTCTAACAACCGGACAACAATGGACCTTTGAAGCATCAGTCCTTTGGCATCAAGGTGCTGAGGAGGGATTATAATGTTCCATGGCAATTGCACTTTAAGATACATGTTTCCTGTCATGAAACAAAAGTAAGATATAAAATGTGCAGTAATCCAGATTCACTGGCAGAATTTCTCCAAGGCATTTTTCTAAGATGATATGAACAACCTATTAGAACAAGACCTTCAAGAAAAGTTAAAGATGGTATTAAATTAGGAAACATAATGGGATTTAGAACCTACTTTGGCATGAAATTCATCAAAAGTTGGCACATAAAAACATTATATTCCTTGCACAAGTCTGACCACAAACTGGGAGCTCTTCTGGAATAGGTTTTATGGCTTTAGTTTTTCTATGGTCCAAACCAACACGTGACCTACATATTGACTGCTATATATGCTCCGTGCTTAATTGTAATTTAGATGTGTCACTAATAATGGCTTCAAACCTTGCTGAAACCAAATCGCTTAGTCACCATTGCACTTATACCAGCTTTTTGGTTTTAACCACCAGCTTCAACGCTTATTAGCAATGAAAATGCACATAAAAGCTAAGGCAATAGCCACAGACAGCACAACATTTTTCGAAGGTTCGATAATAGAAAGTCATCAGAAAATACTACGTTCAATTTTAGGGGAAAATATTAAATAAGAAAAACACCCGTACACCATAATAAATACAATTTACCAAAGAAAAAAAAGAATACCCATTTTTCAAACGAAATGCAAGAATCAACTAACTAAAAGTTGATAATACCCTAAATCAAGTTTGAAATAAAAACGCCAGCAATCAAAGAAGCCACAAGTGAAAACCCAAAGAAAAATAACAAAAATTGATAACAAAAGGAAATTTCATGATAACCCACAAAGCATAAAGCATAAACTGAATCACTTCAAGTAACAACTCATAAAAATTATTAGAAAAATAAAATAACATGGACATCGGCATAATCAAAACCCTAAATATTGGTCTAATACCACAAAAAGAACCGCCTTTGCATTAAAATTAGATGGAAAGAGAGATATATATTTGTATATATATAAAGTTTGGAGAAAAACCTACAGAGAAGGATACGATCACAAATTCAGACCTCACTTGCTGAGTCGAGACTGCTTCTTTCTCAGCAGCCAGTAGTAGAGTATATGACCAAAAGTCGAACCATTGCTCTCTGATATATGCTGATACACGTAGCGGGCATTTTGAAAACTATACTAAACGGCAGCCGTTTCACTTGGCTAATTTGCTTGCTAATTGCCACGTGGTGCAACAATGAAATGGGTATTGTGTTGTTGTCAGCGAGCAAAATGTAATTTTTATTTTCCAAACACACACATATATATATTGGCATATTTTTTATTTAATTTAAAAATAGTTATTTTAATTTAAATATGTATTTTTTCTATTATATTCTTACTTTAATTAAGATACAATCACATTCAAAAAAGGGAATAAAAAATTATTTTTAATAAATATCAATAAATAAGAATAAATTAGAGATTTAACAAGTTATTAGGAGATTATGCCAAAAGTTGAGAGGTTGCAGGAACTTGCTGCTTCCACAGAAGAAAGAGCCACAGAGGATAATTTGGTTTTGAAGCAACTTAAGAAGATGCCCGTTCAAATTTCGATCTGGGATTTATTTAGGCAATCACTTTTCCGCCACCAGAAGTTGGTAGAAGATTTGTGTGAGTCAACTGTTGCTACTACCATATCTTCTTCCGAACTGTTAGAAATGGTGAAAAGGGATTCTGAAGAAAATATTGTGTTCACTAATGTGGATATTCCCTTGGAAGGACACGAGCATAACAGCCCTTTATACAGTATGGCTGATGTGAAGGAAAAACACACTGCATGTATAATGGTTCTTCAATCAATGTGTGTCCTTTTATGGTGATGGCGGCCTATAGTATTAACGAGACTATGCTCACTAAGTCTTGACTTATTATAATGGCTTATGACAACTTTAAAAGGTAGGTTGTTGGCACTTTTAGGGCAGTAGTGAAGACGGAAGAGTTTGCAGTGTTACAAATACCGGCTAAATTCTCTTTATTATTATGACAACCTTAGTTCTACAAGCTGGGAGGGGTCCCTTTCACCTTGCACTAGATGGTTCGAATTTTACACGAGGGAGATATGGTTACTATCAGGGCGGCAAAAGGGAACTTAGTTTTTATTTTGAGCATAGCTAACCAGCCTTTCAACAAGTTCCATATGGCCGCAATTGTTATTGAGGAAGAAGAAATAGATTCTGCAAGCTCTCATATTGTTAATATGATGAAGAGAATGAACTACTTGCCAAGCAACAGATTGGGAAAAAACTCTCAAGGGATCCCTGCACCAATTGCTCGGGTTATTGTAAGGGTAATGCTAAGAAACAACATGGGATACAACCGGGAAAAGTTTCTCATCCATTGAAAAGCTTTGTGCCAGCATCCGAAGAGTGCAAGTATTGTGAAGAGGCTAAACTTATGATAGTTCAAAGAAAGATTGTTCCCAAATTCGAGATCTTTAATGATGTCTTTGATTGGTCAGCTGGAACCATCAAACCTATATTAAGGTTCTGGGATGAATAAGTCATGGCTAATCTTGCCGATTTAGATTTGGGTCACCCCGAGGAGGTATTGATGCCAGAATTATTAGCCACCAAGGCTAAAGGCAAAGAGAAGATTGAATGTGAGGCTACAATTCTTAAAAGGGAGACACCATTAAAAGAAGTAAAGGCGTCTGCTGCTGCATCGGCCATCCCTGATTTGAAGGATGATTCTTTTGCTGGTGTAATTTATATTCCTGAATTATTTTGTAATGATGTACTCTTTCTTGCTTAAGTTAATAAGATGAATAACTTTGCTTATTTGTACAATGTTTCATCTGATTGCCTCATGCATGATCATATCGTGACTCATTCATATTTGACATTAATTCAACAAACACTACTTCATTTAATCTCGAAACTCAGGATAACCCTAAAGAGATCTTGATTGCATCCGACATAACTCCTGAAGAGATGATAAAATTCAAGAGAATATTGAAAAAATATGAAAAAGTATTTGCTTGGACCTAAGAAGAGATGGACAAAGATGATGTAGAGCATGCCATTCCAACGTATCCGGATAGTAAGCCAGTAAAGTAGAAGGTTCAAAGACTCAGGCCAAAATAGCCAGAAAAGGTGAAAGAAGAAGTGAAGAGACAGATTGAGGCAAAGTTCTTAGTTGAGGTCCAGTACCCTACTTGGCTAGCCAATGTCATCCCTATTGCTAACAAAGATGAAAAAGTACGAATATGTGTGGATTATCGAGAATAAAGCTTACTTGAAAGATGACTTTTTGCTCCCCCACATAGATTTGCTGGTCAACAGTGTGGCAAAATGCATGATGTACAATTTTGTTGATGGGTATGTAGGGTATAACCAGATATTAAATAAAATAATGGATAGGGTAAAAATAGCTTTCATTATCGAATGGGGGACCTATGTATATACAGTCATGCTGTTTGGACTGAAAAATGCAAGGGCCACCTATCAGCGAATGGCCACAAGATCCTTGGTGATTTGATCCACAAAGAAGTTGAAGTGCACATTAACAACATAATGATCAAATCAGCTACAAAGGAAGGGCATTTTGAGGCTTTAAAGAAGTTTTTCCAGTAGGTCGACAAGTACAGCCTCTGTCTCAACCCAAAGAAGTGTGTGTTTAGGGTGACCTCTAGCAAACTACTAGGGCATGTAGTCAGTCAAAAAGGGATAGAGGTGGATCCAGATAAGATGAAAGCCATTCAGGAAATGCCAGAACCGAGGAAGGAGAAAGAGATTAGAGGGTTATTGGGATAGATTTAATACATCAGCTGATTTATTGCTAAGCTCATCTCTATATGTGAACCAATTTTCAAGCTTTTGAGAAAGGATCAACCGGTTAAATGGAATGACGATTGTCAGAAAGCTTTTGACACCATCAAGCAATACTTGTTGCATCCTCCAATTCTTTAACCACCCAGACCGTCAAAACATTTAATTCTATACATAGCAATGGAACAAGGTTCAGTAGGTGTCATGCTGTCTCAGGAGGATGATGCCAAAGCTGAGTTCACCGTGTACTATCTGAGCAAGAAGTTTTTGCTATATAAGACCAAGTACACAAACATGGAGAAGATTTTCCTGTTAGTGATATGGGCCTTAAAGAAGTTAAGGCATTATTTCCATTCCTACAAGATCCAAGCAGTGGCTAAGTACAACCCGTTCAGATACCTCCAGGTAGCACCATCCCTACTGGGGAAATGGAAAGGTGGTTGTTGCTCTTACAAGAATTCAAAGTGGAATATGTAACTAGGAAGACAATTAAAAGAAAAGCAGCTGCAAAGTTTCTTACTGATCACCCGTTGGAAGGAGACCAGGTTGAATATGCATTCCCAAATGAAAGCGTCAGTATCATAATGGTTCAAGGTTGGCAAATGTACCTTGACGGGTTACCAATAATAGAAGAGCTGGAGTATAAGTCATTCTCATTACATCCGATGACGAGAAACTCCCCTTAGCAAAAAAATAGGGTTTAAAGTGACCAATAATGAAGTAAAGTACGAAACCTGCCTACACGGAGTGGAAGCCTTAAGAGCATTAGGAGAAAAAACTATTGAGGTGTTTGAGGATTCATCCTTAGTAATTCACCAAGCAAAGGGCAAATGTTCTATCAGGAAGAAAAGGCTAGTACCTTATGTAAAATACTTAAGGAGATTGAGCGGTTAATTTGAGGCATGCACCTTCCAACACATACTGAGAGATGAGAACCAATTGGCAAATGTCCTGGCAACCTTGATATCTATGTGGGACAACCCCAAAGTGATAGTCATGAGACCAGTAATAGTCACAAGCTCAACCAAGCCTTGATTTAAAAGCGAGAACCTCATGAGTTTAGACGGATCCGATGGCAAGCCCTGGTGCTATAATATCTAGAATTATTTACAGACTTCTAAGTTTCCTAGAAAGCAACGGAGAAAGAACAAAGGATAATTTGAAAATTATCTAATTAGTTCATCAGTGTAGATAGGGTCCTATATAAGAGACAAGTTGATGGCATTCAACTAAGGTGCCTGGATGAGAGAAGCAAAGAAAGTTATAGAAGAAATTCAAGCAAGGGTATGTGGAGTCCACATGAACGGATAAACATTGGCAAGAAAAATCATGCGACAAGGATTCTTCTGGCTAACCATGGATGTTGACTACTCCAGATATGTGAAGATGTGCCATCAGTGCCAATAATACACTAACTTAAGTCATCTGCCAGTATCAGAGTTATACAACATTTCCTTACCTTGGCCCTTTTCAACTTGGAAAATAGACATTATTGGAGAAATTCATCTAACGGCTTCTAACAATCATACATATATAGTGGTCGCTATCGATTACTTCACAAAATGGGTAGAAGTTGAATCCTTAAAAAGGCTAGGAGCAAAAGAAATGGTCCAATTCATTAAGAGAAATATGATATGCAGGTATGGGGTGCCTCATCACATAGTATTAGATAATGGGGCCCAGTTCCAAGCAAAGACCAGGCACATACTCAAGAAGTATATAATTCGTCACCACAAGTCATCTCCTTATCGTCCATAGGTAAATGGGACAGTTGAAGCTACGAACAAGAATCTAAAGAAAATTATGTCCAAGACCATGCAAACATATAAAAATTGGGCTAAAAAGTTACCATTCGCACTTTGGGGGTATAGAACTACTGTTAGGACTTTCACGGGAGCCACTCATTTCTCTCTTGTGTATGGCTCCAAAGCAGTGCTATTGGTAGACATTAAATTACAGTCACTAAGAGTTGTATTGGAAGCCTAGCTACCAGAGATAAAATGGGCAGAACACATAATGGCACAACTGAACCTGCTAGACGAGAACTAGATGAGGGCTTACTACCACTATCAGTTGTATTATAAAAGGTTAGCTTGATCATTTGGGAAGAAGGTCAAAAGCCACCATTTAAAAGAAGGGATTTGGTATTTAAACAGATTAGACATGGCCTACCTTAGAGGAAAGTTCAGGCTAAAATAAGAGGATCTCTTTATTCTAAAGATATTGCTTTCTAAAAGGGAGACTATCCTTACAGACAGTGATGGGAATGAATTTAAGGAGCTAGTTAACATTGATAAGTTGAAGAGGTTCTATGGCTAAAAAAAAGAAAAAATAAAAGAAGAAAGAGAAATAATAAGCCCACGGGTCCAAAACTGAAAAAGGCTAGCCTTATTAAAATGGGTTGACATGCATGGCATTTAATCCAAGCAAAGTTTTTGCCAGGATCAGTGGAAATGGAGTGAGTCCTTCGCGACTACCATTCACAACATCAAATAGTCAATAGTCTCCTAAGATTCCAACCTCATTGGTGATGCATAAATAATGGGCCAAGCACATGAAGAGAGTAGCACCCATAATATAAGTTTCATTTCCATTGAAATAATGCAAACTGTCGAACAGCAGATTGAGCACCACAGGTTTGGAAGGTTCAGCAAGGACCCTGACATCAGAAGGAAGAATCCCTAGGGTGATAGTTGGGTATACAATTTGGTACATTTAAAAGGGTACCTAAGGTGAAATGGACACTCAAGATGGCAATAAACTCTGCATGAAGGGGGTAAATCTCCACATTATTGAAACGAAACACATGGAACTAAGGATCCTAGTAGTGTGTCGAAGCCACCAGTAGATGTTTATCTAGTTCTACCCTTTGAAGAAATTTTAAGTTGGAATAAAGGGGCAAAATAGGATTGTCCCAGGTAGAATAGTCATTTAGTAATAAGGCAAGGCACTCAAAAAAAGGAGTCATATTGGCAAAAGTGTGATACGGAGCAATGCAATTGCAGGTACAAGTATGAGAGATGGATAGAAATGAGGAAAGCTTAAGTGGGGAACAAAGGCTAACTGAAAATTCGAAGGCCCTACTTATAAGTCAGCTTGTATGGCCGTACATTCAGACCACACGCCCATACATCAAACCCAGTCACCACTTGGTGAAAATAAACAGTAAAAATAGCCTTACATGCCATACACCTCATCCTGCATCATTTTAACCAAGACATGCATGCTTCCAACACAAAATTTTACAGGTTTCAATTTACAATTCACAATTCAAAGTTATGATATTCATCTGATATTTCAAGTAATTCAAGAGGTATGCTTTACACATGCGCACAAGGACAAAGACACAGGAAATGTAATGGCAAAATGTAATTTTTTAAAAAAAAAGAGAAAAAAAGGGATGTGCATAATGAATGCTAATAATAATTTAGGTGTATGATAATAAGCAAGATAGCCATAAAAAGCATGATTAATAGGGTAATTAAAGAGAATGTTTCGTCAAATACAAAAATAGTTTCTTATAAATAAATTAATTCATGTTTGATTGAATCAATAAATTGGGAATTGTGAATTTTTAGAGTTATTTCTGAAAAAAATCGGGATCATTTTGTATGAGTTTGTGTCATAACCCATGTAAAAATGCTATTCACGTAGCATTTTGCGTACATGGGAATATTTTATATTCAAAAAATTTTAAAAATTGGATTTTTATGTTTGCACACCCTTGCACCTCTAACGTACGATCTTGCATAGGTAGGTATGGCCGTACATCAAGCCTGCACACCTGTACATTCCCTCACACTTAAATGCTGTCGGTTTCTTTCTCTCTTTTCTCTTTCTTTCTTTCTTTCTTTCTTTCTTTCTTTCTTTCTTTCTTCTTGTTTTTCTTTTTCTTTTTCTTTTTCTTCTTCTTCTTCTTTGATGATTTCAAGTAGGAATCTCAATTTTTCACCCTTTTCCCACTCCAATACACTACTGGGTCTTCTCACTGCATGCGTTTTGAAGTTCTGTTTTGTGGATTTTCATCAATATTTGCTTGTTCACCAAAAAAGGTATGTGCATATTTTTTCTACCTATTTCTATGATTCAAACGGGCATGAAATCATGTAAGATTATTGATAGAAGTTGTTATGAGCATGTGTAATATGCTTCTAGATATGATTTTTTAATTTCATTTAAAAAAATTGACTATGTAAGGTTAAGTTAGTGTAATTTGAGTTTAACTTGTTTGGTTATTATGTAAATAGTTACCATGTATAATAATTGATTAGCTTAGCAAAATGTTATAGCTAGTGTGTGCATTTAGTACAAAATTCAAAAAAAAATGGATGAATGTGTACGTGTAAAATAGGGTATGTACATATAATAATAATACAATGGAAATAAGAAATAATGCTAGTCTGTATATATTAGTTTTTTTTTTGTTATATATAGCTTAGTATGCAAATTGGATAGAAAATGTAAAACAAAAAAAAAAAGAAAAAAGGAGCATGAGTAGATAAGAATATGCATGGCAATGATAATAGAATGCAGGCATGATTTATAAGTGTTGTAAAATAAAAAAAAAAGGATAGGAACAATGTGGAATAACGAGATTTACTTGCTATATGGTAGGCTCTTCCTTTCCTCTTTCAAGTAAATAAGAATAATGTTGACAAATCAACTATAACAATATGTATGTGCAGACGATGATTTTTGAATCGCTTGCTTTAGTCATATATATACATTGCTTTTATAAGAACTTTTGCATGATTGCTAGATGCCCAATGGCGAGTTAGGAGAAATCAAATGTTGTTTAGCTATTATAGCTTTTGTGAATAATTTTTGTGTAGGATTAGGCCTAGTTTTTCTAAGCCGTTATGCTTCTGAAAGTTAGGCACAAAATGCTACAATGTCTAAGTGACATCTTCAGGCATTGCACCATGACTAACTATAAAAATTTAAATTATGCAGGGCATGGATCCTCAGTATCCTTTATGGATGACAACCAAACAAGGTGACCTTTACCAAACTTTAGGAGAAACTCTTATGCTACCTAGTCGGTTCATGTCTAGGCACCTACTGACACAGCTGGGATTAATAGATGAGGCTGATGACCTAATAGCACGAGCAGGGTGGATAGAATTTTATACAGGGCCGTATCAGACTTATCTAGAAATGACCAGACAGTTCTTAGCCACATTCAGATACTTAAGGCATCATAGGCTAAATGATGAGAAAGGGGTCATTACATACAACATCTAGGGTTAGCTGATGTCCATGACACATAGACATTTTGCTCAGATATTAGGATTACCTATGGGCAAAGGCATGATCAAACCTGAGAGATCCGCTTCAGTAGAGATGTAGCGATTATTGCACGGCTAGGGGTTCCATATGTGAGGAGGACAACAAAGTCTACCCTGCTATGATCACAGTTGTTGCTATATTTACACACAGTCCTCTCTTGTTCATACTAAGGGAGGTCGGGCAGTCCTGGTTCTGTTGTGGTCGTAGAGATATACAACTTATGAGGCATGATGGTAGGAAGGTAGATAGACTTGAGCCATGCTATTTAGGGAAACATACATACAAACCAACGCAACTCAAGCGATGCTACAATCATTGGAGGCTTAGTCACCAGATTACTCCTAGTTGAAGGCATGTCAGAGGCTTGGAAGGGGCCATCTGCCGAAGAGGGTATGTACTTAGATAAAGAGGTGGTATATGACATGCGTATGGCTAGAGAGGATGACACTATTCCCGATGGGATTAGGTTAATAACCCTAAAGGAGATGGATATGGCCCTCCACCTGGGCAGGGAGAAACCTGATCATGAGCCACAACCCCTACATCCGGAGCAGGAGCCAGGTAATAATCAGCAAATGGAGGATGTTTTTAGGCCAGGACTTAGAGAGGAGGAAGAGGTCCCCTTTACGGATATTTTGCAAGAGAGACCTATCAAGAGCCAGTTGTATAACCTCACATACAAGATTTCCCTACTTTCTAGCAGGAGTTGCCTCCTAGAGCCTATGGTTATCCTAATGCATCATCATCCTTAGCACTGCCTCCACCTCTGCAAGTAGCCCCATGGAACATTATATTATAGGGTCTTTAGAGCTTGATTGTGGCTTAAACTGCCATGGCCACAGACATACAGGAGATACACCAGGAGCAGACTAGGCAACATGAGGTATTTATGAAAAGGTTCAATGACTTTGATGCTCCCCAATGGCAGTTCGCAGCTAATTTGGCTAAGACCAAGAAGGGGGTCTAGAATGTAGATATGAGCATGGAGAAGGCCACAGAGTGCATCACGGTGTAAAAGACTGCCTTCCTAACTAGCAAAGAGGTGATCAACGGAGCCAAGGACGAGATGGAGAAAAGGATTAACAAGTTAGATGCCGGCCTACGTGATAGGCATAGATGGGATAGTTGCAAGCCGCATTACCACGCAAATGATCCAAATGGTTGGGATTTGGAAGGATGTCGATTGCCTCACAGGTTACATTAATGAGTTCCTGCATCCTATCATTGTTTAGCTTCCAAGACCTACACAGCCAAGCCCTTTTACATCTCAGGCATCGAGCCTGCCATTCTACAGTCATCAATCCCATTCTCCATCAGAAAGCCTTACTAACTATGGCTTACTTGAGGCTTTATGATTTTAGGGAGATAATGACCTTCATACATATACTATTATACACACACATTTTATATACATTTACAGATTTGAACACTTGTTATAGGATGATTATGTTGTTTTTTCTTGTTATATTTTGGATATTTGTGTTGTTTTTACAGTTTGGATGTTTGTTTTGGGTTTATCAGGACTATTTTTTGGAATTTACTTTGAAATTATCGTTTGTTTTCCATGATTGACATAGGTTATTTGCTAGCTTATGTGAGACGTTGTGTCACGAATTGATATTACTTATTATTAACAGGTTAAGTGTACTTTTAAGATGTTCACATTATAGTAAAAAAAAGTGATTGATTACTAATGAGTTATATGCTACAATGCTAAACAGGCAATGGACTTAACAAAATTTACATGCCATATTGCTAAATAATATATGTAGAGAGAAAAAAATATACATAGGAGAAATAAGTATGAATAATTATCTTAATGAACAGGGCAGGGGGTAACAAACCCAAATCTAACTTTTCAACACTACAAATACAGGACAAACAAGATTTAACTGGCTACACAGCATAGACCAGTGTAGCCTCACAAGTGCCACTTGTGATAGCGCTCCCTCCGCTGCAAGGGGCAAGTGGTCATACGGGTTAACTTCAAATCCAAGCCACCCCAACATTTTTGCAAAAATTTTTGCAAACTAAGGTATAGTTACATAGCAGGATCGCCTTCAAGCCAAGGTATAGCCACATAGTGGGATAAACTTCAAGCCAAGATATAGCCATAAAGTGGGATCGCCTTTTAGGTCAGGGTATAGCCGTAGAGGTAGAATCGCCTTCGAACTAAGGGACATGCCACAGACTGGTATCAATCATCAACCAAGCCTTTTTAAGAAGTAAACAGGGAGATCATCTCCTCAGGTAAGTGTTTCTCTCTCGTACTTTGAACTTTGGCTCGTTTATACCCTATGTGTACTAGTCTCTCCAAAGTTAGGGACAACTATAAGCATCGTATCCTAAAGAGGAATTTGTTAGGGTTACCTACTAAGGAAAACTGCTCCTTTGAAGACAATGAATTGAGGACGGTGAATCCATTTCATTTTGAAACTATTCTTTGGCAAATGTTTTGTGCTTGATTTAAGTAGTCGAGTGACACAGAGGGTCAAACGATGAGAAATACCCTTGATCGAGAGCTTAAACTTGAGTTAGGTAGGTTTAAAAGCCTTACGCACCCATATATTTAGGCTCGTACACCCCTGTACACAAGGAAAATCTCATTATTTAACCTAATGTTGGGATTTTTCAATTTTTGGCAACATACGGCCTTACAAAGAGTAGGTACGGTTGTGCATCACAAGAATCTTACCTTTTTAGGCAAGTTGCCCTAGGCACTTGAGATGCATACCTGTACACTCCTGCTGGTACGACCATACACTCTGAAAGTATGGCAATTCCTAGAGAGTATGTGGGCAAGTGGCTAACTTTTTGAATGTACACCCGTGCATAGCTCCATGTACATTCGTACACTCATCATTATATAAAACCTTGTCGAACACTTTTAAGGAGGTTAGCAAATCTAAGGTTAGAAAAAAAAAACTTTGGTTTTGACATAGAACTTTCATAAAAAAAAGGCTTCCAAAAGTTCTTAAGATTAAAAATTGGTTTTTAGCATTAAGCTTTTTTTATATTTTTCAACTGCCTTTGACTGTTTCAACATCATAAAAGGTCCACAAATCCATTATTAGATAGTCTAACCGAGTAAGTACACTAAAGGTAATATAAAAAGCCTTTTTTGTTATTTTCATTTATAGCTTTTATTGTATATTAATTTTTGCTAGATTTAGGTTATGAAACCCTTTTTAAGGGTATATTGCCGTGTGATATAAATTATTAGGTTACCTTCTTTAAATTCCCTTTTGTCCTTTTTAAAATCAATTTTCTTGAAGTAAAATCTAGTTTAAAAACTCTTCTTTGTAATTAGTTTTTTCTTTTGCTCCCTTTTGGATTTATTATCGACAAGGAATTTATTTTAAAAAGAAAAAATACTCACCGTTATCAGGCTGATATGGTCGTGTATCGTTTGATGCACACCTGTGCATTATGCGATGTATGATCCAAAATATGTTTTCTTACTTTTTAAGGTAAAGAGTCGACCATATGTCATCAAATGCACTTCCGTGCATTTTTTCAACGTATGCGCTGGATCCTTATCTTTTTCCTTTTATTTACTTCAATTAGTTTTTATGTATATTCTCTTTTCTTTTTTTTTTCTATCATTATTATTTTTGTTATCATTGTTATTGTTACTATTATTGTTCCTGTGGAATATCCCCTTTTGTGAATAGGACTGGGTGAGCGTTACAGGTAAGTCTATGATCCTTTCTCTTTACTGTAAAAATACTCTTTCAACCTTAAATGAAAAATATCGCCGAAATATTTTTAATAATTAATTGAAATATTTCATTAATAAAGTTGGACCAATGTCCACATTTTTGCCTAGAAATTTTACATATTAAAATTAGCTTTTATCAATGTAAATGATTTTGTATATAATTAAATAACATGAGACATTTCTTAAATAAAACTTAGACTGGCAAGTCCCTATCTTCAAATCCTTATAATGAAATGCTTCTTCGATAATCCACATGCAAGGACCAAAGTCCTCACATAAAGGGTCATAATGAACTGCCTGATCTATAGATGTCTTTATCGCTTTGTTTTATGTCATGATTTATCATTTTCTTACATGATTGGGTGTGCCTTTAATTCTTTTATATTTGCTCTAATCTTACATGAAAGAAAAGGGATAACATGATTAATCTAAAAACCATTATGTCATATTTATCAAAAGTAAAAATAAGAGCGGAGTTTCGAACTCTCTCTAGGTTTTAGCCTTACGAGGTCGAAACACCCTTCTTTCCCAATGTTTTATTGGGTGGCAACTCCTTACAATCAACCTTGTGGTGCCCAACTAGACACCTTCTGGCTATCAATCATTAGTGATGAGATAAGGACACCTGAATGTGCTATATCATGCCTTTTGAGGTTTATGATTGGGCAAGTCAATGTGAGTTTCTTTCCTATCACAAAGTGACCGTCGGCCTGGGTAGGGAGCCTTAACCTGGTCGAACCCTAAAAATGGGACCGAACTGCTAAAGGTCAGAGGTTTTCTCACTTGAGCTCGACGATCCATTGGTTTAGAGGGTGAAATTAGGTATCGATTTGGAAGAGCGCACATCACAACATGCATGACATTTCTTTCTGATTTCAAAACATATGATCAGCATCTGATATTACCGCAATAAACATCATAGCTCCTATCATCAATCAGCCTTCTGGGGTTTTCTTAATTCATTATTTTCTCTCAACCTCTAATTTTTGCCTAGGATGCCTTTTTTTTTATTTTCACCCCGACGAGGTGCCCAATTTTAGCAAGGCTACCACTCTTTTGGTTTTTAACCCGCAGGGATTGTATTCTCTTCTTTTTTTCTTTTTTGGTCTTAGCCATATAACCTTTTCAATCTGTTTATGTTTATCACCTTTTTAAACTTATTGTCGTCACTGTCTGATAGAATAGCAGTACGTGAGCCTAAAATTGCCTTGAATATTTGGAATTCCTGGCCTTATCTATTTAAATACCAAATCTCCCTCTTTTAAAGGATGTTTCTTGACCTTCTTCTCGAATGAGTAAGCTAGCCTTTTTTGATAGACCTGATTATGGTAATATGCCCTTATTCTATCCCCATCTAGCAGGTTCAGCTACGATAATATCTGCCCAGCCTATTCTACTTTCGGTATCTCAGCTTCCAAAACTACCCTTAAAGATTGATACTTAATTTCTACTGGTAATACTACTTCTGTCCCATAGACCAGAGAAAATAGAGTAACCCCTATTAAAGTTCTGGCTGTAGTCTTGTAACTCCATAATGCGAAGGGTAACTTATTAGCCCAATCTTTGTAAGTTCGAACCATCTTGGCTAAAATCCTTTTGACATTCTTATTAGTTGCCTCAACTGCTCTATTTGCTTGAGGTCTATAAAGAGAAGACTTATGATGCTAAAATTCATACCTAATGAGCATCTACTTGGTTTCACCAAAGAACTATAGCCCATTATCAGACCCTATATGATGGGGAAAATTGTATCTACATATCAAATTCCTTTCAATGAACTTAGCCAAGTCCCTTGTATCTATCTTTTTGAAAGATTTTGCTCCTACCCACTAGGTAAAGTAATCAATGGCCACTATAATAAACCTATGTCCACTTAAAGTAAGCGGATGGATCATACCTATGATGTCTATACCCCATACAATGAATGGCCATGGTGACTTGAGATTGCAAAACTCAAAAATGGGTAAATGCCTTAAGTCCGCATACTGTTGACATAGTTGGCACTCTTTAACATACTTGGAACAATCAGTATCCATTGTGAGCCAATAGAACCCTTTACATATGATCTTCTTAGCTAAAGCCAAACTATTCATGTGGGCTCCACATACTCCCGTATGCACTTCTTCCATGACCTTCTTTGCCTCCTTTTCATCCAGACACCTAAACTAGATTCCATTAGGTTGTCTCTCATAGAATACTTTTTATAGTAATGAACTGGGTAGACAACTAGCGAATCATTCTCTAGCCTTTTTTAGTAGCTTCTTCAGAAAACACTGACATTTCCAAATAGTTTTGAATTTCATAGTACCAAGGTTTTCCATCATCCACCTCGATATCCATAATCATTTCATTCTTAAAGCATGGCTTATCTGAACTCGAAATTGGCACGAGCTTCATACTCATCCCTTTTGGATTATCCCACATTGATACCAAAGTGGCCAAAGTATCTGCTAACTGGTTCTCTACTCTAAACACATACCCAAAAGTATAAAGCTTGAACTGGCTGCTAAAACTTTTAGGCACTTAAGATAAGGCAACAATCATTCTTCTTTGATCGACCATTCACCTTTCACTTGATAGACTACCAAAGATGAGTCTCCAAACACTTTTACAGATTTTTCGTCCATAGCTAACAAGGCTTCCAACTCAAAGATACAGGTTTTGCATTTGGCTTTATTATTCGTGGCTTTATACGTCAGTTTCTTAGCTAATGGCATTTTCTCTCTTTCTGGAGTGACCAAGATTACACCTACTCCAGCTTATTTATTGTTCAAAGCCCTATCAAAGTACATATGCCAACCCTACACTGTTATAACTGTGATGTGCTCATCAAGAAACTCATAAGTTACCTCCTATCCTTTTAAAGGTTAATTAGCTATGAACTCCACTATTGCTCTCCCTTTAATGGTTTTCCAAGTGATGTATTCTATGTCAAACTTTTGCAAAAGAATTAACCATCTTTTCATTTTTCCTAAAAGTGAAGGTGCTTCTTGCAAATACCTAAAAAGGTTCTTTATAGCCACTATTTGTATCCTATAGGAATGAAAGTAGTTTCTTAGCTTTTTCGATGCCCATATGACTGTTAGACAAATCTTTTTGACCTATACATACTTTGCCTCATAAGGAAGAAACTTCTTGTTGAGCTAGTACACTACATGCTTAATCCCAAAATTATCCTCTTGAGCCATCATTGCCCCTACTGAACTATCCTCTATAACTAAATACAAAATCAGAGGTTTATCTACCTGAGGTGGTCTCAATACTAGTGGATGCAGCAAATATCCCCAAATGATATCAAATACCTTTTGACAATCTTCGTTCCAAACCAATGGTTGATCTTTTTTTAGTAGCTTGAATATCGATTTGCATATCGATGTCAACTTAGCTATGAACTTGCTTTATACTGTATTCTCTCTAGGAACCCTCTAACTTCCTTTTCATTCTGGGATACTGACATTTCCCTAATGGCTCTTACCTTGTTAATATCAACTTTAATGCCTCTTTGGCTTACCACATGTCCTAAAAGCTTACCTAAAGTAACCCTAAAGATATACTTCTTTAGATTAAGGCGAAGGTTGTATTTATCAATCCTCTAGAAAAACTTCTCTAGCGCCTCAAAATGACCTTCTTGGGCAATTGACTTGATCATCATGTCGTCCACAGTTACCCACTTCCTTATGAATCAAGCCATCTAGTATCTTAGTTGCCATCCTCTAATAGGTAGCACCTATATTCTTAAGCCTAAAAAGCATAACCTAGTAAGCATATGTACCACATTCAGTTATAAAAGTGGTCTTAATTTGGTCTACTATCTTATTTAGAATCTGATTGTACCTTACATATCTATCTATAAAACTATACACGGCACAGGCAGCTGCACTATCAACTAGGACATCTATGTGAGGCAGAGGGAAATCATCCTTAAGATAGGCTTTGTTCAGATCTCTATAATCTACACAAACCCTAACATTTTCATCCTTCTTCGCTATGGGAACTACATTTACCAGCTACTTAGGATATTGGACTTCCACTAAGAACTTAGCTTCTATCTGTTTCCTAACTTCATCTTTAAACTTTCAATCCATTCTGGTCTAAGTCTCCTAAGCTTTTGTTGGACTGGCTTATACCCTTGAATGTTGGAATAGTATGTTTAACGATTTCATGATATATTTTCGGCATGTCTTTATAGGTCCAGGCAAAGACTTTTTATATTTTTTTAATATTTTCTCAAATTTTTCTCTTTCCTCAGGAATTATATCTAATGCTAATAAAATTTCTTTTGGATTTTCCTTGGTTTTGAGATTAAATAAACATATGTTAGTTGAGTTAATGTCAAATATAAATATTTTATGATCATGATGATGCATATTGAAATCAGAAGAAACATCACACAAGCAAGCAAAATTGTTCATCTTATTAATATAATTAAAAAAGCAATCAATGTTCTCATCAAAAAGTTTAAAAACATAAACAATTTCATTAAAAGTATCTTTTTTAGTCTTTGCAGCATTAGATGTCTCTCCAACCTCGGCCTCTAGTGGATCCTCAAGTTTGACCTTCCCTTTACCTTTCAACTAAACTATAAGCAGTTTCTCTGTCAAAATCTCCTTAAGCAATTCCTTATCCCAAGCTGAATGGTGCAAGAGAATCTCTTCATCCCAGAAACCCTCAACTGGCTTGATAATCCCTTGCTCCTAGTTGAAGACATCATTGAACAGCTCAAATCTTAGCACTAGCTCATTTCCTATTAGCTAAGGTTTGTTCTCCCCACAATAATGGCAAATGCCTGAAGTTGGTATAAAACTCTGAGAGATATAGGGAATCCCTTTCTCTATTTTTTTCCCTTTTATCCTTCTGATTGGAACCTGTGACACGTGTCGGAGCCATCTTTTGATTTTGGGTTCGCTCTCGAAGGCCCGATTTTAGGGTCCGAGACCAGAAGAGGCTCACTATTAATCATAAATTGGCTATTTCGCAATAAAAGGGATCAAATACAAATTATTATTGGTAGTCAACCCATGAAAGTATTTACTAATAGGCCTAAAAATGTAGGTGTCATGAAGTCGGTACTCAATAGAACGTTAGAAAATGATTATCGACCATTTGATGTCCAAACAGAGATTGGTATTCAAGACATCACTCTTATTAGGCTCCTTGGTTATGTGTTATTTTATAATTAGGTTTTAAACATTAATCCACTTTCCTATCTCACACAATGAATTTTCCATTAAAAATAAGTAAACATCCCAATTAAGTAAAAAAATAGTAAATAAATAAAGTCCTACTTAAGTTATCACATAAGCAAATTATCCCAAAGAAAAGAATAATATACAAAAGAAAGATAAATATCATCCATAAAATGGGCCATTAATTAGTTTGGAAACGTTGGTTCTCTTATGCACATTTACAAAAAAAACTTTTATTATATTGTGAATTTGGGTAAAAAAAATTGGATATTTTTCTATATTTATCAAAGAAAATCTAATTAATTAGTGTAAAACAAGAGATTGGAGAATGATTTTCTGTATATTCAAATGAAGGGAGAATACATAATTTATACAAGTGTAGAAACCCTAAGTAGGAAACTTCCTATTCTATACAAGGAAAGAAAACAAAAGGAAATAGAATATTGTAGCTAATTTACAGCTAATCTTGTAACACTCCCCCTCAAGCTGGAGCATAGATATTAATCATGCCCAGCTTGTTACACAAATAATCAACTCGAGAGCCATTTAGGGCTTTTGTAAACAAATCGCCCAACTGTTGTCCTACTTTCACATATCCTGTTGAGATAACGTTATCTTGAATCTTCTCACGAATAAAGTGATAATCAACTTCAATATGCTTGGTCCATTCATGATACACTGAATTAGAAGCAATATGAAGAGTAGCTTGATTATCACACCAAAGTTTCACTGGAGACGAGGTATTCATACCAATTTCATCAAGCAAATGATAGATCCACAAAATTTTAGATTCTGCACTAGATTTGGATACTACAGTTTGCTTCTTACTTCGCCAGGATACTAAATTTCCTCCAACAAAGATACAATAGCCTGTTGTTGATCTCCTATCAATCTTAGAACCTGTCCAATTAGCATCTGTAAAGCACTCAATGTGAGCATGCCCATGATCACTGTATAGTATACCCAGTCCAGGAGCCCCTTTTAAATAACATAAGATATGCTCTAGAGCTTCCCAATGTTTAATCGTGGGAGCAACCATAAATTGACTGACAATGCTTACTGCAAATGCAATATCTTGACGAGTTACAGTGAGATAATTCAATTTTCCAACTAACTTTGGGTATCTTTCTGGATCAACAAAAGGATCACCATCATCTTTTGTAAGTTATATATTGGGAACCATAGGAGTATTACATGGCTTAGCTCCTAACTTTCCAGTTTCCACAAGCAAGTCAAGACCATATTTTCCTTGGGATAGAAGAATTCCTTTCTTACTTCTTATCACTTCCACTCCCAAGAAATATTTCAACCGACCCAAGTCTTTAGTATGAAATATACCATGAAAGAAAGACTTAAGTGAAAAGATACCTGTAGAATCACTCCCTGTAATCACAATATCATCAACATAAATCACAAGAAGAATAATGCCATTTTCAGATTGTCTATAAAAAATAGAGTGATCGCACTGACTCTTCTTTAGCTCAAACTCTTGGACAACTTTACTGAATTTACCAAACCAGGCACGGGAACTCTGCTTTAATCCATACAAATTCTTCTTCAGACGACAAACTTTTCCATACTCCCCCTGAGCAACAAAACCAGGTGGTTGCTCCATATAGACTTCTTCCTGAGGATCGCCATGAAGGAAGGCATTTTTGATGTCAAATTGATGTAAGGGCCAATGATGAGAAGCTGCCAAAGAAATGAAAAGACGAACAGAACTCAATTTGGCAACTGGAGAGAAAGTATCAGAATAATCCACCCCATAAGTCTGTGCATATCCTTTAGCAACAAGTTGAGCTTTCAGCCGAGCCACAGAACCATCTGGATTTACTTTGACTGTAAAGACCCATTCGCAACCCACAGCCTTATTTCCCTCTGGTAAATGCACCAACTCCCAAGTATGATTTGAATCCAAGGCATTCATCTCCTCAATCATAGCATCATACCATCCAGGATGACTTAAAGCGTCTTTGACTATCTTGGGGATAGATATAGAATCTAAAGATGCAATTAAAGAACATGTTGAGGGAGACAGGTTGTAATACCCTTGCTGAACAGTCTAACCGAAACAAGTGGTAAGTAGGAAATTTTTTTTTTCCTACGGACCATTTGTCAGATACTGGTCATTGACCCTTTGAGGAGCAATGCACTGAGTGACAATTCCAAAATCAGCAAGATTTTTCTTTTGAATCTTAACTATTCCATTGACTCCAAGCTTGTCCAAAAAGGAAATTACTTATGACTTAAGTAAGCCGATAAACTATAATTGTCCAAGTGACTGATTACCAAATAAAAATCCGGCAATATAACACCTAAAAACTTAACTATTCCACCTGAAACATCAGACAATTTCCTCAGCCCATCAGGGGCTCAACAATACAAAAATAATTTCATCAAGCATCTCATTCATCCATTCTCATTATTAATCACAATTCCTAAGATAAGTCAATAATACAAATTACACTCTTAAGTCACTATAATACTCCAAAATAGAAACAATTTACATTAAAAAATCGCCTCGCTACATCTGTGAACTTCAAAAGATGAATTGCTCGAAACTAAATCCCTTCTTTTGATGGTTGAGCCGAAGCAGCTGTCTTACCAAAAACAAATCTATCCAGCTACCTACACGGATAACAAAACCCGTGCTAAGCTATAAAGCTTAGTGGGGACAGAATAATCTTTTAAACATGTAATATCAATTATACAAATACAAAGTTAATAACACTCTTAATAGATACCTTCAATTATCTTAGATCCCAGTTCTTACATTCAGCAATAAAACACAAGTATAAGCAACAGAACATCTTACTTACACTCATTGCTACCACAAAAGACATCCGGCATATTTCTTTCATACATCTACATCATTTAAAACATAGTATGCAATCCAAATTTACTTCCATGTAATCATTAAATAATCTTAACAAGGTGAACAATATAATACTCAATACCATAGTGTGCCATACCTTATGTACTTGATTGATATCAGAGTGATATACATACCTATACATAAATACATAGATACATAATGCTTTTATAGAATTAAATGATCATATACCCATCAATATTATAACTTTCAATTTAATATCCATTTGATGTACTTATACAAAAGGATAATTCTTATGCACATTAATTTCGAACTATAACATTTCTTATCTTTTATACTTTTTAACTTATTTTCATATTAATGCCCCTAGAACAATACCGACAGAAATACTCAGACTGGATATACTGGATGTGGACCCCATGGGCCACAAACAGACTGAAAATGATCTCAAAGACCATTTTTTTCACGTAGCAGATACCAGATACAAACAGAAGTTATGGAGATCAGCGATCCTGCCATAACTAAGCAAGTCGCCATGACTTGCACCGCGGTACAGAATCCTTATGGCTAGCCAATTATATACTGAGCTAGTTTTTACTGCCAGACTATTTTCTAAGGGCGCAAAAGATCACTTACTTCCAGTACATTTATCATCATTTCAATCCAGATAATACAGTTATTCAGAACATTCAAAATTTTGTACAGTTTGTGAACCATCATTCACTTATGTCATGAATTATTTCACAATAATTCAACAATTTCTCTTTACAGTACTCTTCAGTCATCAAAGGAGCTTACTTAATATACATTCTTTCAATTTACTTTTAAACTTTCTAATAGCCATATATTAACAATACTTATACTTGTCATAACAGTTTATGCCTTACTAGACTGCTTTCATGAAAATGAAATCATATATAATCACATCCACTATGAGCGTCTAAAACAGCATATAAACACATAGTCATTTCAGAAAGACGTACCTGCATGGTTCGTTATAGCCATCTCACCTGCTCTATAGTACTCAATTTAACCATCACATATATACTCAACTAATACCTCAAATACATATATTCAGTTACAAATCTGAGATCAATATCTACCCACACCATTTCATATGGTTTTAGCGCCTATAGATGCATATAAATTCAATGTCATAATCACATATCTAAATACATAATCTTAAAACACCAGTATATTAAAGCAAACACATGTAAGTACATAGCATTTAATCGTCGATCTTCTCATGATACCATAAGAGCGTAAACATAAAACTATGTCTATACCATTTATAATAATGATATTCATTTGTGTTATTCAAGTATTAAACAAAGATTCATAAAGAAACGAGTATTTCATAATATTTCTCACTTCATTATATTTTAGGTATTTCTGTTCTTTACATGTTTGTATCACATTTATACTAATAGCCTACCACTATACTAGTTACATTCTCACTTGTTTTGTATTATGACCTTATAATCTTCAATTATCGTCTATTAAATTTCAAATAATCATCTTTTTACTCTATCATGATCTCTTACGTGTCAAATAACTTTTTTTTTATACCTTAGCAAATTGCATCATGAAAGATAATAGCATATAAGAAGTTAAAATACTTCCTAACCCGATACTTATACAAGTTTTACAGTAAGAAATGAGAATAAAACTTTACTTAGCTTTAACTATCTCCAAAGAGTAACCTTTTATGTTTGTCTTTTAACTTGATCAATTACTGATGTATTAAGACTTTAACCGTCCTATTCTAGTCACCTGTCTTTTACTAAATTAACAAGTATGAAATGATGGCAACTACGACTATTAAGCATAAACTCTTCTTATTACAACGACATATTACTTTATTATCACGTTATCAAACCATATATCATTATGCCATTACATATTGTCTTAACATCTATACATACATATAAGTTCAACATCATAACTACCTATCTAGATGCATAATCTGACAACACATATATATTTAAACCAACAGGTAAAACTACATAGAGTTTAGCTATCATTATTCTCATGATATCAAAAGTTTATTTTATAATCTATTAGATCATATTAATTACTAAGTTACTTAACAATAGTTATTCCATGCAAGTTCTCTCATCATCATAATTTTTAATTGAAATTCTACTCAAATCACATCTTAAGCTCACTATCAATTATTATCTTCAAGCTCTATCAATAACTTTTACATGCCTTAAGCATTTATTTATAATTCCTGTGACACTTATACAATAAGTTCAATCATTCATGATAACAAGAAATGAATCAATTACTCGGCAAATTTGCAATTTCTTCCATTAAGTTTTCTATTCATTTCTCATCTCAAGCATATTTTAATTTTACATATCTTTAAGCCTTGAAATCAATCTATTTAAGCCATTAAAACTCAAATCAAATTAAGCTCAAGCTCTATCTCGCCTAGTTCAACCTAACTATATGCACTTTAACTATTACACTTTCAAAACTATTTTCTCACTAACATTATGATTCATTTACCTTTACAGTTTATCATTTTCTTATATAAGTCCAATATATGCAAATTGCATATCAATCATAACAATTAACCAAACTTACTTCAACATTATACGAGAAATCAAATTCATAGTCTAATTCCTATACTCTGTTAATATAAACACTTAAGACAAACATTTACACATACAATCAGTTTCCAAGTTAACTTAACTAAATTTTCACAAAGAAAATTTCAGTATCCCATACCGTAAAGTCGAAGACCAGAACGCCCTCTCCATTCTGCCTCATTGGAGCCTCGCCGGAGCCTCGTCGGAGCTCCACCGGAGCTGCCCACCTGCTGCCAGAGCCGCTAGGACCCCTCCGATGGCCTTCACACGCCCCCAAGGCGTCGTGATTTGGTCGGAAAGCCGCCTGGAACCGCCGGCTGCCACAATCTCTGATCTCCACTTCGCTGGCGAGTGGGGACGATCGGCGGGTACCGAAAGATCCGCCTCAACCTCGTGATCCCCACCGGTGCCAACAGCTCCCTCAACCGCCAACTAGAACCACCGAAAAAAGAGAAAGAAACTATGGTGGTGATGGGGGAAAAAGGAAAGCTTGATCTATGGTGGTGGTGAGACAAAACGGAAGGAGGGGAACCACCGGAGGGTGATGACGTTAGCGGCGGACGGGAAGACGGTGGCGGCGGCGATCAGCGCCCTTGCGCCGGCAGTCACCTCCCTTTCCCGATTCTCCCTTCCCCGTTTTCTCACTTCTTTTTTTTTTAAACTTATTTCTTCTTATCTTTTTTAACCACACACACACAACTTTCTTTTGTTTTTACCCCACCATTTCTCTTTTCTTTCTTCTTTAAATCTCAACCACACAATTTTTAAATCTTACCCTTTTAACATTATTATTAATATATATTAACTTCCATAATATGTTTTAATTACCCAATATTAAATTAAAACCCGAAAACATAATCAATCCAAATTTATTTTTGGGGCGCTACACAGGTGATCATAGGAAACAAAATTAACAATGGAATAAGTGGATTTACAATTATGCGTACCTTACGAAGAGCAATAGGAAGATCGAAATCAGTAGGAGCAGGATCAGATGACGAAGGTGCTGGTGCGGGACATGTATCATTAGTGTCTCTTCGTCTAGAGTAGACCTGAACAATCTGTGGCCTTGTTGATGTTGAAAGATCATCACTTGCTAGCTGCTCAGTACAAGAAGATGCAGTAGACACATCATCTGATTCTCGGAAGATGTCACCTTATAAATGAGCCACTCATCCTTCCTCCCCCTGACTTGAAAGATTGGACGGAGATGAAAAGAAAGGTTTATCTTCGGAAAATACCACATCAGCGAAAACCAAATATCGCTTCAAATCAGGAGAGTAACATCTATATCCCTTTTGAAGACGCGAGTATCCCAAGAACACACACTTCAATGCCTTAGGATCAAGTTTGGTAACATGAGGATGAACATCTTGAACATAACAAGTACTGCCAAAAATTCAGGGTTCCACTGGAAACAGTATTTTATTTAGAAACAACACGTTATTAGGGACATCACCATTTAACACCGTAGTGGGCATCCGATTGATCAGAAAACAAGCTGTAGAAATAGCATCGACCCAAAAACACTTAGGAACATTCATTTTAAACAATAAAGCTCTAGCTGTCTCAAGTAAATGTCTATTCTTTCTTTCAGCAATTCCCATTTTGAGAAGGAGTATCAACATAAAAGGACTGGTGAAGGATACCCCTGTTGAGACATATACCGCTGAAAGAATCTGACATATATTCCTTAGCATTATTACTTCGCAAGATATTCACAGAAGTATTTAAATTGGGTTTTAACTTTAGCACAAAAGGTAGAAAAATGAGAAAAAACTTCAGAACGATTCTTCATAAAATAAATCCAAGTCACACGGGAAAAATCATCCACAAAAATAACAAAATATCTGTATCCAGTTTTGGACATAACAGGACAAGGACCCAAAACATCCGAATGAACAAATTGAAAAGAAAACTCAGCTCGTTTATTAATTCTAGGACCAGATGAGCTACGATGATGTTTAGCAAAATGACAAGACTCACAATCCAAAGAAGATACATCATAAAACTATGGACATAACTTCTTTAACATAGGTAGAGAATGATGCCCCAATCGACAATGTGCTTTAAAAGGAAACACTACACTGGAACAAGCAACAGTCGTGGTACCTAAGAATCCAAAATGTATAGACCACCAGATACATGTCCCTTACCAAAAATCTGCTTCATCATAAGATCCTGAAAAAGACAATGATCAGGAAAAAATGAGACACAACAATTGAGTTCTTTGGTAAGTTTACTCACAGATATCAAATTAAAAGCTAGGTTAGGCATATTTAGAACAGAGGGTAAAGTAAAAGAAGGAGTAGGTTTGACAGTGTCAGACCCCACAATGTTGTATGATGTCCCATCAGCAATAGTAACAGGCAAAGGGGTTTTATGGGATCGAAAATAAGAAAAAGTATCAGGATTACTTGTCATATGAATTATGGCACCAGAATCAATGACCCAATTGTTGCTAGAGGAGATAAGACATGTGTTACCTGCTTCAGTAGTAACAGAAGTTGAAGATCCCTTTAACAATTCTTGGTACTTGGCATACTCTTCGACATATATAGTGACATTATGCTCAGATGATGAACCAGAAGCCACAACATTAGTAACTTGTGACCTCTGATTGCAATTCTGCAATTTCTTGCAGTAGCGCTTTGTATGACCTGGTTATTTACAATAATAGCAAACAACGTTAGTATTCCAATTATCATTATATCTATTTCCCCCGTTTAACAGATTCCTTTTACCCATTATCACCTCCACTTTCTCTGACAACAAAAGCACTGTTGAGCTGACTAGATAAGCACTATCAGCACGCAATAACCTACTAAACACATCTTCAAGAGTAGGAATTTCAGAGCCAGAAAGAATTTGAGATTTGGCTGTCTCATATTCAGATGGCAAACCAGCTAGAAAACTCATTACTACCATTTTTCTCTCTGAGCCTGTTGCTCTCTAATATCCATACTAAAAGGTAGAAGCATGTTCAATTCTTCATAAATTTTCTTAAACTCCATAAAGTAAGTAGTGAGCGATTTTACTTCCTTCTCAGCACGATAAAAGGCTTTACAAACATCATAAATACGAGACTCATTTCTTTTTCCAGAATATAAAAAAGTCAAATAATCTATTAACTCTTTTACACGCTCACAATGAGAAATTAAGCCAAGCACATTTCTTTCAATTGAGTTTCGAATTTGTAAAGTAACCGAGAATAATCTCTCATCCAAATCTGCTTTTCAATTTATCAGTATGAGGGTCATCAGTTAAATGATCATCTTTATCCATACTACGAAGATAGATTCTATCTACTCCAATCAAGATAATTGGATCCATCTAACTTTTCTTCTGTAATCTTAGATAAAGGGATAATTTCACTAACAGTTTCCCTTACTCCTCCTTTGTTATCAGCCATAATACCCGCACAGAATAAAAACAATCAAAGCAACCAATAAAAAAAACTCAGAACACCCAGCCAAAAACACAATCCAAACAGCCAACAAGATTCTTAACAGATTGAATAACACATACAGAAAAGGACAACACCATATGGGAGAAAAAAGTACCAGCAGAAGAGAGAATCAAGCCAAGACAGTATCGAAATTTGACCAAAAATCTTCAGGCGATGCCGGAGAAAAAATTGGAAGGCCAGAGCTCAAGTCACGCACCTCCACGCGCAGGCGAGTGGGATAAGGGGCGTGAGCTTGTGGCGGCGCGTGAGATCCACTCGTTGGCTGGAAGAACACCGAATTTTGGGAAATGGCCGGAAATCTCCTTGCGCTTCTTCTATCGCCGGCGGTGAGACAAAATGGTCACCAGAAAATGGGTACCCAACCCAAACAGTAACCCTAACCTTAACCCAAAAGTTGGAACAAGTTACCCAACCCAAAAGATACCGGAAAATACCCAAATCAAGCCTAGAAGGCTCTGATACCATGTAAAACAAGAGATTGGAGAATGATTTTCTTTATATTCAAATGAAGGGAGAATACAGAATTTATACAAGTGTAGAAATCCTAACTAGGAAACTTTCTATTCTGTACAAGGAAAGAAAAAAAAGGAACAGAATATTGTAGCTAATTTACAGCTAATCTTGTAACAATTAGAAAAAAATGGTTTAAGTGAAATTTTACCATTTAATGTGCAAAAATTATTTATTACTACCTATTACATCCTTAAAAATAATACATCTAAAACAAATAATAAAATACAAAGAAATAAATAAACAAATAAATAATAAGGGTAGAAATGAAATCGTCCAAGGGTGGCTTTCCAAGATGTAGACACCATGACCCGAGACAGCCTAGATCAGGGTTACCCATTGATGAGAAAACAGTGTATTGCTGATAGCAGGTTTAGATCTCGAAGCTCCGATCATGGGTTTGTCATTTTATCTTAAAGATTTCCATGATTTTCTAAATGCTTTCAAATGTTCTCAAGTGTTTTAACAAAATACACAAAAAATCATATTTTTGGACTATTAATGGTGACGTCTGTCACCTTGAGGGGCGGTTGTTTGTGGAGCCTCACCTTCGAAACAATACAAATCAGAGGCATTTTGGGAAAATTAAGGCCTAATGATGAGGGGTGGTCATCCCTCACTCATAGACGCACGTCCCTAAGTCGAAACCTAAATTTTTTCATGTTTTCTTGAAAATTCAAAAAGGGAAAGTTACCTAAAAATATTGGGTCCGAATTTGTGGGGATTTTATCTCCTAATCTGGCATTTTTTGAGTTGTAGATTGAAACTCTTCTTTAGGTATAAAAGCAAAAATCTAGAGTTTTGTAAGGGAGTGATCATTATTCTTGAGAGTAACCATTAGAGAAGGAAAAAAAAGTAATTTCTTTCTCTCTCTAAAGGTTTATACTTCAATAATTTTCTTAAAACATAGAAGGAATTCCATACTTTTTTTAGGAATCAGAAAGCATGATTCGGGGCAGAGATCTGGACTCCAAAAATCATAGAGTTAGAATATCTCCTGAGGGTAATATTATAGGCTCATCCATATTTTTTGTAATGCCCGCTCTTATTACTATTTAAAATACTTATTATTTTATTAAATTACTTATACAAAAATATATTTATACAACTGAAATATCATACATTTAAAGTACAATTACAATTTAGTTCATACATACATGTTCAAATCTTTTACATTGTACATTACAAATAAATAATACATTATCAAATTTAACTTTCACTCGACATCCTTCTAGTGGCCTGCAGATTTGACTCTAGCAAAAACACTTCCTCACACTTGAGTACCTACACGAAAAAACATCCGTGCTGAGCAATGTCTCAGTGGGGAAAAAACAGTACAATTGACTTCTTATCGAAATCGCAAGCACAATCAATATAACATGCCAATACATGTAACATAATAACATGTCACTCTTATTCAGTACATGCATTAACCACTCTCAATAGCAATTATACATTCAATAACAATCACACTACAGTTTTTCACTTACACTTCAATATTCACTGAAAAACACTAACATTATCATAAAGCACTAACACTAGCATAGGCCCATGTAACACTTAAACTATTTGTCACTTATCACTATTCATCAATCAAATCACTTTCATTGCCTGAATTCTTATAAATGGTGGATACTGGTACAAACACTAGATATTACACTAGAGACATAAAAGTCTCGGTTCACTAGATACCAAAAGATATCAAACACTACACTAGTCACCTTCCGGTGACAACACTACACTAATCACCTTCTGGTGACAATACTACACTAGCAACTACGATCACTATCCCCTTTATAGGCATGTCTATCTATCCACTACTATGTGAAATTCAGGCTTACAAATAGTCTTTAATCATTCAAATATATCAAACTTGATACAGCTAGATTCATAGAGATATCACATCAATTAAAGCATGTAACAAAACCACTAATCAATAACTTATTCACTTAAACTTCAAATACACTTAACATTAACATTAACACATTCAATAAATTATGCAATCATTTTATTATACCATGTCACTCATATTCATGTTAATTCATATTCATTTATTGTACAAATTCTTATGCATTAAGGCTTAGTGTATGTTTAACTCTGCTTCATTAATTCATTATGCTTCTCACTCATTTCACATCATTTCTTACTCTTGTTTTGCACTTAAAACACTCTAAAAGCATTTAGGAAGGCTTAAACACACTTTAATAACAATTTGAAACTTTAAAATTAAGTTTAATAAAAATAGGATAGGGTCACGGTTACTACCAAATTCATGGTAATCGTGACCTAATTGCACTCTGGGTGTGGACTACGCCAGACTATCTCATGGTCATTACCGGATGAGTAATAATCGTGTTCTACACTTTTTAAAATGGTCACGGTTACTATGAAATTCTTAGTAACCATGAGATAGGGTGCATTTTGGTTCTTGACTGCCTCACGGTTACTATGAAACTCATAGTAACCGTGATGCCTAAAATCGCTCAAAGACAGATTTTCTGTCTCGATTTCTATACCATTTTTGACCAAGAAACCGTCATTTTCAGGGAAAGTTGTCTTCTACAATGTTGTTCCAATATGTCTCTAGTTTCTAAAACATCAACAATCACTCAATTTTGACTTCTAAATCTCAATATATTCACTAAAAACCACAGACTGCTCTCTTGGGATAGACAGCAAAGGTCTGTCCACTTCAAGCTCATTTCAAATACTTTAGAGACATATTTAGGTCCCTATTTCTTCTACAAAGTTGTAGATATAAGTATTATATTTTATATCCAACTAAAATCACATCAATCAAACATCTATAAAAAGAGTTATGCCATTTTTACTAAGACTGGTTCATGCGAACCAAAAACAAATTTTCATCTTAACAATTTCTAAGGCACAAACCACAATTCTCTTGCATCAAACCATCACTTAAGAACTCTATAATCACTAACAGAACATCTATAACACATATATCAACTTAAATCAATAAATTAAAATAGCAAAGAAAATGAAAACTCCCAAACTTCTTTACAAGCTTCACTCTTTTTCTCTTCCTCTTTCCTTGCTCTCTCTTTCTTTTACTCTTTGAGCCGCCAAAAGCATGCAATCCTTGAAGAAGAAGACCTATGAAAAATGGGCATAATTTTCTGAGTTTGGGACCTTCATTTTGCCGGCCACACAAAACACACACACTCCCACTTCTTTTTCTTTTAACTCATCTTTTTAATTTTTTTCTAGAAACACTAATGTCCATTCTCTATTGGTTGGCTCAAAAGATCTTGACAAAATCTCACTTTGATCCCTTTTAAACTTATGTCTTTTACTTTAATCTTTCATCTTTCTTTATTTCTATTTTTACCACAATTCTTTTACTTTGTCTTTTCAATTAAGTCCCTACATTTCAATTTTTTTTAATTAACCACAAAATCAATCTCTGTCTTATGTGAAATGACCATCTACCCCTCTTAGGGTAGCATTAGAGGTATTACATTTTCTCTCTCTATAATTCATTCACATGCTTTTATGATTGTTAAATGTTGATTTAATTCATTTTGATTGTTAAAACTAAGTAGTATGCATGTTTTATTAAATTGGAGTTTGCTTCCGGTTTGTGTGATATGATAGTGGCATAAAAAATTATGAGGATTTCTCAATTGTTGTTATAAAGATTTGTTTTTTTAATGTATATATATATTATAGTTTTACAATTTTAATGTGATGTGATGTATGTTTTAGTGTTTTAATATGTTTTGGCATGATTTAGTGATTAATTATTGCATATTTAGGACTAAGAAATTTATTTGAGCAATTTCCTGCATTTTTCCTTCTTTCTGCAAAATTTTGTTATGTTCTAGAGGCGACGGACGGGAAAAAGGTTTGAGGGACTGCCATCCCTTTCCCGAGGGATAGGACGTCCTCTTTCCTTCCCTCTGGCTGTCCCTCGCTCCATAGATGGCTGTCCTTTAATTTTTTTAGGCCATCCTTGAGGTATTTTATGGTGTTTTTCATTCATTTTTAGGGCTTTTGTATTCCTAAGTCATTTATTCTTTTTTTATAATATTTATGCCATATTTGGTGTGTTTTTGTTACTATTTATATGTTGTTGTACCTGTGATCAGTTTGCTTGTGTGCACAAATTGTGTAAATACTTTGTTATTAATGCTAATTAATTTGCTTGTTCGATGTTTTCTGAGTAATGAGTCAATTTATGGCTGCAGAGGACATATAAAACTTTCATGGGAAGTTGTGCACCCATTGTGGACACCATATCTACCCCAGTTGCATTGTTATCTTATATGCTTTTATTTGCTTATTATGATGTTGCTCATCAGTTTTTTATTTATTTTTCTCGTTGTTAGCTTGTTCTCGATGTATAATTTTTTGGGGTTGTAATAGCTAGTAAAAAGGGATTTTTTCGAGCATGTTATATCAAAAGGCATTCAAAACATTTTCTAGCAAATGAATCGGGATCTTTTCCATAAAACATAAACCAATGTCCAATTTCTCATCCAAAGTTCATATAATATAATAATTTTTTTTTTGAAAAATATGCATGAGGGAATCAATATTTCTAACTCGAATGAATGCCCCGATTTATATATGTAAATTATTTTCTTCACCAGATAATTTGCTTATGTAATAATTTTTTAAGTAGGATTTTATTTTAAGTATTTATTTACTACTTATTGGTTGAATAGGATGTTTACTTAATTTCTGTTGCTTGCACCATGTGAGAGAGGAGAGTGGATTAATGTTTAAAATTCAATTATAAAATAACATCTAACTAAGATGCCTAATAAGAGGGGTGTCTCGAACACCAGTCTCTGTTTGGGCACCAAGATAAGGTCGAGTTTCAATTCCTAAAGTCTTGTTAGGTGATGACTCTATAATACCTGCCTTTTTGAGCCCACTAGTAGATGCCTTCATAGGTTGACCATCAGCAATAATTAGGTTTTAATTCTTCTTATTGCAAAATGGTCAGGTTATGATTAAAAATGAGCCTCATTCGCTCTCGGACCCTAAAAATGGGTCTTCAAAAAATCCAACTGGAAATGAGCAGTGGCTCCGGTGCGCGTCACACAAGGCACATTAACTTCAAAACATGAACTCTCCAAAAATATCCATGCAAAATAAATTAATTATTCAAACAAAAATGAAGAAGATAACAAGTTAGAAATGAATTAAAAATAAATATACATACTAAAATATGACAACAATAATAAAGCATATTACGTACACAAAATTCACAATAAATTAAATAACATAATAAAGAAAAATAAAGAAATAAATAAAAGAGGTAAAAAATCATTAATGGTTAAAACAGTGAAGAAACATGCAAAAGTAGGCCATGCAAATAGGACAAAACTATACAAGTCATGCAATAAAGTAAAACAAAAAACCATACATGTAATGGTCACGTGAATTGAAACGAATGCCATGCAAAAGTGAAAAATGAAGAGATGAAATGATACGTGCAAAAAATAAAAGACCAAAAGAACATGAAAACACATGTAAAAGTGACAGTAGGTATATTATGTAAACACAATATTAGAAATAAAGTAACAAGTAATCTACGAAATAAATTCGAAACATTAATAATAATAATAATAATAATAATAATAATAATAATAATAATAATAATAATAATAATGATTACACATTAACACAAATAAACAAATAAAAATTAACAATACATAATAACATATAAATAAATTTAAATGTAATGGTGTATTGTATAATGTATGATAAATAGTACTAAAAACACTAAATTAATGACATGAATGAAAAGAATTGTTTAAATACCAAGTAACCGTGGACAACATACAAACATGTAAAGAATGAAATGTGAATGAAAGCAAATACATGAACATACACGTGAAAAGTGGAACCAAAATAAGAAAGAAAACCACATGCAAATAACACAAAAAAGAGTATTAAGTGAGTATAAAACAAAATAAAATATTTACAATAATAATAATAATAATAATAATAATAATAATAATAATAATAATAATAATAATAATAATAATAATAATAATAAAACTTAATATAAAGCCTAAATATGTAATAAATAATTTTAATGACAACAAAAATGAAATTAAGTCTAATAACATCAAATTAGTGTAAATAAAAAAGTTAAATACAATAACATGCAAAAAGCAAAATAAAAGAAAACAATGCATGCAAATAAGACAAAAAAGAGTTTTAAGTAAGTATAAAACTAATAAAATATTTACAAAAATGATAATAATTATAAAAATAATATTAATAGCAATAAAACTTAACATAAAGCCTAAATATATAATAAATAATTTTAATAACAACAAAAATGAAATTAAGCCTAATAACATCAAATTAGTGTAATTGAATTAATAAAATGAATTAACATGCCAAAGTGACCCAAAAGCTACAGTACCATGCAAAAAGCAAAAGAAAAGAAAACAGTCAAAACACACATGCAGACACCGCGTGAAAAGAAAGGAGAAGGAACCAAGAGTAGCGGACTGTGGGACAGCAGTGACGATTGAAGAAGAGAGACGGCCAACAGGGGAGGGAAGGCAAGGCCGCCCTTCACTAGAGGGACGAGCATCAGTCAGCCTCCCTTCCCGTCAGTGGCATCGGCAGCAGACGAAGAAGCACAGTAGATGGACAACCATGAAATGGTGAAACCAAAACCAAAACCAAAATAATATGGGAAAGCTGGATTCATGCACAAAAATATTTTAAACTCATCAACCAATAAGAGAAACATGATTTAAATCATAATAACTGATAATCAACAAAAACTCAAAAGTTAAACACGGGAGAACAAAGGAACCAAGGTTGGAGATGAACAGTGTTTTTTCATGTATATTTAAAATTCTTTTCTTCACTTGATTTTAATGAATTTTCTAATATTAATGATCAAAATCAACACCAAGATGCGAAAATAATAACTTCAAAGATTTAAAATCATGACATCATATAAGCAAAACACCAAACAAATAAAAAAAGATAACTAATTCAACATACTATAAATAAAAAGAATAAATATCAATTTAAATGGAGGCTTACAGGACTTGTGAATATTACCCTTGGATTTGTGTTGGCCAAAATCAAGAGAATTAGATCTTAAAGGTGTCCTCTTTCTCCTTGTTGCTTTCATTTTTTGATAAAAAAATCAAATAGAAAACATTTTCCCTTTGTTGTGTGTGTGTGAGGTGTTTTTCACTGTACTTGCTTCTCTTTTCCCTTTTTCTTTGATTTCCGTCCTCACCTGTGCAGCCCTCTCTTCTTTTATCTTTGCTCTTTTTTGTCAAAAAGGCTCTTTTCTTTCTAAACCTGCATTCTTTTCTTTTTATACCTTAAACTTCCATGCCCCACTCCATCTTTTCTTATTTTATTTTTTCCTTATTTTTCTCCTTGTTTTTCTCTATTTTTATTTTTAATTTATTATCTAATCTTTCTATTTAACAAATCTTTCTTCTTCTTCTTCTTTGTTTCACTTTTTTTTTCATTTTATTTTTCTTTTTTTCTTTTGTATTTTTTATTTTATTTTATTTTATTTTATTTCTTTTTTATAATTTTAATTTTTAATTAATTTAATTTTAGAAAACAAAAGCCTCGATAAAATACATCTTTTAAAAGCACTGAAAATTTCAAATGAGAGTAGACAAAAAGTTATTTTTTTATTTGAAATCAATTTTCCTTTTAAAAAATATAAAATTCGGAGAAAAAGCATCGTGGTTTTGTTCTCTGGCTATTTTGAAACAACATAGTCTTCATCGGCTAATCCTGATCAGAAGCCGACTTAGGATCCAGTGTCTACAAAACCAGTAAAGCCTAACCTTTTTTTATTCTTCTGACCTTTAACGGCTATAGCAGTCTGAGGCCTTTAGGAGTTCTTACCTAACCCAGCGCCTGGTAAGAAGTTCATCTTCTTCATCATGTTAGCCACTTATGGGGAGTCAACAAAGCTACTCTCACCTTTTCATTATTGATGGAAGACACATAAAAGCCACTGAAAGGTTGTTTGGCTATCTCAAGTACAAATAGTTGATTCTCCCTTGCAGCCTTAATAGTGACTATCTAACCATTATGGAGGATCTTGATGATCTGATGCAATGTGGAAAGCACTCCACCCAACTTGTAAAACCATAGTCTTTCTAGCAGCACAGAGAAATTAGTTGGAATAGGTAGCACCACAAACTCAGCTTCTGTCTCAATAGGTCCTGTCTTCAGTAAATTTTAAAGGTTCCAACAGCTTGCCTCTTGTAATTTTCATAAGCAGAAATGGTTAAGTCAGACTTACTTAGCATGTTCTCATTCAACCCAAAAGCCAAAATTGCCACTAAAGGTAAACATTAATAGAAGAACCATCATCTATCATCACACAAGTCGTGTGCTTGTCATTCACCTAGGCCTTAATATAAAATGGGCGGTTATGGTTTCTTCCTTTAGAAGGCAAGTCAGCATCGGAGTATACAACATTCTCTCATGTTCCTCCCTTAACTAAATCCAATAGCTCAGAAGGCGAAATGGTGGTGTCAACAGCAGATTCACTCAAGGCTTCGACTAGCTTCTGCCTGTGCAAGGGAGATTATCTCAGCAAGTCCCAGATGGAAATCTATGCATTTGTTCTCTTCAACTGCATAATTATCTAATCTTCCTTGACTTTCTTTTCTATTGGCACTACAACAGAAGCTAGTTACTTCTCGATCTCTGTGGCCACCTCCCACTCCTCGTGAACCTTAACCTTCTTCTTTTCTCTTACCTCCTCTTCACTTTCACTGGCTAAATTCGAGATATCAATAGGCACCAAAGCTCCATCATCCTTACTCTCTGTGGAAGTATCCTAACAATCAATCATAGAAACTGGTTGGTTTTCTTTAATTATCTCTGTTACTTTGGGGGTAAAACGAGTAATGGCCATATATTCATGCCCATATAGGTCTTTCATAACATACCATTTAGGTAGGCTAGACCCAATCATAAACACTGGAGGTGGTACAACATTGTAACTTCCCTTATTTTTTTTGTCTCTTTTTTCAGGATCTGAAATCTGCTTGCTATCTATCAAATCCTAAATCTTATTCCTCATGGAGTGACAATAGTTGGTTAGATGTCCAGTATGTTGATGGCATATATAGGATTGATCTTCATTATGATGGGACAACCTTTGACACTTTGTAGGCCTTTGGGATAGTGGTTGAATCTTTCCTTCTTTGCTCAATCTATCCAATACCTAAGATAGTGAATTTCCCAGGTTGGAATAATGTCTTTGACTAGCCTTCATAGCAGACACTTTTGTAATCTTTTCAATTCTGTTCGACCCACTTCTATTCCCAATTACCTTTTTATTACTGAAGTTCCTCTTTGCATTCTTATCGCTTGCCCTTCTAGCTAGGTATTCTCCTTCAACTTATATGGCTATGTCCTTTAATGATTCCCAATCCTTCAGAACCTTCTTCTTTAAACCATCCTTCAGTTATGGGCTTGCATTCCTGATGAATAACCTAATCTGATTAGCTATGTTAGGCTTTTTCTTCATTTCTATCACCCTATTCCTCCACCTAGTGAGATATTCATGGAAGGATTTGTCATATTTTTGCTAAAGTAACTCAAAGTCCTTCAAAGCAACCTTCATCCTAGTACTACAATCATACTGATTAAGGAACTCTTCAGTCAATAGATGTCAGTCCTCCTTGTTATGCCTATCTAGCCCATGGTACCAATCAATTGCAGGCCCTGTCAAACTCAGAAAAAAGTATTCCACCTTCTATTTCTTAGACAAGGTGGTCCCTTTCATGATCAATGTATATTGCTTCATATGGGCCAAAAGATTTGAGATTCCACCAAACCTTGGCAAATCAGGCCTCCTAAATCTCTAAGGTAATGGCTCATCTCCATCTAAATCCATATCCTCGGGGTTCATTCCCTTACTAGCAGATAACAACCTAGATATGGCCTTAATTTTCTCCTGTTTCTTCTTGCAGGTCAAATCCTTAGTACTAGGACCCCTATTAATCACAAGAGGGATATATTATTTATCTTCCTCTTCTATGAAATTATCTTCAGTATCATGCCTCCTTTCTCTTCTAGGTGGATCTCGAAGCACAGCAGCATCAGTTATGGTAGCATTCCCAACATGTGTTGGCTCTACTATTTTGCAAATGGGTGTTGCAAGTCGAGTTCAAACATTTGGTGTTAGAGAAGCCACCATTCCATCAATCATAGCCCTAAGCCTTTTTTTAAAATCTTGAAACCTCTTATCCAATCTTCGATCTGAATCATCTTGCATCATTGAAGGCCCAGTAGGGGTAACATGCGACTTTTCCCTTAGGAATGGAAATCTTGTTGTCTTGTCATCAGTCACTCTCTCAATCTCATTCACTCTTTCGATCTTATTCAACTTATCATCTCCCATTTCTGTTTTTATTTCTTGATTGCTTCCTAACCACTAACTTAAACCCAACTCAGAACTAATCTCTGAACCTAAATTTGAATCTGAACTTGATCTCAATGGCCTGGATATAGATCTTCGAACCAGGTGACCATTTGACCCTCTGGATTGCCTAAATGAGTCTATAATGGCTGCAAGAGTTAGATATTAGGAATGATGTATGGTGAATGATAGGGGTGTGCAGAACCGAACCAAAACCAAAAACCAAACCGAACCGAATTGATTTTTGTCTGTTAGATTTGGTTTTATCGGTTTGCGGTTCGTTCGATTTTGAACCAAAAAAAATTTCGATTTTATCGGTTCGATTTGGTTCATAAAATTAGAAAATTGAAGGAACCAAACCAATTGAACTTTGTAAAACTCACCGTTTTGCCTTAGTGTATATATACACACACACACACAGAAATCCCTAAATCTTCCTCTTCGATCTTTCTTCCAAAATCCCTAAATTATCAGCTAGCTCATCGATCTTCCTCTAAGACCTCCACTGTGATTCTTCCTACCGAGAACAATAGTTAGTGTTTCGATCTCCCTGTTCTTTATTTTCATCTATCCGTTCTTTAGCTTCCATCTCCTTATTATTTAGTTTTATATCCCTGTTCTTCAGTTTCCATCTCTCTGTTCTTTAGGGTTTTGTTCCTTATTTTATAGTTCTTATAGATAGGATGTGATATAGAATGACTTAGATTAAAAGTTTTCTTCTAGTTTGGGAGTTTCTTTTTAGGGTTTTGTTATTTCACATTATTATTGACAGAAAAGCACCATTTTTTCCTGATTAAGAATGGGAATGAGTTTTTGGTATAATCAAAGTATATATAGATATATAGTAAGCGAGTAGTATTAGGTAAGATTTGAGGTAATACATCTACTAAGAATAGAATTGTGACACAGAGAAGATAATTGGGTATATCCTGCTCCAAAGAAGATGAATCTCTTAGCTAATAGGGTTTTTTTACCCAATTTGTTCTTTAATATGTAGCTTTCAAGTTGAATTTTCCTAAAAATGCTATTAGGTTCCAGTGCATACCTTAAGTGTTAGTTTGGCATCACTGTTGAGGAAAGCACCATTTTTGAATGCTGATTGTTGTTCATCCTTTTACTTTCTATTACATCTAAGATAAAATTTCTTTAATATTTTAGACATGGTTCTATTTGTTTTGGGCAGGGCTTGGACTCAATCTTTAGAATGTTAATTGTTATTTGACTAGCAGGAAAGCAAGATAATTTCTCATTAGTCATGTACAGTCTTTTACTTACTTGTTTGATGTAATGTTGCCTTGGAAGGACCGTTTGTTTGTCTTTTTACAATGCTGTAATAATATTTGTAAATAACAATTTAATGTTATTTTGACTATCCCCAGTCATTTATCATTAAATAATTAATGATAAATAAAGACTAATATAAGTTTGATTGATAATAATGGGATGATTATATATGGTGATATGAATTAAAGTTATAAAAACTTGTTAGAGAACAGAGTACTGGATAGACCCGCAATGAGATACTATAAGGATTAATGTCATTAGTGATCTCATAATAGTTATATTATCGATCCTTAGACCTGAGATTATCACAGTATCCTACATGAAGAACATTATGTATTGGCATAATCAAATATTATCTTTAATCGAATAATTATAAAGATTATGATTGGACATAATGAGAATCATGAGGAGGATAGTGAATAATCAAGAAGGAATTTATCCCTCTTTTATGAGAGAGATATCTATTGGGCCCCTCGATAAGTAGAACTAAGAAATGTATGGCCGTGCTCAAAAGAATTGATGGAGTGATCAATATCATTTGATATTATCGGTCTACTTAGTGATCGAGAAATTATATGTTTGGACTATATAAGTTTGACATGGATCATGACTTATGTTCAAACAAGATATCGTGTGACAAAGAGATTATAACATGTTATATTAGGTTAAAATTGAATTATCGATATTCATATTATTTAGGTAGTCATAATATCTTGCTAAATGCCGCTTATGACTTGTGGGCCCGTGATGGGATTGAGACCCATAGCCAATATAATATGAACCTACTGGATCGCACATATAGAATGTGATGAATGGACTAAGGGTTAATTTGGGTATTTCAAATTTTATTTTGTGATAATTTAAAATTTAAAATAAATAAATAATAATAATAATAATAATAATAATAATAATTAAGATTAATATTATTATTATTCTTATTTTAAATAAGAAATAAGGTATTTTTTATTTTAATAATAAAAGTGGGCCCGAAGTTTTCTCTCTCTTAATTAAGGTTAGTTCAACTATATATATACATAGTGATTATATATAAAACCCTAATAAAACAAAAGAAGTGAGTTGTAGCAGCCACTTAAGAGAGAAAGAGAAAGAAAATCATTTTCTTCTGTAATCTCAAAAGAGAGAAAAGAACCCTAGCCGTCAAGGAAGGGAGCTAGCACCCCGGGCGATTCTTTTCATTGCATTCACGTATGGATACCGGTAGAGGGTGTTGTTTCGCATAAAGACACACCTACAATTCAATTTATCTGTTCTTTGAGAGGTTGGTAATTGTTACACTTCTCTTTCTATTAAATCAATTGGATCACTCAAATCCATAGTGGGTTTCCATTTTCGCTATGAATTTTTAATTTAATATTTCAAAACCCAACATTATCCTCTTCTCTTCCTATTGAAATTGACTCTACTCAAATATAACACAAATTTGTTATGGAAAAAACCAACTAAATTTAGGCCCCTTACTTAGAATGCCATTTTAGATAATTAAACTCTCCAGTTATGAACATTCTAAAAACTAGCATGAATCCCAATTTGAATTCCTAGATTTCGATATTGAAGAATTCAAAAACTTGCTTGAACAAAAACCCAAGTTTAAACTTACAAATAATAGACTAATCAATGAATGACTAATGAAAACTAACTAAAAAACCTATAATAGTTAACTCCAACCGCCACCTAACTTCCATTCTGCTAGTAAAAATCTTCTAAAGTCATCAAAAAGTCTAAATAAACCTAGCTAAGTCACATTCCATGTCAACCGAGTCCAAAGCTTCTGCTGCTGAAAAATTACAAGTGACCCAACTGAGTCACAATTCATCTCAATCTAGTCCAATGCCTTTAGACTAAAACATCATTCTACCACTGACCCGGCTGATTCACCCTTCACCTCAGCCGAGTTGATCTTTAAAATCTAAAAAAAACAACATAAATCAATTCCAAACTGCATAATTCCAATTCATAAGCAATTTAAACATAAAACAAATAAAATAAACTCAGAAATAGGCTTAAAACACACATAAATAAAGGCATAATTTGGAGTTATCACCCTTGTTGCCAACTTTATGTGTGCTTCTTTTGGAGAACTTAACTTAAAAGCATACATGCCAAAGAGATGGAGAGATTCATGAAAATTTAATTTTTTAACATCATATATTTTGGCAACTCCATTTAATAGTATATGTTTATCTTTGCTCGTCATAATAATCCTACTCCCCATTCTATAAATACTATATTATCATGTATTTTATTTGTATGATATCATTCACATTGTTAACAACAATGAGAACCTTTTTTTTTCTTGATCCTTTGCTTAATGGAAGAGGATAACATAATTGGCATGCCCATGTTAAATTTCTTTTCCCTAGCACTTTGGAAATAATCTCTCATTGCAAATAATCCAAGATATACTTTTCCAATATTTCCTTGACATATATAACAAAACATCGACCTTCGAATAGGGAAGAGATTTGATCAAATACTTTGTGAGCAATAGTTGATTTACCTATACCACCTATTCCCCAAATTTTTAAAAATAGCACATACATCAATCCGATACATAATAATGATTCAATATGTTTAACATGTGAATCAATTCCAACCACGCCATCATAAGAGCAACTAGAAAATGCATCACTTAATGTCTTTAAAATGTGATCAACAAGTTCTTCAATTAGTTGGGTTTCATGCCTAATTACAAACAAAACCAAATGCCAGTAAGCTTAGCCAAAAGTAAAGAGAACATACAAAAATAATTTCACCTATTTGATTGAATATAATTCACCTATAATTTTTTGTTGAGTATCTTCTTGATGATTCAAGTCCTTTTCTTCTCCCGATTTTCATCTTTAATGGAGAAGCCCTACCAAATAGAATTCATAATCTTATAGATGAAGAAGATTATCAGGTGTCAGAAAGGTCTATGAAAGGCCCCAACATACCCCTAATAGTAAATGAATATATTTAGGGTGTATTAAGAAGATGACATAAATGGATAAGTAAGTGAAGTATAGGAAAAAAAAGACCTGTAGGGAATTAACTTAAAAGTTAAGGACAAAATGGTAAATTATTTAAATAGGCATATGTCCGTGTTTAGAAAGCATGTCACTCAACATGTCGGGCTTACAGTAATATCGGATCGACATGCTGGTATTATGGCTGTATTTCGGGATGAAAGGGGTGGGTGGAGGGAACCTTTATCCTTTCACAGGTTCTATTTGCGGTATTTCGTCAACAGCTATAAAACACACCACATGAATGCAACAATAAAAAATCTACTTTACAAGGCTGGTAAGAAAAAAATCTTTGTTAATTTTTTTTAATCAATTCTACTACATCAATGTAAACATATTTCTTACTTTTGTAGGTGCACAATTTCAAAGGCGCAAGTTTAAGCAACTTATGGACAATATCAAAGAGCTTGATGAAGATTCATATAATTAGGCAACGAGGATATCACTAGATCATTGGACACTGTCCGAGGATGGTGGTTATCGATATGGGCACTTGACAACGAATATTGCTGAGAGTGTTAATAGTGCTCTGAAAGGTGTTCACATGATGTCAATTACTGCAATCATTGAACATATTTTGGCTCGTTTGGTAAAATTTTACAATCATCTGAGAGATATGTACGTGGCTAAAATGGCACAAGGCTTACGATTCATGCCTCGATGTGTCGAAATAATGACCAAACATGCTAACAAGGCTCAAGGAAACGTAGTAATGGAATACAATAATCGATACAAAGTGTTCAAGGTTTTATCATACAGAGTACTTGATATAAATATTGAGCCCGAAACATATATAATGAGTCTTAAAAAATGTGAATGCAAGTACGGTAAGTTTCAAGATACAAAAATGCCTTGTTTACATGCAATTGCATGTTGCATGCATAGAAATCTTGACATGTACCATTTCATAGATAACTATTATACTATTGTCGAGGCACTCAAATATTATGATGGGCAATTCAACCCTATGGGAAACAAAGCATATTGGCTTAAGTATAAAGGGCCTAAATTGGTACCTGATATGGAGTTACAGAGAAAGAAAGGTAGCCCAAAAACAACCCGAATTTGAAACAAGATGGATAGAGGAGAAAAGGGATCTGGCAATCATTGCAGCAAGTGTGGTAATGTCAGACATAATAAAAAAAACATGGAGAAGTGATGTTGGATCATCGAGTCAGTATTTTAGAGGTTGACAATTGCATAGATAATACAACTGTTATGTAATATTTAAATTATTAAAGTTTGTTATTGAGTTTGCCAATTTATTGTATTTTTCATTATCCAAATAAAGTATGTTTATATAAATAATCATTAATCAGAGCAAAATGATATTTAACTTAAGAACTATAATATTAAAATAAAACACAATGACTTTATAAATTGATAATATAAATGTCATATATAATTGCATCAAATAAAAACATAACCAATTAAATTTTTGTAATGACAAGTAACAGAAAAGTTAAGGCCTTCTACTGCAATGCAATGTGCTATGTCAATCTGTCTGACTATTTGTATCATCAATATTTGGATATTGCGGCAATGGCATCACATCACTAAAACCTCCACTATATAGTGGTTGGTCGACAAAAGTCTAAGCACTTGCCAAATTTGGACCACTAAAAAGTTCATTGAAAAAATCATCATGCTCAAATGATTGGCCTGTTTGTACAAATGGGTTCAACCCATATGTAAATGGCAGGCCTGTTTGGGCAAGAACATCATACTGATACTAGTGCCCTGAAGATAAATTGATATTTAAATCAACATTTAATCCTAATGGCCCAGCTTCAAAGTCGTTACATCTCGATGGGCCCGCAGCAGTATCAAATAACTATTGTTGACTTACTGAAGACAAACTGGAAGAACTAGATGGGTCTTCAGGAAGATAAGGCCACTGTATCGGCTTGGGACTAGGTGGAATAGGTATAGTCTGAATAGGTTCACGTCTTTCACCCATTCCTCTCCATCTGCGTATAGATTGACGAGGATCCTGAAAAGGATAGGTCATCGAAGGGATATGTGCAGTATTCGGAACAGGCTGTCTGGGATAGTCAGTGGTCCATCTATCAATCGAACCAACAGCTCCTAATATACCCTCAGATGCCAAACGGATAGCAACTTCTGCATTGGCAGATGAACCAATGTCGTAGTGCCTGATTTGTTCGGCATAATCAGCCTTCATGCAAATAAATAAACTTGTTAACAAATATCAATTTTATTATTTAAATAATTAAATAATTAGATTAAATCATACCGATGCACCAATGGAGGCTTCAATTTGGGTCATCCATCGTCTTGTGCATGATGCAAACCATTGCATTTACTGTGACCTCGGAAGTAAAGGTGCACGAAGAGGAGGACCCATAACAACGCGATTATGCCGATTATTCCACTCATGAATAAAACACGAAAATTTACCTTCCCAATCCTGATCCGTATGCCCTCTTAAATCGAAGGAATGCACTACATTATCGTACTGCGGGGCTGTGGAATTGATTGTTCCATTTCGAATTGCCTAAAACATCGATCAGGGTGGTGCCACTCAATAATATGAAAATATTAGTGGCACAATCGATGTCCAAATCGCATTTTCATTAGTACAAAACTGTGATAGCAAATGCAGCACATTCTTGTAGGGCTCCTAAACTATCTGCAAATAAAAATAAAAATTTCATCCTCATATTCTAAGAATATTTCCTCACTCTATTATTAAATACTAAAAATATTATAAAAAATTCTAATTAAACCTGGTTATTACGCTGTAAGTCCAAATCGAGCCAATATTAAAAAATATCTTTGTTGTTAATTTTACTTAGATCCAATTGGGATCGCTACCTAATAAATATCAAGAATTCGTTGTCAGTCAATATATTTAAATGAACAATCTTAAATATTAAATAATTATATACAATATATATATATATTTAAAATAGATAAATTTTACTTGTATCCATAAGGCATAGACTAATCGAGAATATATGGGTGGACAAATTCAGACCGAATATGAGGTAGTCTTTCCCATGCCTATATTTGTAACAATTGCAGGTAACCGCCAAGTGAATTGACTGTATCTTTGGTTGCATGACATAAATTTCTGTACAACCATGCGAGAACAATAGATCCCCAACTGTACTCCACCGCAACCTGTAAATTCTCTAGCAGTGGTAGCCACATCAAATGTATGTAATTATTTGATTGTTTTAGACATAATAAGCCACCAATACACCTAAGTATCAATGCTCGTGCACAACATTGTATCTGGTAATCATTTGCATCGTCTGGCAAGTTATTAAAATTTCTCCCCAACCATAACATTTTTACATTATTTCCCCTGAATTCAGTTTATGGAGGAACCTGGCCCAAAAGACGGCCACACCACATACGCCAATCATGGTATAGATGTCCTGTCACGGGACGTCCATCGATAGGCAATCCGGTTAGTACAGCAATATCTTGCAGTTATTAAATCAATATTCACATTCATCACACCTATTTGTGATACTCTATAAAATCCTGCTATTCTTAAATATGAAATTATTCGATCATCAATGTTTCTATAATGACTACTCACGGAGGCTCTGCGTATAAAACATTATGTTCAGCCTGTGACAAAATTTCATAAAATATGATTATTATATACATAATTATATACCCACATTTAATATATTTTAAGTGAGAAAATTTAATTACATGTCCGTTCCAAATAGTATATGCTCTATGTTTACTTCCAAGCGTTAGTAGAATATTTACGATTGGTCCAGGATTAATGTATTCTTGATTTCTAAATTGATCCATCTTTTATTACCCTTTCTGTCAATTCGATAATAAATATTATATGTACATTGTCAATATCTTGTTCATAAATAATTACTTGTATGTCTATATCAAGTAGTATTCCATATAATAAAGCAATTTAATTAACATAAATTAAAAACGAAAAAAATATCACATGATTATCTAGGGCCAATTTCCTATATAAGTGTGATTCACAATTTTAAATAATTGATAAAAACTAACACGAGTAATTTTTTACTATAATCAAAATGCATTCCTCTTATAAAATTACTTAAATAAATAAATAACCGAACCCACACATATTCCAACAATTGATAATGCATGGAATACATTATTATTTTATAATTGCACATCAATTTAAAAATTATAACAATATTGATAATTAGATGATTATTTTATTTTATCTATATACATAAAAAAATTTAATAAATTAATTTCAATATTTAAATTTATTATACATCTGACATTTTTTTTCCTGCATCGCAATTTTAATTAACAAATTACAGCTACAAATTATATTTTCAAACAATTATCTACAAAAAATTATCGTGACTAATACAATTAATTTTTTAAACTTTATTGATATTTTCATATAAATTAATAATTAATCACCAAAGTATAGAATTACTTGTCTTTTTTCACAAAACCACGGATTTGTCAATATTTACATAAATATTTATACTATATTCAAATTTTAAATGCAATTCACATATGACCTTATTACTTCACGCGTCGCGATTTAACTAACTGAATACAGTTACAAATTAAACATTGCGACAGTTAAAAATCATGTTAAATTTTTATTATAAAATGCTACTCCAAAATTTTTTATACACATCTAATGCGATTAATTTTTTATAAATACAATGAATTCTAATTAATTAGATAATTATAGCATATATATATTTTAAAATTATTTAATAACTTGCTTTTTTTGGATATCAATACCTTAACTTATATATAACACAGGTCAATAATAAAATAACAACATTATAATTATATTTAAAATTTAATCATACAACTAATTATTAAAATTACAAATTAATATATTCGCCTTCATTTTTAACCTCCGATATAAAATTAACAATATAATGTAATTAAAATAACATATTATAAAAAAATATTTGTATTAAATATTTTTCAATTACAAATAATAACCAAATAAATATAATTACCCTACTTAATCTTTATTATTGTGATTTTTAAATTTAACTCCAATATAAACTAATTTTACTTACAATTATCTACCAATTAATTATTAAAATAAATAAAATCTATCTCTCTCTTTCTAACTTATCAATTTAAAATATTAACAACTTCTAATAGATAATCATTTTTTACAACAACATTATAACTCTAAACTATAACAACAACTCCTCAAAGCAACTAATTGCTTCTCTTCATCAAATTTGCTTGGGGAAGGAAGCTTCGGATGCGTGTATAAAGGCATTCTCGAGCAGGGAGAAGATAGCAATGTTGTTGCGGTGAAGGTGATTAATCTACAACAAAAAGGAGCCTCCGAAAGCTTCATAGCAGAGTGTGAGGCCTTAAGGAACATTAGGCACCGCAACCTTGTGAAGGTCATATCTGCATGTTCTAGTATTGATTTTCAAGGTAATTCCTAGCTTCAAAGCTGTTATATATGAATTTTTGCCAAATTGGAGCTTGGACAAATGGCTGCACATATTTCCAAGAGATAATGAGGCAAGCAGTGAACCAAAGGGATTAAGCTTTCTTCAAAGGCTAAATATTGCCATCGATGTGGCTTCTGCAATTGATTATCTCCATCACCACTCCCAAGTGCCTGTAATTCATTGTGATGCGAAACCAAGCAATGTTCTTCTCAACGACGACATGGTTGCTCACCTTGGAGATTTTGGGTTAGTGAAATTTTTTCCAAAAGCAAGTGAAAATCAAACAAGCTCCCTTGGACTAAAGGGGACAATTGGTTATGTTGCACCTGGTAATCAAGTCCTTTCTTCACTATGTTCTCTTCTCATGTACTTTGTCTTACTAATAATTACAAATTTAATTATATCCAGTTGGTATATGCAAGTGCAGAATATGCAATGGGAAGTAAAGCAAGCACAAGAGGGGACATTTATAGCTTTGGGATACTGCTCTTGGAGATGTTCACAGGCAAGAGACCCACCAACGATGCATTTATGAATGGTGTGAACCTTCATAATTTCACAAAGATGGCATTGCCAGTGCATGTATTTGAAATTGTAGATCCCCATAACATACAGGGCTAATGGAGATGGTAATAACAGAAATCCAACCCACTCCCAAAGGATGAGAAAAAAGATGCAAGAATGGGTGATTTCAATCTTTGAAATAGGAATAGCATGCTCTGTTGAGTCACCCAAGGATAGGATGGACATAAGAGATGCAACAAGAGTATTGATCTCAATCAAGGATGAATATTTCAAATTCCAAATAATGCAACAAAACAGGATTAACCATACCTGAAATTTGGTAGCATGTGCTTACACATGCCGAGGAGTGAGGCCAAGAAGAATTTGCAGTCCATGTTTTAGAGAAACGCCTGTCTTTTTTTTTTTTTGTCCTAATGGAACATGAATAAACTTGTGTCTTTCTCTTCCAGTTTCGTTTTTCATTTTGAACTATTTCTCTAAATTATGTCTATTCTAATAATATTATATTTATCTACAAATCTTCAAATTTTTTTTTGGTTTTTTTGAACAATCAACGATACACAACAATATTCACATGGGCATGAAGTCCATAATGATTTTCAGAGGTTGTAATCTGTGTAGAAAAACTCCTTTAATTTTCTGAATCAAAATCCAAGATCAAAAACACCATTTTAAAACCCTTCTTAAATCATTATTTTTGAATGTTTCACTCTACAATATTCCGGCTTCTTGGGATGTCAATATTATTGGAGAGCCATCTAAAACTACAGTTTCTACATCAGTATCCATGAAGCTAGCTGACTACCTTTAGAAGAGTAACCAACTGAACTTTCTGAGTTAACCGATTAATTAGAGGCCAACACAGCAATCCATGTGATATCTTCATGTTGGTTGACTTATTCTATCAGCTAAAGGCTGAGATACATTCCAAGCAGAAAAAAGATATAACCAAATAATTATCAAACCAATCAAATTGGATAGTCTGTTTTGCTTATATAAAATGCCATGTTTCATTTGTTTATTGGTCTTTTAAACTGAAATTGCTATTCATTATTGTATTTTGGTCTTTTAAACTGCAATTGCCACATTAGCCTATGTTTCTAATGCTGTTTATCAAAGGTGTTTTATCACGTTACATGTTAAAATGGGAAACATTTAAAGCCTGTTTATTTAAAAAAAACTGCTCCAGTTTTTCAAAATAAAATTTTCACAAAAAACAGAAAATAGAAATTATGTTTATTTTCGTTAGTTTTCTAAAATATAAAACAGAAAATAAATTTTTCAATTTTCCAAAATAAAAAAGAAACTAAAAAACTAATAAAAGATGTTTTTCAAATTTTATAAATAATATTAATACACACACATATATATGTACATACATATACATACACATATACATGCATATATAACTTTTTGTATGTGCATACATACATAAGCATATGCATGTGCATGCATATGTATATGTAGTACATGCATACATACGTACATATGAATATGTATATACACACATACACATACATATGCATATGTATATGTATGTATATATATGCATATACAATATACATGCATGCATGTACATATAAATATGTATTTATGCATATACATATACATATATATACGTACATATGCACATACACATACATACATATTCATATCCATGTTTCTATATGTGCTTGTATGTGCATACATACATACATACATACATACATACATATATATGTATATATATGTATACATACATATATACATATATATATATATATATGTATACATACATACACATACATGTACATATGTATGTATTCATAAATACATGTGTATGTATGTGCATATATTCACATACATATGCATATACATATGTATGTATGCACATACATATGCATATACATATACATATGTATGTATGCACATACATATGCATATATATATATATATATGCATATGTGTGTGTGTATATATAAATAAACGCGTTTTCTAAATTTTTTATGGAAAATAAATACTTCAATTTTTTAAAAAAATAAAAAACAGAAAACTATTTTCTGTAAGTAAACATACTCTTAAGTTTCGAAACCGGCCTTACAAAATAGTCAAGTTAATTGTAAAGTATAATAATTGTACATGAAAAAATATAAATTTATATACACATTTAGCATAGTTTAAGGAAAAAACAGTCCCCATTTAACAAATATAAGTAAAGGAGGCAATTGTCTGTTCGTGGTGATGCATTAGCTATGAGCTAACAGTAAGTTCTGGGTTTGAAACCGATAGAAAATAAATAAACAAACTTTGCAACCAGCAATGACGCTTTCTTGAGCACATTCACGTATATTTCTGTTTATGTTACATCACATTCGACAAGTACAGAGAACAGGCTAACTTGCAAAGTTGCCCAACCATATAAATCCTATGAGCTACCACCAGTACACCACAATGTCGTTTGAATTGGCTTGAAAAAGAAAACGAAACTGCTACAAAATTGTGAAAACCTATGCCCGCCTTGTCAACATGAAACTTGCCCTCATGAATGAGAATTCTGAAGATCTAACAAAATCAGCACATCCCATAGCCTGCAAAGGTAGATTTTACCTTGTATCGTTGCAAATAATCTGAGGTGACCAACAGCAAGAGGCACGTTGATGCTATGTTTATGCTCCCACTATATATAATAACTATTTTTATATCAATTGTAACAATCAGGGGCCTTCAACAGAAAAGCAATTTCCAGTCATGCCAAATGTTTTTCACTTCTTCCGTTGGTTTTTTCTGCTCACTCTTACATACTTCCTATTGGACTTATCAACACCAGCAGTACCCAGTGCGAAGTTCAATTGAGAAGCCTGAAATGGAGACTGGTTCTGTTGTGCTTCCGGGTTTGGTTGGCTTCCAAATTGAAAACGTTTCCCTCCTGATGGAGCTGTAGAACCAAATTGATTCCCTCCAGATGGAGTTGTAGAACCAAAAACAAAGCCAGATGATGGAGGTATAACTGATTGTTGATCAAATACAGGAGCTGTAGACGTGATTGCCTGAACTGTGTCCTCAGCCATGCTGTCCTCCACGCTCATTTGATCACTATTACTAGGAGATGAACCAAACGTGAAGGAAGAATTTGGGGTAGGAAACACAGAATGCAATGGAGTTGCCATAGCAGGTGAGCCAAATTTGAAAAGCAAGCCAGATGCTGCACGGGTAGATAACCCAAACCCCATAAATGTGTTACTAGTAGCAGCATTAGAAGCTGAGGATGCCCCAAAGGCAAACCCAGTAGAGGAAGATGCCATACCAAAGGATGCTGAGCCAAATATAGAAGATTTAGGCGTTTGAAAGCTAGAATCAAATATCCCAGATGTAGAGCTGGTGGTGGAGCTAACAGAGTTAGCCTCAGAAGTAGAATAGGTCAGTCCAAAAGTAGCACCAGAACCGAAAAGTTTATCTGTGGAAGTTGAAGAACTAAACAAAGGCATTTGCAGTCAACCCAAACGAAGGAGCTGATGCAGATGAAACAAAGGCAGCACCAGCTGAAGCTGCTGGAGTACTAGCCGCACTAAAAGGATTAAAACCTTGAGATATACTAGACAGGGCTGAAGTACTTGCTCCAGCATTGAAACTAAAAGTACTACTCCCTGTACTTGTAATAGCCGAGGATGTACCATCTAAGGTGCTACCAGCAATGCTTGCAGATGAAGCATCAAAAATGCTACTTCCTGTACTCTTTATAGTCAGAGTCTGTACCACTAAAAAAGCATGCCAACCTTATCACATTCCTCCAATTCATATCTAGTTTCACTAAAGGCAAATATAATTAATTTCAATTTACACATGATCACATAATATTATTTATATTTATGGAATCAAATTCATATCTCTTATTTCTTTCATATATAAATCCCAATTCATAACCTTCTTCTGTCATTCTTTTCATTTCAAAGTTTTACATAATTTATATTCTCTTCTAAGGATTAGAATAAACATTTTATAAATACCTTAAATTCAGTCGAGCTAATTAAATGCCACAAAATAAAGCTATCTTCTTAAATTCATCATAATTAATTTTAATCATAACAAATTTAGTCTAAATGCGCAAGAACATATTAATTCTTACTTCAAGAATAATTTAACCAAGCATAATTTTTAAATACTCACATGCACTTCTTTTCATTTAGATGCTATACTAGTTTTTAAATTCTTCCAAAATATAAATATCAAGTCATTCAAGCAATTTGGCTTATTTAACAAAAATTTAAGGATTCACGTATTTTATGCTAATTAAGGTAAATTCAAATTGTAAGTCTAAAATTAAAATTAATCACATATATTACTTCATTTAGCACCCAAATTATATATTTATATCATCAATTCCATAAAATCCCAACTCATATTCAAAAACTTTAACTTACATAATACATAAATTTAGAGAAAAATGGATTTGCATGAACACATACCAAATTTATTGTCAATTTCTTCAATTTTACTCTCCAAAAGCTTCAATTTTACAAGTAAAACTTGCAGCTTAGTCCCTCTAAGTTACCATTTGGTCCTTTATCTATTATTATTAACACTTGTTTATTGAGTCATGCCTAAAGTCGAATTTGACCACCGATATTATTTGGATAATTAAAGTTTGAAGCGTTACAGAAATTGCTGGTTATTTAGAATATAGTCTAAAATCAAAATCGAAAAATTCAAAATTTAGAATCAAAATCAATTAAATCAGTTCGGTTAATTAAAAACTAGTTCAATTTCATACCGATTTTTGAATTAATATTTTTTTTTGGTTTTTTTTTTCTCAACTCTAATTATAGGTACTTGGTCTTTTTTGTTGGAGATATTTGGATCTAAGGCTTATTAAGTATGAATGATTATATCAGAATTTTCTTTTTCAGTCAGTCATGCGAGAGATTTATTCATTCTCTTTAGTTTGTTTTTTTTTTTTATACAATATCCAATCATGGGCTCAATTTAATAGACCATGTAATAGTTTGGTTTATTTATTTCTCTCCGTTGAGAAATGCTTTAAGATTGTGTAATATATACGACATTACAAAAAACCTGTAAATTCGTGATAGCATTTTTGGTCGCTAATTGATCATATACAGCCGTGAAAAGCTCCATCGCAAATTTATTGGTGACCAAAACTTAAAACATTTGCTAAAGTTGGCGATAGAAACAAACAGTCGCAAAAAAATACAAAATCATCGCTAAATTAATTTTAAATTTAGTCGTTGTAAACATAATATTAATTATTAGCAATAAAATTGTGTTTCGCTAAAGTCCGTCGCTAGTACAGATTGTGTCAATTGTGGCTATTTTGTCCCTAACAGTTCATGTTTGCTAAAACATTAGCGACGAACTTCTATCAGCTAATTTTTTTGCTATTTATTTTTAAATTTTTAATTTATTACATATTAGCGACATATGTTATTGTCGCGAATTAATCAGTCACAAAATGATAGCATAATTTAATTTTGTATTTATATTTACAGCCTATTATATCAACAAATTAATTTTTTATATACAGAACAATATATATATATATATAAGCAAATCATTATATAATTTATAAATTTATGTTTCAAAACAAAATAACCATTACATATGGTCTATATTAAACTTAGAATCCTATATAAGTTTAAATAAGCTTATCATCATACAAAATATCACTTAAAATAATATATCATTATGCGAATAATATCATTCAAAATAACATTAACAATAAAATTTAAATAAAGCAACAATAAAACACGTAGCGCCAATATCACTGTAAAGTAGAATCACCATGAGTAGATGGAGAATCGGAATGTGGATGAACATCTTGTGCACTTGAAGGGGCAACATCATCATGTGTTGATCCATCAATAGTAATATTGGTTGATCAACTGGGTGTTGAGTCCCCAAGTGAGGAAACAATGCTCGAATGGTCCATGTGACAATTTCGTCGACATCTCCCTTGCTCAAGCATGTCCCACTAGGATGGGATGCAATGTTGGACCCAGCAACACATGATAGAGCTGTTGTGGATCCAACATGAGGGTCATATGAGTCAAGTCTATATACTTTTCTCCTTTTATTACATCGTACAGTTTTATAAAACAACTATAACTTATTCACACATTATTTTCCTTGTGATCGCTCATCCCAGAGTTGCTCATACTTTGCCTATAAATGATGAAAATATTTAATAAGTATAAATAGAAAAACAATTCATAATTTACAAACATTAAACTTTAAATAATTGTAAAAGTTAAAACTATTAAATTTCATATTACTTACATGCACCTCCCTGCTACATTCAGCCACATAAGTTTTTTCATCATGATTTATAATGTGTAGGAAGGCCTCAGAAACGGTGGGTGGCCTGCCATTTTGCTTTTCCTATATTTGACCAATAACAATTTAGCTTATATTTCCTAAATAACCAGCAAGTTGCCAGTAAGCAATTAATTAGACCCACTTGCTAAACATATTAGTAAAGAAATTGACCAAAAGTAATAATGCATGGTTATATAGATTATAATTTAATTATTCGGAAGTCAAATGAGATTTACCAAGTATAAAAGCTATTTTTTAAGTAGGGGATAGGATTAAACCAATTAAAAAACCCATAGGCACAAAAGCAAATAAACCACAATCTTCTTCATGTTTCAAACAAATAAATGGTACCGGACACTAGAAATTATAGCTAAACCACAACATGAATATACTTGTGTCTTTCTCTTCCAGTTTCCTTTTTCATTTCATAAGTGGGAAGGAATAATTCAGCAACAAAATGGTGGCGCTGAACTATTTCTCTAAATTATGTCTATTCTAATAATATTATATTTATCTACAAATCTTGAAATTTTTTTTTGGTTTTTTTGAACAATCAACGATACACAACAATATTCACATGGGCATGAAGTCCATAATGATTTCCAGAGGTTGTAATCTGTGTAGAAAAACTCCTTTAATTTTCTGAATCAAAATCCAAGATCAAAAACACCATTTTAAAACCCTTCTTAAATCATTATTTTTGAATGTTTCACTCTACAATATTCCGGCTTCTTGGGATGTCAATATTATTGGAGAGCCATCTAAAACAACAGTTTCTACATCAGTATCCATGAAACTAGCTGACTACCTTTAGAAGAGTAACCAACTGAACTTTCTGAGTTAACCGATTAATTAGAGGCCAACACAGCAATCCATGTGATATCTTCATGTTGGTTGACTTATTCTATCAGCTAAAGGCTGAGATACATTCCAAGCAGGAAAAAGACAATCAAAAAATCATCAAACCAATCAAATCTTTCCCATGAAAAGGGATCATTTTGGCGAACAGTTGGACTTCTTTGATCTTGTTAACGAACTTCTTCAAATGTTTATGACTTTTTCAAATGCGAAAAGCTTCACTCCCTTCTAACTCTGGTTGAAACCCAAGAGAGAGGGAGAGTGAAAAATCCATGGAATTGGATGGTCCCCATTTAACATAATTTAAGGGAAAAAAAAAATCCCCATTTAACAAATACAAGGAGGCAATTGTCTGTTCGTGGTGATGCATTAGCTATGAGCTAACAGTAAGTTCTGAGTTTGAAGCTTATAGAAAATAAATAAAAAAACTGCGTTTGCAACAAGCAATGACGTTTTCTTAAGCACATTCACATATATTTCTGTTTATGTTACATCACATTCGACAAATACAGAGAACAGGGTAACCAGCAAAGCTGCCCAACCATAAATCCTATGAGCTACCACCAGTACACCACAATGTTGTTTGAATTGGCTTAAAAAAGAAAACCAAACTGGTACAAAATTGTGAAAACCTCCCGCCTTGTCAACCTGAAACTTGCCCTCATGAATGAGAATTCTGAAGATCTAACAGAATCAGCACATCCCATCGCCTGCAAAGGAGGATTTTACCTTGTATCGTTGCAAATAATCTGAGGTGACCGACAGCAAGAGGCACGTTGAAGCTGTGTTTATGCTCCCACCATATATAACAACTATTTTTATATCAATTGTAACAATCAGGGGCCTTCAACAGAAAAGCAATTTCCAGTCATGCCGGATGTTTTTCACTTCTTCCGCTGGTTTTTTCTGCTCACTCTTACAAACTTCCTATTGGACTTATCACCACCACCACCAGTACCCAGTGAGAAGCTCCCTCCGGCATTGAACTCTAGACTACCAGAAGCCTGAAATGGAGACTGGTTCTGTGGTGCTGCCAGGTTTGGTTGGCTTCCAAATTGGAAAGGATTCCCACCCGATGGAGCTGTAGAACCAAATTGATTCCCTCCAGATGGAGTTGTAGAACCAAAAACAAAGCCAGATGATGGAGGTATAACTGATTGTTGATCAAATACAGGAGCTGTAGACGTGGTTGCCTGAACTGTGTCCTCAGCCATGCTGTCCTCCATGTTCATTTGATCATTATTACTAGGAGATGAACCAAACGTGAAGGAAGAATTTGGGGTAGGAAACACAGAATGTGATGGAGTAGCTGTAGCAGGCGAGCCAAATTTGAAAACCGAGCCAGATGCTGCACCGGTAGATAACCCAAACCCCATAGATGTGTTACTAGTAGCAGCATTAGAAGCTGAGGTTGCCCCAAAGGCAAACCCAGTAGAGGAAGATGCAGAACCAAAGGCTGCTGAACCAAATATAGAAGATTTAGGCATTTGAAGGCTAGAACCAAATATCCCAGATGTAGAGCTAGTGGTGGAGCTAACAGAGTTAGCCTCCGAAGTAGAAGAAGTCAGTCCAAAAGTAGCACCAGAACCGAAAAGTTTATCTGTGGAAGCTGAAGAACTAAACAATGAACTTCCAGAAGAAAAGGTTGCATTTGCAGTCAACCCAAACAAAGGAGTTGATGCAGATGAACCAAAGGCAGTACCAGCTGAAGCTGCTGGAGCACTAGCCGCACTAAAAGGATTAAAACCTTGAGATTGATTAGACATGGCTGAAGTACTTGCTCCAGCATTGAAACTATAAACACTACTACCTGTACTTGCAATAGCTGGGGATGTACCACCTAAGGTGCTGCCGGCAATGCTTGCAGATGAACCATCAAAAATGCTACTTTCTGTACTCTTTATAGCAGAGGCTGTACCACTAAAAAGGCTGTGCCCAGTGCTGCTAATTGCAGAGGATGCATTGCTAAAAGGAGCACTCATTAGATTGCCAAAGCTTGTTTCCTTTGTTTTGGCTTCTGTTGGTTCTGTAACTGTAGTTGCTGATGTTGATGTTGAGGATGCTGAAGAAGATTGAACCACTGCAGGAGCAAATTTAAAAACAGGTCCAGACACAAAGGAAGGCACTGATGAAGCTGATGCAGTGGGCTTGCCAATGTCATTGGTGTTTGTAGCCAAAGTAGTGCTAGCCATGGCATTGCTACTGCTTTGCATGACAGCATTGGCAGAGCTTCCAGATGAATTTTGGCCGGCAATATTCTGGGAAAATAGAGCAGTACCAGAGGAAGAAACTGAGGGGATAGCAGCAACATAACCATTTGTACTTGATGAATTAGTAGGCATTCCACCAAATGAGAATATGCTTGTGGTCAATGGTGAAGTTGATACAGCAGAAGACACTGTTTCAGGCAAGCTGGCAGAGGCACCAAACTTTAAATTGTTGTTATCAGCTTTATCTGATTCTGGTTCTTTTGTCAGAGGCTTTGTTGAATCACCAAGCAAGCTGCATATTGACAAGGGAGGAAATCCTATAAGACTTCATACCAAAGATACAGTGATCTACTGTGAAATAACAATGTAGAAAACAATTAAGGATGTCCACGGACCTGTTTGCATTATCTGATTTAATTTCTGAAGAAATACCAAATTTTATTCCCATAGACCCAGTCACAACAGGTGCAGTTGAAGAAAACGTTGACATTGGCACTGCACCACCAGTTTTAGAATTCAAATCAGATGTCGGAGGAAAACCATTTGGTTCCTTAGGGAAAGCAGCTTTTTCCCCAAAGCTAAATTTTGGAGCAGCAGCATCTGGATTCTTTGTTGGTAAAGACTTATCAGATGTTATGGCTAGTTGGTTGTCTACCATAGCCTGCTGACCTGTTGCAGTAGGCAAAGGCGCAGCTGCAGTTGTCGATGCAGTGGTCTTCTCAGCAACAATAAAACCATCAGAAGCTTCAGGAGCTTTTTGGTTCAATAAGGAACTAGATTGTATTTTTCCTTGAGAAAAAGTTGCAGGTTTTTCCAATTTAAAGGCCTCAGTGGAGCTGTTCTTACTTTCAGGCAGAGGATCATCCACCTTGTCTCTATCTTTAGCCAACACAGTGGATGGAATCCTATCAGAATGGTCATCATCATCAAGCTCTAGATAATCCTACAAAAGAGCAAAATAGCACTTATATGACATTGCAAGAAACAAAAAAAGGAAAGCGTTAAAAAAAATTAAAAAAATAACACAACCTCTTCCACATTGACTTCATATTACCATACAGTACATTTTCTAAATAACCACTTCCTCAAGTAAACATTAAATGGGTCAAATAATTTCTTCGCATGCAGAAAAATAAAAGTTTTAGACATCAGGTGCAAAATATTCATTAAGAAAAATTATAAAATGGAACTAAAAGGTTACTTGTGATGAAACAAGTGGAGAAGAGAGAGAAGATAGCAAATGAGGTAAAAAAAGGACATATTGGCATTATTGTTGCAGCAGCTGCAACAACAAGCACTATATTGAATATGGTGATTAGAAAAAAGCAACTTAAAATATTTTCAAAGGCATATTTCAGATAGATGGACCATAAAAGGCAGTTTAATGTAATAACATCTATTAGGTAATTTCAGCCTTGATGCCAACAGACGTCCTGACAATTCATGAACAACTAGGTGCACCAATTGACGATGAGAAAAAAAATACATACCTCATGTGCACTCATCTGGAATGCCCATTTCTTCTGCGGAGGCAGCTGGGCAAGGGAATTCAACTCGGGAGAAGAAACTGTTTTGACATCAGACACATTAATCTTCACTAAACTTGTGGAATCTACACCATTTAATGCAGAAGCTGATTTGTCCACAGAAGCATTTGTTGGACCATTTCCCTCAACCTTATCTTCCTTTTGGGAGACCGAAGCTCGCATATTGGAAAATGAGCTACCATGTGAAACATCGAACCTATTATTATCTTGAACGGTCTCCAGAAATTTTAAAGAGTCTACATTCTCCAGGCTTTTAAGAGCTGGCCCACGTAGCATTGACGGTGACAACTTAGCAGGTGATTTATCCCTCGATGAGACTAGCACATCCAGTTGTTGCAATATCTTTGAAGCCATCTCACTGGACTTGGAGGGTACAGACGTATTGCCAGAACCACGTGTGCTATTATCCCCATTTTCTGTTAATCTTTCACTTGCTAATGCTGGCTTCTGTGATGAGGATGGAAGTTGAGCAGCATTAGAACCACGACCAGTCCCATGGACAGGAGTTCCAGATGAAGGCAACAGATTAGATTTCTGACGAATCCTACGAATAGGACCAACAGATCCTATATCATTATCTAAAACTGAACTCCTTCGTTTTAAAGCCTGCGCCAAAAAAGAATTTAAAAAAAAATCAATATGCTATTTGTAAATACAGTGAAATTGAATTCAGCACTAGTACCCCTTGTTTGGATCCAGAAAATCTGCCATTATCTTGAATGCTTTGAGATGACCAAGATGTTGCACCAAAAATATCAATTTCTGTTCCAGCACCCTAAGAAATGAGAAAAACCTGTGTAAATAGACCAAAGAGAAAACCACTATAGGAAATAGACATAACATCCAACAATATCAACCTGGTGGGTGGAGGACAAGTGCGATCTGGAATATGGTGTTCGTGCCATGCTATATATAGCAGATCGACCTCGAGATCTTGGTGTCACGAACCCATTTTCAGCAGACACAATGCAACCTGAAGACCTTGGCACTACTGACAAGATTGGCGATTTAGAAGGAAATGGATGATCAATCTGTGTAATTGAATCCTCCCCCCCAGGTCGACCATGCAAACTCAGCACTGACGGGGATATTTTTGAAGGCCTGCCACCCATATATGCTTTTGCAAGCTCCGCAGGTGAAGCAACATCATCATCCACAACCTGAAAATATTTGAGCCACTAAATGTGAAACAAGACCATGCTGTAACGTTTCCACTGTTATGTATTGGCATGACTGCATGCAGATTCAAATATTCAAAGATGGCTAGAGCAAATATAAATATTTCCGTGAAGCAAAAGAATCCACAAGATCATATGCAATGACACATATCAGAATGAATATAACGCAAAATATTCTTACACTTGAACTGGCAAGGGAAGTAGAAATGCGGTAGCCCTCAGGTCCATTCTTAATTGGAGTTACTGGCAATTCCTCCTTCCTGTCTTGGGCTAACTCTGGTTTTGATGGGATCACTTCAGATTTTCTCTCTTGACTGCCAACAGGTTGATCAATAATTCTTGATTGCAATAGAGCTGTTAACCGATCAATTTCTGACCTGCAAAGTAATCAAAAAGATAATTATATATTTTCAATCAATATGAGAAAACATTAAACAATGTCATAAGAATTAACCAAAAAAAAGCTACATGTCTATTCCTAATGATATTATCATTGCAATCTCTGTTCCATCACATGATTGATATAAATATAAATAAATAATAAAAATATGATATTCAGACAATTAAATCAGTTTGCACATGTAACCCTGAGCCCAGTATTCAACATGTTGCTTGAATCTTCTTTTAGTTAAACCACTAACAGTCCGAAACGAATTGCCATTTTCTGGGGGAAGGAAAACAGTGCATGTACATAAATCATATATACAAATTTTAAACCAAGTGGTAACTTGAAAAGCAGTTTCAGGCAATAGCAATTACAAAGACACCCATCCCCAAGCCTAGGTTCCTCATGGAGCTGCCTAGCCTAACCTAATCAATAGAGAATGCAGGCTTGCACAGGAGGCTTTGTTGCTAGATGCTACCCAATCAAAAGCAGACAAAGCCTTCTACTTCCAAGAAAGTTTACAAAAATTAGCCACAGCCGGTCAATAAGCACTGCTATCATGACAAGTTTAGGCCAAATTGAGCAAGAAGATCAAAAGAAATTCACAGAGCTAATTTTAAAATAATTCTATATATCATGCAGTGACCATGATACGGCAATTTTTGCATGCACATCAGAGTTTCACAGACGCAATTGAAAAATACAGTAAGTTATTACCAAAAAACAAATGTAATGATTTTGATGGTCCAGGATTGCAATTTGTTGCTATAAAAAAGTAATATTAGTTTGAAACTATTGGTTAAGGTCTACAATAACTTGCCTGGTATATGTCTTCTGCTTCAATATTAGCTCTAGTTCAGTGAGCCCACCTTCATTAGAACTACTAGCTGGATACTTGATCTCATTCATTGCTGATTCTCGTGTTCCATGAGGATCCTTTAGAAAAAATAGTCAAAAATAGCACATGTTAAAAATTTTAACCCAGAATAACAGTTAATGGAAAAGCTATAAGATAACAATTGCCAGTATATGAAAATACTAGAAGTGTCTGCAAAACTGACTAATAGAATTTAGAAAAGAAAAAAAATGATTCCATCACTTAATATGGAGATTACTATCAACTGTAACCCCAAAAGCATCCAATTCCATAAATAACTTAGAGCAAGAGTGAAAGTAATAGTTAATCATATTGGTTTTGGAAGATATGCTCTTCAAGCACTTGAAACCGCTTCACATCAAGCATGGGAGATGGAAGCTACCTTTCAATAAAAAATCTTAACATCCATTTCCATTGATAGTTTTCGAATTGACATTACTACACCTATTCCAAGCGGTTGAATGGGCTGATTGTCTCAGCATGCTGAAGCTGGAACAGAAATAATTAACCATAACTTGGATTTTAAAAAGGAAAGAAGGCATAAAAAACAAAGACCTCCAAGTTCTTCCATTCTAATTAGGAATATGTCCTTTATGGAAGGCACAAAAGCAGACCAGAGTGCAATAACTTTTAACTGCTCATTCCTAAAATTAAAAGAAACTAAAAATCAAACTTCTCAGTATTTGATCCTGACAACTAGGCATGTAGTAGTTGAGAATCAGCAAGTAAGATGGATAAATGACCTCTTTCTTGCATAATTTATTTTTAACCAGGACTAAGAAGCTTAGTTAATAAAGGTGAAAGGCACACAAAAGTGTATGCAATGTCACTAAAAATTAAGAACCACACAATGAAAAGTGTATATTATGTCACTAAGAAGGATTCCCGTTAAAGGTGAGGAGCAAAACAATAAAAATAAGAGCAAATTTCATAATATAAGGAATTTAGTGTCACTAGCAATATTCAGAAATAACTAAGCATAAACTTGTACAAATATTTTTTATATATCCAATTGAACAAAATTGAAGATACCACAAAGCTTAAAACGATCATCTTATTACTACATTCCTACTTAATAACCATAATTTTTAAAGCAACCATAAGATAACTAATCATTAAGCTTAAAAAGATCTCATCTATCATCATTGCCGTCACATTTAAATGGAGATCTTATGATATCCTCTTGCTTGCATTTTCTTTATTCTCTCCTTGGCATCAAAATATTTCTCATCTCTAAGTTCCAAATGGTCGAGATGCTTTTTTTCCTATTCCATAGACACTTACTACCAAAGTAAGCAAGAAGTTCTTTTAATTGATGAACTACTATGAATGACCCTTTCTTTGATTTCACAAACTTTGGCAACCAAGTCCCATGCCAGATGAATCCTCTCCAAACATAGTTCATTTTCTGTATACATAGTTTTCCACGTGCACTCAGTCCATCCATTGTTCACTAATGTGTTATCCACATCTCCTAGATCAATATAAATGCTTGATAGTCAAACATAAGACAATTGCCATTCGAGAAATACGAAAAGATGAAGAAAGAAATAAAAGACAAATAGCAGAGAAAAGTTGTTATGCCCTAGTAAGCACAAGACATATAAAGAGGGAAAAAAAACTTTGGCTAAATTCTTTTGATTTGATATGGTATAAATAAAACAAGGTAAGCTCTTTTCTTGTTTCACATGAAGTCTATAGGTTGCTGGGGAAAAAAAATTAATAGCAGTAAGAAGAAAGGCAGGGCAAAATATATGCCACAAATCAACAACTGGTTTTCCCGATGTATACACCATGGTGTAGAAAAGTAGTTCCCCACTGCAGGCTATGGCTCCATCAACCCCAAGTCTGCTTACAGTATTACTCTTACAATGTAATAAATCATACATTAGAAAGGACCTAGAAACTCAATCAATTGGATGTTAATTTCTCATCAGCCCAATAAATATTTGAAAATGCTAGATTGTTTTTTATCATGAGAAAGCTAGATTGAGCCAAACAGAGGTACAAATTTGATTATACTTACTTTTGGAACAGCTTGTTCCTTGTCATTAGGTGCTCCCCCCTCTGCCTCTATACAAAAAGAAGAGGGAAAAAAATTAAAAAAAAATAAAAAATAAAGTGAAGAGAAGAGTTCAAGCATAATCCAGTTTGGGAAAAATTTCTTCGCAAAGAACGCATTAAAAGCATCTAAGCAACAGAAGCACAAGAGGCTACTTCAAGCAACTGATTAATAAAGAAAGAAATAATATTCTCTAAAATTGGTGATCTTTAAAATAAACTAAAAATCCAGGGACGAAGCACAACAAGCAGCCATACTAATTACTAAGAAGAAAAAATCAAAACAAAAAAAAATGCAACTCACAGTCGGAAAAATAAGACCCATTATCCCCATAACAACAGCAAAACCAGAACACCGAATGTAAATAAACAAATAGAGCCCCTATACGAAATTGTGCCATTAAGGTTCATTTCTTCAAAAAGAAAACTTTAAAAAGCCTCAACTCTCAAATTTACTGATTCAAAAGCTCAGTCATCATGAAACCACCAACTATAATAATAAAACCTATCTCCCAACAGAACCAGAATCCTAAAAAATCAAATTCAGGAAGAGAACATACCCACAGAAACAAAACGAGTGAACAACATTTCGGATATTAAGATATTGAAAACTGAAAAAAGTGCTATATAAAACAGTTAACAAGTAAACCTATCTCCGGTGGCTGAGGCGGCAGCGGGGGAGGTAGCCGTTTCCGGAAAACTGAAGCAAAAAGCTTATGAGCGCTGGAAGCAATGAGCCTCTGTGCGGGATCCACCAGCTTCGACAACCAGCCATTGGTATTGTTGTTGTTACTAGCAAAACTAGGGTTTCGAATAGCGGTCGGCGGGCGATCGTACGGCGTCGTCTGGACCCTTCGAAACGGCCGCTTCCGAAACTTACCAAAGCCCCCACCGTCTGCGTACGACTTGTCATTCCGCTCCCGAGACGCAGACATGAAAACGAGAATTAGGGTGACAGAGCGAAGCTCTTTAGTTGAGAGAGAGAGAGATAGAAAGGGACCAGTAAATAGGGTTTTTCCTTGTTTATTATTTGAACAGAGAGAGAGAGAAATAAAATGGGGGCAGAATTAAAAATAAAAAATAGGGAAATAATAAGAGAGAGAAAGAGAATGGTATACGTATTTTTGTACGCCCAGAGCGGTAGTTTAGGTGTTAGTGTTATTTCAAATAACAATACTAAACTTACAGGCCTGGGTTGTAATAAAGTTGACAGCCGAATTCTAGCCGGTTGATCTTATTGTCATCTTGGCTCTAATCAGTGGAGACTGAATGAATTTTTATGGGGTTAATATATAAATTCCACTTATTAACGAATTGCATATTCGATTACCTCCTAAATTTGTTAAAAATATCAAATTAGCCCTCTATAAAGCATATATCAGTTCACAAAAAATGCATAAAAAGTATACATCAACAATAACAGGGAAATAACTTGATATTTTTAACAAATTTTAGTAAGTAATTTAATATTTTCAATAGTATAGAATATATTTCTTACATTTTAAAAAAATTGAAGTAGCTAATATGATATTTTTAATAAATTTAGAGGATAATCTAACATACAATTAGTTAAGAGAGATAAATGATAATAGTTTAGAGAGAAATTTATGTATTATTCCCATTTTTATAACTAAAAATAACTTGGTCTTCAATTTTTTTTTAAATTTTCTACTTGTCACAAAATTTATTTCTGTTCTAAATTAGAACAAATTTTCAATTTATTGTCATTTTACTCATTTAATCGCCCAAATATATATTTTTTCTTCAAATTTTTAGCTACCATAACATATCAAGTTAGTCCAAATTTTGATTTTTAAACATATTTATTGTTGGCAAAATTTTAAAAGGTAAATTGAATTTTCGTTAATTTTATTACATAGATATGCATATAAAAATTAAGAATCAAATGATTTTGATTGAGATTTTTGGTTTTGATAATTCATAATGTATTTTTGTCAATTGTTTCAACAATTTGGTCCCAACTTTAATTTTTGAATAAATTAGATATAGCAACAAGGTTAAGGGTCAAATTGAATTTTTTTTTTAATATCAGTTTAGCATTTGAATTTATTTAGAAAGAAATAAAATTCTCAACCTCTTTGGCAAAATTTGATTGTGTAAATTAGAATTGAAATAAAAATTGAAAATCGAATCGAGTTGGAACTATTTGTTTTAAATATAAAATTTGATTCCTTCGATTTTCAGAAACATAAAATTGAAGAACATAATTGACTGAATTTTTAAAAATAATATCATTTAAAATTTATGTAATGCAAATATTTTTATATTTATATTTTAACATATATAAAAATTCAGTCTGGTTTTTAAAATTGTAATTTTTGTTTTCGGCTTAAGTTTTGAATCGAACAGCCTGAACAAATATCAAAGCGAAGCGCGATGCTTGGATTTGATTGTGATGGACCGACATGTTGCTTTATCTTATGATTATGGTTGTCTAACTAGTGTACCTCGCAGAACGTAGGTGTGTGAGAGGCATGGAGTGGGATATGAAAATGATGCCTGTCAATGACATGCTCTCTTTATTTTCTCCGAAAGGCATTAGAACATCTTCATTAGATAAAAAGTTGATAACTCCATGTTGTTTCACTAACTATCTGACATGGATGATGGATTGTTCTTGCTTCAAATAATTGTCACATGTCTTCGACCTTAATTTTGAGGGACTTTTTTTTCGAGGAATAATGTATTTAACAAAATTATTTGAAAAATTGGTATATTTTTTAAAATATTCAAAATAATAAAAAATATGTAAAACTGCTCTAATTTTTTAAAAAAAATTACTGAAAATAAAAAATAAAAATTATATTTATTTTTTAAAATAAAAAAGAGATTATAAAACTAATAATTTTTTAAAAAAATTTCTGAATAATATATATATATACACACACATACATAAACACGTACATAAATATACATATACATTGAAAATCATATAAGAATAGCTATTTTTATAACGTGAAATTCGCATGCGTTTTTATGTCATTAATTTTTTATGTGTGAATAAAATATTCAATTTTAATATTTTATGTAGTTAGATTTTTTTTTACAATGATAAAATTAAACTTGTGTATGTATATATAATTGTTGTTGCTGTTTGTTATATTTTATTTTACTATTTTATTTAGTAAAATATTTTACGCATACAATACAATATAATAATTTTAAGATTTTATTTAGTTAGATTTTTTAAATGTTTGTTACCATGTTTAAATAAGATCTTTATGTAGTTAGATTTTTATATAGTTAGACTTTTATTTTAATGCATATACATTTATTTATTTGTTATATTTTATTATAATATTTTATGTAGTAAAATATTTTAAGCATAGAATATAATTATTTTTATAATTTACGTTGTTTGATTATTTATTAGTTTGTTACCATGTTTAAATTAGGTTTTCATTTAGTAATACTTTTATGTAGTTAGAATTTTAATTTAAAAAAATATTTTTAATTTTATGTTTGTTATATTTTATTTTAATATTTTATGTAGTGAAATATTTTGCACATGGAATATAATTATTTTAATATTTAATGCAATTAGATTATTTGTTAGTTTGTTAGCATTTTTTAATTAAGTTTTTATTTTATTAGATTTTTATTTAGTTAGATATTTATTAATTTATTGTTTGTTATTATATTTAAATGTAGGTTAACGAAACAATGTGATGATTTTTGTACTATTTATTTAATTACATATTTATTTACATCTATTGTTATTTATTTACATTTGCGTAACGGTTTTTTTTTTATATGTGTCAAGTATTACATAATATATTAGTTGATCATAAAGCTAGTGTGGAGGTTCACTACGTAAACATAGATCAAAAAATTATACCATATTTGAAATTGGTTGAGTTTTATGGAATGTCTCATATTGGAGTAATGCATGTCGATGTGAATTTGATGACTGCTTTTGTAGAGAAATAGAGGCCGAAGACACACTTTTCACCTCCTAGTTGGTGAACATCATCACATTGCAAGATATTGAGATATTGACCGATTTACCTATTGATGCTATTGAGTATCAAATACAATGTTACATCCATGTAGGGCTATTACGTTGTATCGATGGATTGTTGTGTCCATTGCAATTGAACAATTATATTCATTTAATGTGACTTTCTCTATTGGATAATTTAGATGAGGTTGGCAATTACAGTTGGGGTTTAGCTTGCTTAGCATGGCTGTATAGGGAGCTGTGTTGTAGCATTCCTATTTAAATTACTCGGAATAATAATTAGACCTGATAAAAATAATAAAATAAGTGCAGTAAAATAAATAAAAATAAATTAGATTTATGTTTATATCCTAAGTGAGGACTTAATTGCATAAGAAGGAAGGGTTTTGGGGTAAAAATTAGAAATTTAGGAAGTTGAAGGACTAGAAAGGGGATTGGCCAAAACAACGTCGTTTTGGGCCAACCCTTTCTTTTTTCTTTTTTTCTTGCCCTTGATTGCATCGGGTCCCTATGTCCTTTTTCTTTCTTGTTCTTTTTTTCCTTTTCTTTCTTCTTCTCCCTTCTCTTCTCTCCCCGCCAACAGCCCTTCTCCCCATTCCAACCGCACCGCCGACCTCTGCCAACCACTGCACCACGATGCCAACAGCGGGTCGCCACCTCCTCCCTCGTCTCTCTCTTTTTCGCGCGAGACAAAGGGGTCACGATCTCCCCTCTTCATTTTCATTTCTCTCTCTCCTCTCTTTGGTCCTCCATGGTGTTAACTCCTCCTTTAGCTACAATTTCCTCCATTGATTAAAGGTAAGTTTCTTAATTTAATTATTCAACAAATTATAGGTAAAATTTTAGATTTTGGGTTTTTGGATTTTAGAAAAAATGAAGCTAGAAATCTATTTTTTTTAGTTAATTGATAAAGTTAGGGGTGTAACACCCTTATTCCGTCCAACTATACGCATGTAATAGGCTAGTGTTTAACTATATTATTCATTTAATTCATACTCATGCCTTTGCTAACCCAATTCTCATGTAAATTAATTGCTTATTACTTAACTCATAATTTCTTAATTTCACTAGTCATCTAAAAATCTGGTATAGTAACGGCTGTAATTTAGCCTTCCCTCCTACAAGCAAACAAATTTTCTCAATCTCTCAGGGCACAACAATTAATCCATCATGCATATGTTCATAATTTATCCCACTACTTTAAGCAGTCACAATATATATATACATATTATATATTGGCTATTAAACTATCTATAACCTTTACAATGGTTTATACATATACATGCCAAAAGAAATATACAAGATATTTACAACTAAACTATCTAATATCCAACTTCAAGACTGCTCCAGTATGCTTGCTTTGCCAAAAAAAAATTTTTGTGGCAACCTACACTCGGTCAAAATAAAACTACGTGCTGAGCACTTATATGCTCAGTGGTAAATGCATATCCAAAAATTTTTCATTTAATAAATAAATCATACAAGCATATATACAATCATACAATTAATTACTACTTAATTTAGTCCATTTAATCCAATTTCAAGCTCATATACATGTACATTTTATTTTATTTGTTATTATTATTATTTTTTAATCTTGCCCCAGTGTTCATCCGGCAAAAATATTTGAACTGGATATACGAAACATGAACCCGAAGGCCCAAACATGTGGGTGACCCCAAATGATCACTAAACATGAACATGACATGTATTGTAGCTTATGATCAAGTGACATGGGGTAGACAATTATTAGCCTACAAACCGAGTTGCCATGACTCGGACGACGGTAAATGTATCCCTATGGCTAGCCAATTATATCCCGTACTAGATTTCATTACCAGACAATTAAGGACAAATTTTAATAATTTTATTAAATGTATTTCTTTCATCAATTAATTTCTTTTACTATACCATAAATTTACTACATGTTTATTCATTACAGTACCATAATTCTCAATATAAACGTTTTTAACATAACATAATACCATATAAAATGTTACATGTCATTACCCAAAAAAAAATCTAATTAAATTAGCATTTACTAATTAATGCTTGTACATGCTTTTATCACTTTATTTCCATTAAAATACCAACAATTTCCTTTGAATTTTCTTACCTTAGATTCGGCCAAGCTTAGGGAACATTAAATTTATTGTTTTCTCATTACCTACTTATTAATTTAACCTTATTCTGTAACACCCTTTCTGAACAGACTGACTGAAGCATGTGATGACCTGAAAATTTTTTTTTTTCCTTAACTATCCCATCGACTCCAAACTTGTCCAAAAAGAAATACTTATAAATTAAGCAAGCCGGTAAAACTATAATTGTCCAAGTGACTAATTACCAAATAAAAATCCGGCAATATAATATCTAAAAACTTATCTATTCCACCTGAAAAATCAGACAATTTCCTCAACCCATCAGGGGCACAACAATACAAAAATAATTTCATCATGCATCTCATACATCCATTTTCATTATTAATCACATTTCCTAAGATAAGTCAATATTACAAATTACACTCTTAAGTCACTATAATACTTCAAAATAGAAACAATTTACACTTAAAATCACCTCACTACAACTGTGAATCTCAAAAGATGAATTGCTCGAAACTAGATCCCTTCTTCTGATGGTTGAGTCGAAGCTGCTGTTTAACCAAAAACAAGTCTATCCTACTACCTACACGGATAACAAAACCTGTGCTAAGCTATAAAGCTTAGTGGGGAACAAAGTAATCTAAAGATAATCTTTTAAACATGTAATATCAATTATCCAAATACAAAGTTGATAACACTCTTAATAGATACCTTCAATTACCTTAGATCCCAGTTCTTACATTCAGCAATAAATCACAAGCATAAGCAACATAACATCTTACTTACATAGGCAATAAAACTTAATAACTCAGTAATCAATGCATCATTCATTGTTACCACAAAAGACATTCAGCATATTTCTTTCATAAATCTACATCATTTAAAACATAGCATGCATTCAAAATTCACTTTCATGTAATCATTAAATAATCTTAACAAAGTGAACAATATAATATTTAACACCATAGTGTGTCGTATATTATATACTTGATCGATAACAGAATGACGTACATACCTATACATAGATATATAGATACATAATGCTTATAAAAGAATTAGAGAATCACATGTTCATCAATATTATAACTTGCAATTTATTATCCATTTGATGTACTTATACAAGATAGTTCTTATGCACATTAGTTTTGAACTATAACATTTCTTATCTTTTATACTTTTAATTTATTTCTATATCAATGCCCCTAAAACAGTGCCAACAGAAAGACTCAGACTGGATACTCGGGACGTGGACCCCATGGCCACATACAGACTGAAAAATGATCTCAAAGACCATTTTTTCACATAGCAGATACCAGATACAAACAGAAGCTATGGAGATCAGTGATCCTACCATAACTAAGCAAGTCGCCATGACTTGCACCACGGTACAGATGTCCCTATGGCTAGCCAATTATATCCTGAGCTAGTTTTTACTGCCAGACTATTTTCTAAGGGCGCAAAAGATCACTTACTTTCGGTACATTTATCAACTTTATCATCATTTAAATTCCTTTTCAATCCAGATAATACAGTTATTCAGAATATTCAATATTTTTGTACAGTTTGTGAACCATCTTTCACTTATATCATGAATTATTTCACAATAATTCAGTAATTTCTCTTTAAAACATTCTTCAGTCATCAGAGGAATCTATTTTATACAGATTCTTTCAAATTACTTTAAACATCCTAACGGCCACATATTGAAAATATTTGTACTAATTTTATGGTCATAAAAATGCATTCATATACAAGTATTTAAATCATTGGTGCATAATGCAACATATAAACACATAATCACTACAGAAGGACGTACCTGTATGATTTATCTTAATCATTTCCCGTGCTCTACTGTACTTAATTTAGTCATCAAACATTCATACTCAAATACTATATTTGATACATGTATTCAATACGTCACTTTTAATGGAGATGTCTATATATGCATATACATTTCATATCATGCTTATATATGCAACTATATGATCTTAAATAGGCAGATACTAAGGCAACAACATGTACGAGTATAGCATTTTTAACATTGGTTTCTCATACTATCATAAAAGTATAAACATACCACTACACCTACTCCATTAAATATAAAGATATTCCTAATTCATTATCAATGGAACCAATAGCTCGCCACTATACTACTTACATTGTCACTTATTTTGTATCATAACATTATAATTCTCGCTTATAATCTATTCAATTGTGGGGATCAGTAAGTTACTTAAATAATAACTATTCAATATATTTTTTTTCAAAAGGATGTCAGAGAGAATTCTTAATAAATAGTATAGTTAAACTTTATGAACATAAGTTCAGTAAATCCTATAGTAATATTTCTGGTAATCATACTTCCCAAGCTCTAACAATGATAATCAACCTTGTTCAACCTTACATGGTCTCATTATATCAGTAGGTTGTTCATCCAGCTTAAATAACTATGAAAATTATAGTGCTTAGGATATTTACGAAATCATTTCAAAATAAGTTCACATTCCAGAATTAAACCTCCATCATCTAACATTCACATACCTTAGATTATCCTTTAATAACTTTAATATTAATAAGCCACTAAGTCTCAACTTATTTCAGAAAGTCCAATTGAAATTCAATTAAAATCTACATCTTAAGTACAATGTCAAATAATAACTCATTAATCCATTATTAAGTTTTAACATATAACCAAAACTTATGAACCAAATGCTTATAATCAATGCTTATCAAACTTCAAGATTGCTATAAGGTTAATTACACAATAATTTTAGGCTTATATATCTTTATTGCTCAAAATAAATCAAATGAACGCATGATACAACATTACCTCTCGATCAAACACAAGAAAACTCTACTTTCCCCCATTCAGCCTACAAACTCCAAATATGATCTTTTACCTATAACCACAAATTTTCAGTATTGTTTTCTATTACCATCCCTAAACTTTCCCTTAAGTAACTTTGTAAAACTTCAACTATAACTTATTTGGGTATTAATTGTAACTTCAATCTTAATAACCAATACAATTCATTACTCTTTAGTTAAATTCTATACACTTAACGACAAATAAATCTCAAATACTAACATGCATATTCCATCTTAATTAAATCAGTGCAATTCAAGAATTACACATACAAAAGCAAATGTTTTTACTGTCATATTACTTCTTTTGCTTTAGCTCCACCATTACCCAACTCAACCCAAGGACTTTGCATGCAAAATTAAACACCCTGTCATTACTTAAAATTTATTAAACTTATCTAATCCTATATCATAAGTTTTAATTAAAAATCCTACTAAATTCACATCTTAAGTTCACTGTCAAACATTGATTTCAAGATTTGTCAATAACTCTTACATACCATTAATATTTATTAAAACTCCTCATTATCATATAACTTGCAATCAACTCATTTAATTCCACAATACCTTCAATTAAACTTAATTCTCATAAACAAGTCACACATACTTTTAAGGTCCATTTTGACACTTACAATCATAAAACTTCCTTACATTCCTAAGCTAATAATTATACTGCAACATATAATTCACTATACTTAATTTAATCATGAAACACTTAACCATAATCTCATAAAAATTAACCCAAAGCTTACTTCAATCTTGTACATGAAATCAAAGTCTTAACATAGTTCCCATACCTATTAGAAGAAATTGGCTTCAAAACTGCCTATTTCAGTCCTCATCGGATCGGTCACCGGTGCTTCGCCGGAGCCTCACCGGAGATGCACGGTCAGTGCCGGAATGGAGTTCACGCCACCCCAAGCTTGCCAGCGGTGGTCACGCGCCTTTACACCATCCCGATCCACCGGAAAACACCCAAAAAAAGGACCGGCCACCCCATTTTCGATCTCCTTAACGCCGGCGAGTGGGAAGAAATAGAGGGCACAGAGAGAGTCGATACGTCATTGGGATGTCTCCGATGATGTTCGTGCCCTTAGCCGCCGTCGTCGCTCATCGAAAAAGGAGAGAAAGCGATCCGGCCAAAGAGAAGAAAGGAAAACACGCAGACGCCGCCACAGAGAAGGGATGGCGAGGAGGCAGTGGCAGCCGCGCTGATGGCCGACGCAGGTGCCGTTGATCGGCGGCAGCGCCTCCCTCCACCCTCTCCTTCCCTTCCGTTCCCCCCTTCCTCCCTCTCCTCTCTCCCTTTCTTTCTCTTTTTTTAATAATAATAATAATCATAATAATAATAACAACCCCCAATTTGCTCTTCTTTTTAGTTGTTGACCCAAACCTTTAGACATTTACCTTAGCCTCATACTATTTATTTCAATTTTACTCTTAAAACATTTCATGTCAAATAATATATATTTAACTCATAATATAAATTGAACATATCACTTGCCCTCCTTGCTCTATATATATATATATATATATATATATATATATATATATATATATATATATATATATATATATATATATATATATATATATATATATATATATATATATATATATATATATATATATATATATATATATATATATATATATATATATATATATATCTATATATATATATATACATACATATATATATATATCTATATATATATATATATATATATATATATACATACATATATATATATATCTATATATATATATATATATATATACACACACACACACATATATATCTTAGTCTTAATCAAACATAAATTTACACATTTAATCAATTTAAATTAAATATTAATACAGTGAGTCATGCAATTTCGACTAAGGTCATTTTTGGGACATTACATATTCCATGTCCAATTAATCATATGTGAATTCAATTTAACTTGGTAATTAGTTTAAACCTTAGAAATCCTAAGGTAGGAATTCGGCTACTACATGCATTTCATCATTGTACATGTTTTTTTTAAATCATTTAGATATTAATTAAGCCACATAACTCATCTATATACTTTAATTAAGCTATACATGCATAAATAATATTAGTAACTCATATACCTAAGCAAAATTCATACCAATTAAATGAAAAAATTTTGGATTAATGCATTTACTAACCTTGAAATTTGTTTTAACCTTTTTAAGCTTCTTTCCCTTTTCCTTTATCTTTAGACCCACCTTCACCTTCCTTGTTCTCTACACATAGCCAAATTCTTCATTCATTAAAACCTTCAATATTTTCTTCTTTACCTCAATATAATATCAAAATTAACATCCACACACCTTAATTAATCTAATTAACCCTTTAATTTAATTTAAAAACTTTAAATTTCTCTTACCTAGTTTGCACACCACCACTTCAAATCTTGAATTCTACTACTTGCTTGATCTAATTGAAGATAAGTGGCCATTATAATGAGTAAGAGGGGCTATAATTACATTTACAAACCTTGATTTAGTGGAATTAATGGAGGAAATTGAAGAAAACTTAATGGAAAGAGAAGGAGAAGGGTTCGGCCACCACAAAAAGAAAAGAGGGAGAAGGCTGGAGAAGATTCCAATCTTCTCAGATTGGGTTGGGCTTAGCCCATCCAAGTAAATCCAACCCAATTAATCCTAATTTCACCCATTTTGATTATTTAAGTTACCCTAATTTCTCTCTCCATATTCCAAAGTTCTAATTCCAATAAAAATAATTCCATCATACTTAAAATATTTAAATTAGCCTATATAAAAATTTTCATCTCAATCGGAGTCCGTTTTCGGTTCAATTTACCAAGATTGATCCGATTAGCCAATTTTCGATGTTACTGTAAAATTAATTTGCTTCTACCAAGTGATTCTACATCTCATAAGGAACTCAACTGAAAATTTTGATAATTTTTGAAGCTCATTTGCTATTTTTAAAGGTCTGATCAAATCTAAAGTCAACCTAATTCAATTTAACCCGAATCGTGGTTTTTTTTTCGTATTTTTAACTTTTGGAGACCTATTTAATCTCAATTTGACTCCAAATTGTATCCTTGGCCTCGTTGTGACTAGTATTTTTCAATGGTTAAATAAAATATTTTTCCATTTTCGGATGTATTTTATGTCTTTGGTGTACTATTCACTATCGAAAAATAATAGGCACCACTACCGGGATTGTCAGGCCATTACAAGGGGCTTATTATTGTCTCTATATTTTTGGTTAATTAAAGTAGTTGAGAGTTTTTTTTTTTTGTTAGGGGGGCTATTGTAGGTTGTGAAAATAGCATGAAATTAATGAAATTTTGTGTGCAAGAATTATTTATTTACTCTAGTTAAGCATTGGTATTTGCCTTTGGGTTAGAGATTTAAATGAGATTAATGATGTTTTTGGTTTAGAGGCTATTGTAGATTTATAAATTGTGGATGAAATTAAGGGTGTTTTGTTTAGGAGCTGTTGTAAGTATAAAAAAAGGGTATGAAATTAATGGCATGAAATTTATGGTATTATGTGCATGATTTAATTATTTATTTTAGTTAAGTGTTGGGGGTTAAGGAATTTATGTTGAAGGTTGTTGTAATTAAGGAATTTATATGAAATTATGGGTTATGTAGATAAGCAAAGTGAAGCAAGTATGAAAGGAAAGGAAAAAGAAGCAAGATGACGAATGAAAGCTTGCCTTGATTTTGGAAAAATTGAAGAATTAGTGACAAATAGGTATGTGTTTAAGCAAATCCATTTTTTTAATTTTTATGTATATTATGTTATTTAAAATCTTAAAGTGAGAGCTGATTTTTAATGGTAATGGTAGTAAGGGTGTCATAATTATTTAATTGCATGATAGGTAATATGTTTAGGCCAAATAGAAATTCTATATGTGTTTAGTTTTAGAAATTAAGAATTAATAAGGTACTTTATAAATAAAATATGTTAAGTATAGTCTAAATTAATTAATGTGAACACCATAAAGGTTTAAGTGAGCTATTATGACAATATAAAATCATTACAATTTATAGTTTACGAAATATACCTCAAATTTCAGTTTAATATATGTTTATAGAGAAACCAAAATTGAACCCAATTAGTGTTAGGTGATTGAGTTATATGAATAAGCCAGTTATATAAATAAGTAGGTAATTATAAGCTGGAGCACATACGTATGCAACTATATATGAGATTTTTATGGCTAAATGGTGAGGCCTATATTAGTGAATGAGGCATAATTAATTGATGAGCTTAGAATGCTTCGTGACAAATTGTGACTCTATAAGTCAATCTAATGGATAACCTTAAGGATATATAACGCAGAGTTAGAGAAAGAGTTCAATTAAATAAAAGAGGTAAGTGCTAAATAGATATAATTTTGTAAGTTAAATTACTTAATTGCCCTTAGTAAAAGCTAGACAAAAATTGGAGTAATAAGATTGGCATGCCAATAAGGGAAAAATGTAGCAGTACTGCTTTTTGATGTGGTTACCGGACACATGGCTCCGAGAGCTCGTCCGACGGGTATAATTGATTGAGTTAGTGGACTGCATGGTTCCAAGAACTCAGTCCACATATGTGTGTGTGTGTATTTTTAAATGTGTGAGTAATTAAATATTAATTTTGGTGAAAATGATGTCGACGAACCGTATGGTTCCGAGAACTAGATTTTGCGTTTGACTCCCGTTTATCCAACTTGTCTTACAATTTCACCAGATTTTACTTAGGGCAATGTAATATAAAAGTATTAGTTTTGTTTTTTACTATGGCTATGTCATACTTGAACTAAAAACCAGGTTTTATTATTTCTCTTCGGAAATAATGTTGGTTGATAAGTTTATGGAACTTGTGATGATATAAATTTCGTTGTTTATGTGGACTTGTTATTTAGTTTATATAGATTGGCTGTTAACACTAGAAATGGACCTAGTTGTCGATGCATATAAATCCTTGTTTTGCTTATGTATATGCTTAGTTAAATAAATTCGATTTTATTAGAAAAATAGAATTGCTTGAACACCACTAAGCTATGTGCTTAGTGCATGGTTTTGTTTCCGTGCGTAGGACAGGAGAAGGTTCTGGAGGAAGACAATAGTGGACTGTCACCAAAAGAGCTCGAACCACCACAATGAAGTGGAAGAATTTTAAGGTAGAAGCGCCACAACTCTTTCATTACTTTTTGTTATTTTGTTGATATGTACACCATACTTGGAAAGGTTAAAGTTATATGTAAATATTATGAATCAATTTATTGTAAATTATAAAGCGATAAGAATCACTTATGCCTTGCTTGCATGCCTTTGGATTTTGTGATTTACAAATATAGGAGGAAGGGCAAAAAAAATTACTGTGTTAAGGTTTGAATTAGAGATGGATGGTAGGGTAAATATAGTTAGAAGTGTTTTGAAATTTCTTTTCAGGGGGGTTTTGACAAAAAATATGAGAAATTTGTTGAAATTTTTAATATTTGAATAGTGCCCCTAATAAAATTTCTCTACATGTGCAAAAGAAAAATTAACCCGAATGTGACACCGGTATCCGGGTCTTCTACTGACTGGGTATTGGATGTTACATTTAGTGGTGTCAGAACCAGGTTCAAGCGATTTTGGACTAGTAACCAAGTTAAATAAATGGAAAAAAATGTGTACATGTCAAAGGGAAGTTAGAGGTGATTATGCTGTAATTCTAATGCCTATCCATCATTATTATTTGATGTAGTTAACTGATGGAGGCAGGCTCAGAAGGAAGGACTGAGGAAGTAGAAAGTCATGCTTCAGCAAGTGATACAGACAGGAGTGTGGGAGAGCAGTCAGCTCAGCCAGCACTACCACCTGCTATGCAACAAATGCCAAATTCGACATATTTTTTCTCAAGAATGATGGCACTCATGAGATAGCAAATAGTAACTGCACCTCCTGCACAACCTCAGTCACCTCTACCACCACAGAGACTCATATTGAAAAAAGTAATGAAATTGGGGGCAGAGGACTTTAAAGGAGAGTCATCAGTTACTGCTCTGAATGCTGAGTTTTGGTTGATCAGGATCAAGAGGGTTTTTAAACTCTTGCATCTCACACCAGAAGAGAGGCTAGAATGTGTAGATGGGTTACTGCAAAGACTGGCATATCAGTGGTGGGAATCCATGAAAATATTTGCTATGCCACAAAATCTTGATTGGAAGTACTTCAAGTTTTAGTTCATGGATAATTATGTGGGGGATGCCTACAGAGATAAGATGAGAGACGCCTTTCTATATTTGAAATAGGGATCGAGGTTAGTGGCATAGTATGAAAAAGAATTTGATAGGTTGAGTGTTTATGCCAAGAAATTCATCCCCACCATGGAAGACAGGTGTTAGACATTCGAGGACGGTCTTCATTTTGAGATTAAGAAACTCCTTACAATATCACTAATTAGAGAGTATGAAGATTTGGTAAAGGCAGCTTTAAGGATTGAGAAGGCAGATATGGAAGAACAAAAATGGAAGAATAAAGGTCAACAAAAGAGAGGCCAAGGACAAGTTAGGTCTTCATCATTAACAAATAAGAAGCAGAAAGGGATAGAATCTTAGACACAGACACCATCCCACCAGTCAGGATAGGGCCAGAGGTTGTCCTTTAAGTCGAGATAGTCGGCCTCATCTATGGCCAATACTGCAGGTGGATCTGGTCGATGAGAGTTCCCTTCATGCGAGCATTGTGGGAAGAAACATGGAGGTCAATGCTGGAGAAAGATAGGAGCTTATTTGCGATGTGGCTCCATGGAACACTTTCAAAGAGACTGCCCTGTCAAGCAAAATTTAGCACCCAGTCAACTCGAGAGGGCAGCTTCAGGAGCTCCTAAGGGTTTAGGTAGAGGCAGAGGATCTGGTTGTGGTATAGGTAGATAGAGGGTCCCATCGAATACAGTTGAGAAACCTGACAATCGCAACTCAGTAAGTGCATATGCCATGTGGACCCGAGATGATGAAAATGCGCCAGATGTGATTGCGGGTACTTTTACTATCTTTGACATGCTTATATATGCATTGATAGATTCGGGATTTACCCATTCATATACATGTACTTCATTACCTGATGATAAATGTTTGCATGTTAACACACTTAATCATGAAGTTGTGGTTACAAATCCTCTGGATCATAGCGTGGTAGTGAGTAAATTTTTCAAAAACTGTCCAATAGGGATACAAGGTCATGAATTTCCTGGTGATTTAATTTAGTTACCTTTCTGTGAATTTGATGTAATCCTTGGAATGAATTGGTTGTTTAGGCATCATGTCATGGTCGATTGTCATCTAAAAAGGATTACCCTTAGAATGCATGATGATGACGAGATTACAGTCACTGGTGAGAGGTCAAATTTTTTTTTCAAATATTATATCAGTCACAACAGCAAAAAGGCTTGTTAGAAAGGGGTGTATAGCCTACTTAGCTTGTGTACTTGAAGCTAAAAGGGACAAATCATAAATCTTAGATATACCGACTGCATGTGAGTTCCAGGATATTTTTCCTGATGAGTTACCAGGTCTATCACTAGAAAAGAAAGTGGAGTTTTCTATTGACCTACTGCCTGCTACTGCACCTATATCCACTGCACCATACTGAATGGCGCCTACGGAGCTTAAGGAATTAAAGATCCAATTACAAGAACTTCTTGAGAAGGGTTTCATATGCCCCAGTGTATCTCCTTGGGGTGCACCGATATTGTTCGTTAAGAAGAATGATGGATCCCTCTGGCTTTACATAGATTACAGATAGTTGAATAAGGTCACTATGAAAAATAGATACCCATTGCCGCAGATTGATGACTTATTTGACCAACTAAATGTTGTTGGAGTTTTCTCTAAAATTGATTTGAAGTCAGGATACTACCAGTTGAAGGTGAAGGAAGTAAATGTTCCTAAGATAGCTTTTAGGACCAGATATAGGCACTATGAACTTTTAGTAATTCCTTTTGGGCTTACAAATGCCCTGACAGCATTTATGGATCTCATGAATCGCATTTTTTATCCTTACTTGGATCAATTTGTCGTTGTCTTCATTAATGATATTTTGATCTATTCCAAGAATTGGGAAGAACATGATGAGCATTTAAGAACTGTCTTGCAGACCTTAAGTGAAAAGTAGTTTTATGCCAAATTTAGTAAGTACGAGTTATGGCTTGATGAAGTTTCCTTTCTTGGCCATGTTATATCAGTTGATGGAATTAGAGTTGACCCTAAAAAGATAGAAGCAATCCTGAAATGGAAGCCACCCAAGAATGTCACAGAAATCAAAAGTTTCTTAGGTCTGGCTAGGTATTATAGGAGGTTTGTCAAAGGATTTTCTAGTATTGCGATGCCTATGACAAAATTACTTCAAAAGAATATGAAGTTTGTGTGGAGTGATAAATATCAAGAAAGTTTTGAGAAATTAAAGGCTATGTTAACTGAAGCGCTTGTTCTTACACAACCTGTATTCGATCGATACTTTATGATTTATAGTGATGCTTTACATAATGGACTTGGTTGTGTACTCATGCAAGAGGGTAAGGTAATTGCTTATGCTTCCACACAACTTAAGCCTCATGAGAAGAACTAACCGACCCATGATCTGGAGCTAGCTGCCATAGTCTTTGCTTTGAAGATATGAAGGCATTATTTATATGGAGAAAAATGTTACATCTACATTGATCACAAAAGCCTTAAATATTTACCTACCTAGAAAGAGTTAAATTTAAGGCAAAGAAGATGGATATAGTTGATAAAAGATTATGACTGTATCATCGACTACAGCCCAGGCAAGGCAAATGTGGTGGCCAATGCCCTTAGTAGGAAATCATTATCAGGTACATCCCAATTAATCGAATTAATTTTCAACTGTATAATATAGTAAGATTATGTATATGAACAATGATTTAATTATTGTCCCTTAACTTTAAGGGCTATGAACATCAGATTATCTGTAGCTAATGATGGTGCTTTAGTAGCAGAATTGAGACTCAAATTCGATTTGGTGCAGTGAGTTAAAGAAGCACAGACATAAAATGAATAACTAACTTCGCTAATTACACAAGTCCAAGAGGGCTTCGATAGTAAATATGTAATCAAAGATGATGGTCGATTATACTTTAAAGACAAAATTTGTGTCCCCAATGTCAGTGAACTGAAGAAAAATATCATGAAGGAAGCTCATAATAGTTTATATACTGTGCACCTGAAATGTACGAAAATGTACCAAGACCTGAGGACATATTACTGGTGGCCAGGCATGAAAAGAGATATTGCAGAGTATGTTTCTAAACGTCTAACATGTCAACAATTCAAAGCAGAACATCAGGTTCCCTCGGGCCAACTTCAACCTATAGCAATACCAGAGTGAAAATGGGATCAAATTATGATGGATTTTGTAGTTGACTTACCTCAGACTAGGAAGCGATATAATGCTATATGCATGATCGTAGACAAATTGACTAAATCAGCTCACTTTTTGCCTGTCAGAACCGACTATCAGCTCACAAAGTTAGAAGAATTATATGTCAATGAAATATTGAGATTACACGGCATACCATCGTCCATCATATCCAACTGAGATCCGAAATTTACCTCCGCTTTTTGGAAAAAATTACAAGAGGCATTAGGCACTACATGTAAGTATAGTACAGCCTTTCATCCTCAGACTGACGGATAATCTGAGAGAGTAATCCAGGTGTTAGAAGATATGCTTAGAAGTTGTGTTATTGACTTTGAGGGAAGCTGGGATAAGTACCTCCCATTGATCGAATTTGCATAAAACAACAACTATCAAGCTAGCATACAGATGGCACCTTATGAAGCCCTTTACGGCATAAAGTGTAGAACGCCTGTATGTTGGACAGAATTTGGGGAAACTAAACTTTTAGGTCCATATCTGATAAGAGAAACTGAGGACAAAGTAAAGATTATAAATGAGAGGTTAAAGGCTGCTTCTGATTGCCAAAATTCATATGCAGATTTAAAGAGGATGGACATCGAATATACAATTGGTGATAAAGTTTCTTGAAGGTTTCTCCATGGAAGAAAGTACTTCGATTTGGTAAGAAGGAAAAATTAGCTCAAAGGTTTATCGATCCATTCAAAATTATTGAACGTGTAGGACCAGTAGCCTATAAACTAAATCTACCACAAAAGCTAGAAAGAATTCACAATGTCTTTCATGCGGCGATGTTAAGGAAGTATCGATCTGACCCATCACATATTGTAACCTTAGAAGATGTTGAAATTCAACCAGACTTGACTTACGAAGAAAGACTAGTGCAAATCTTAGCAAGGAAAATTAAGCAATTGAGGAATAAGTCAGTACCGCTAGTGAAGGTACTATAGAGGAACCATAAGGTAGAGGAAGCGACATGGGAACTGAAGGATACCATGAGGAAAAACTATCCAAAGTTATTTAATACAGGTAAATTTTGGGGATGAAATTTATATTAGAGGGTAAGATTTGTATCATTCCTATTTAAATTACCCGAAATAATAAATAATTAGATTCGATAAAAATAATAAAATAAGTACAGTAAAAAAAAAATAAATTAGATTGATGTTTATATCCTAAATGGGGACTTAATTGCATAAGAAGGAAAGGTTTTGGGGTAAAAATTGGAAATTTAGGAAGTTGAAGGACTAGAAAGGGGATTGGCCAAAACGACGTTGTTTTGGGCCAACCCTTTCTTTTCCCTTTTTCCTATGCCCTTGGTTACATCGGGTCCCTATGTCCTTCTTTTTCTTTTTTCCTTTTCTTTCTTCTTCTCCCTTCTCTTCTCTCCCCGCCAACAACCCTCCTCTCTATTCCAACCGAGCCACCTACCTTCGCCAACTGCTGCACCATGATGCCACCAGTGGGCCGTCGCCTTCTCCCTCATCTCTCTCTTTTCCATGCTCAACAAAGGGGTCACGATCTCCCCTCTTCATTTTCATTTCTCTCTCTCCTTTCCTTAGTCTTTCATGGCGTTAACTCCTCATTTAGCTGCAATTTCCTCCATTGATTAAAGGTAAGTTTTGTAATTTAATTATTCAATAAATTATAGGTAAAATTTTAGATTTTGGGTTTTTGAATTTTAGAAAAAATAAAGCTAAAAATCTATTTTTTTAGTTAATTGATAAAGTTAGGGGCTTATTATTGTCTATATATTTTTTGTTAATTAAAGTAGTTGAGAGTTTTTTTTTTGTTGGGGGGGGGGCTGCTGTAGGTTGTGAAAATAGCATGAAATTAATGAAATTTTGTATGCAAGAATTATTTATTTACTTTAGTTAAGTGTTGGTATTTGCCTTTGCGTTAGAGATTTAAATGAGATTAATGATGTTTTTGATTTAGAGGTTGCTATAGATTATAAATTGTGGAGAAAATTAAGGGTGTTTTGTTTAGGGGCTGCTGCAAGTATAAAAAAACAGGTATGAAATTTTTGGTATTATGTGCAGGATTTAATTATTTATTTTAGTTAAGTGTTAAGGGTTAAGGAATTTATATTGAAGGTTGCTGTAATTAAGGAATTTATATGAAATTATGGGCTATGTAGATAAGCAAGGTGAGGCAAGTGTGAAAGGAAAGGAAAAAGAAGAAATGTGACGAACGAAAGCTTTCCTTGATTTTGGAAAAGTTGAAAAATTAGTAACAAATAGGTATGTGTTTAAGCAAATCTATTTTTCTAATTTTTATATATATTATGTTAGTTAAAATCTTAAAGTGAGAGCTAATTTTTGATGGTAATGGTAGTAAGGGTGTCATAATTATTTAATTGCATGATAAGCAGTATGTTTAGGCCAAATAGAAATTCTATATGTGTTTAGTTTTAGAAATTAAGAATTAATAAGGTACTTTATAAATAAAATATGTTAAGTATAGTCTAAATTAATTAATGGGAACACCATAAGGGTTTAAGTGAGCTATTATGACAATATAAAATCGTTGCAATTTATAGTTTATGAAATATACCTCAAATTTTGGTTTGATATATATGTTTATGGAGGAACCAAAATTGAACCCAATTGGTGTTAGATGATTGAATTATATGAATAAGCTGGTTATATAAATAAGTAGGTAATTATAAGCTGGAGCACATGCGTATGCAACTATATATGAGATTTATATGGCTAAATTGTTAGGCCTATATTTGTGAATAAGGCATAATTAATTGATGAGCTTAGAACGCTTCGTGACAAATTGTGACTCTACAAGACAATCTAATGGATAACCTCAAGGATATGTAACGCAGAGTTAGAGAAAGAGTTCAATTAAATAAAAGAGGTAAGTGCTAAACAGAAATAATATTGTAAGTTAAATTACTTAATTGCACTTAGTAAAAGCTAGGCAGGAATTGGAGTAATAGGATAAGATTGGCATGCCAATAAGGGAAAAATGTAGCAATACTGCATTTTGATGTGGTTACCGGATGCATGGCTCTGAGAGCTTGTCCGGCGAGTATAATTGATTGAGTTAGTGGGTTGTATGGTTTCGAGAACTCAGTCCACATATTTGTGTGTGTGTGTGTGTGTGTGTGTATACATATATATGTATATGTGTGTGTGTGTGTGTATGTGTGTGTGTGTATTTTTAAATGTGCGAGTAATTAAATATTGATTTTGGTGAAAATGATGTCGATAGACCGCATGGTTCTGAGAACTCGATCCTGTGTTTGACTCCCGTTTATCCAACTCATCTTATAATTCCACCATATTTTACTTAGGGTAATGCAATCTAAAAATATTAATTTGGTTTTTGCTATGGCTATGTCATACTTGAACTAAAAACCAGATTTAATTATTTCTCTTCAGAAATAATTTTGGTTGATATGTTAATGGAACTTGTGATGATATAAATTTCTTGTTTATGTGGACTTGTTATTTAGTTTATATAGATTGGCTGTTAACACTAGAAATGGACCTAGTTGTCGATGCATATAAATTCTTGTTTTGCTTATTTATATGCTTAGTTAAATAAATTCGATTTTATCAAAAAAATAGAATTGCTTGAACACCATTAAGCTATGTGCTTAGCGCGTGATTTTGTTTTCGCGCATAGGTCAGGAGAAGGTTTTGGAGGAAGACAATAGTGGACTGTCACGAAAAGAGCTCGAACCACCACAATGAAATGGAAGAATTTTGAGGTAGAAGCGCCACATCTCTTTCATTACTTTTTGTTATTTTATTGACATGTACACCGTACTTGGAAAAGTTAAAGTTATATGTAAATATTATGGATTAATGTATTGTAAATTATAAAGTGAAAAGAATCACTTATGCCTTGCTTGCATGCCTTTGGATTTTGTGATTTACAAACATATGAGGAAGGGAAAAAAAATGTTGTGTTGGGGTTTGAATTGGAGGTGGATGGTAGGGCAGATATAGTTAGAAGTGTTTTGAAATTTCCTTTCAAGGGGTTTTGATGAAAACTAGGGGAAACTCTGCTGAAATTTTTAATATTTGAATAGTACCCCCAATAAAATTTATTTGCATGTGCAAAAGAAAATTTAACCCAAATGTGACACCGGTATCCGGGTGTTTTACTGATCGGGTATTGGGTGTTACATGTGTCTTGCTATACGACCAAGAGCTAATGGGGTTTGTAGTTATCAACAGTTATTACATATGTGAACATGAAAAACACTGCCTTAATTTTGACCTCCTTTTATAAATGGATTTGTGTTATATCAGAGTATAGTGTATGAATATAAGTAAATTTTATTTATTATCAAATTGATATATTTTTGTTTATAAGTTTTGATACAATTCTATGTTAACACGATCAATTATTTTATATTAGGTGATGATCTCCTATTAATTTGAGCAATAATAATAGTAAAGATGCACATGCAAACCAAGTAAATTTAGAGACTCAACATGGTGATCATGTAATCATATGAAAACTCCAGAATGTAATTCTAATTCATGTGCATTTAGAAAAAAAATATAAACATTGTTAAAAAAAATTTCATCGTTCTGTTTTTTTTAATTAGATGGATTGGCAGTCGTACAGTGGCGTAATGCATCTTTTACTATCTTTTTGTACAAATTAATAACACATTTAGAGATCAATTGTGCCTTTAATATGTTTTTTATATTATTAAGTGGCACCAACTAGATCGTTGTATTCGTTAATTTGGCATGGATCAATCCATTTCGAGTCTACTATTAATTGATGATAGGGTGCATTCAGTCAATTTGAGAGGGAATCATGAGCAAAATTGGGAAATTACAATTTCTGATTTCATATGCAAGTGGAATAATAGACTAAATAGGGTTGTCAGTTCTCATTTCCTCAAATAACAATTGCATATAAGGTCATAATATATGTAGTGGTATTTACTAAGAATGAGACAGTGGATAACCCCTATAGGAGCATCATTAGGTGCAGTGGTATGATTGACATATTTCATTTTTTATTGTCTAATTATTATTAACCATATTAATATTTAGGATGACTATTTATGTGTTGTTAATATTTAATTTAATTGAATATAGGCCGATCATGTTGAACGTATTTACCATAGTGATATGGCACATCATAATCATCAATTTAAGGTGGTGAGGTTTGATTGACATTAAGAGGGATTTTAAGAGCAATTGAAACATTTGATAGAACGTCAATTGATTATTCACGTCAGCCTATACCAGGTCCCGTAGAGATTTTACCACTGTACATACCATATGAAGATTTTCGTCAATCAAGAAAGAGCAGAAGAGGCATGGATAAAAGACGGACAACAATGGCCTATATTCCTATTCCACTGGGGTTAGCCAGGTCCCACAACCCACGTCATGGCCATATGATTATCAGGATAGTTCCAATTCATTCAGAATGCCTACATATAGTCAACATGCATTTTATGATACAGAAGCCGTTCCATCAAGATTGAACATTGATTGAAATGTTAGTGTCTCTAAACTAGATCAAATAGGGTACACAGGTGCACTTTTGCCTTACAATAGACATGGAGGAATGGAAGATAATGTTCAACGAGATGATTTTCTAGATGAACTTTTATTCGATCCTAATGTCATGCCAAGTCGGGTTTTTTTGGATCAACCAGTATACAGTAGTGGTTTCAATGAATCAATGCTTGAACATGTAGGATAAAAACCCTTAAGCCACATATTGTATCTGGATTTTAGACGTTATCAATAATTGTATTGTATGATTTATCATCATTTATTATAAGTAAATAAATATTTCATTTCATAACTACTTATGTCTACACATATATATACGTACAATCGTATCTAACAATATATAAGATGAGTATGATGGTAATTAAAAAATAATTCAACTTCTAAAGGCTTAATTGGATAATTCAGCTCGACTAGGACATATCTTTTTATTGTGCTCAATATTTTCGTAAATACTGCAATGTGTAATGTTTCCACGTTCTTGCAGATCCATCTCATTGCAAATTCGCGTTGTTTTAGGCTGTATTTTCTTTGTAGAGCCATATCAAGTATAAATCTTGGACTATAATACTCAGGCCAATAGGCTCTATGAGCCATCCATCAGAATTCTCCTTTATAGCATTTTTGTGCCTCGGTAATGCTATAACATGAATTAACATATGTTAACATATCGAGATATTTGTGCATGCATGCTGTAATTGGATCTGAACATGACATTTTTGTTCCTTAAAACTTACCAAACTCATATTTGAGTTTGTCGAGACTCACTATGTAAGCGTTTATTTCCGTGTTATCATCAGGTGCATGGCATGCTATGATTCTGAATAATTTGTAGTAAATATTATAATCAAGAACAATATGTTCTCGCACCTTGATAGCGCGCTTGTTCATAACCTCAGCATATTTTGAGGTGAATAGCAGTCCTTGAGCCATTTTAGTCATGTACAAACCTCTTTTTTATCATAAAATTTAACCAATCGACCAAAGACGTGTTCAACAGTAGCGGTAATAGGCATCATGCGAACACCTTTCAAAGCACTATTAACACTCTCTGCAATGTTGGTATTGGCGTAGCTATATCGATACGCACCATCTTCGAATAATGTTCATCTTTTTAACGGCACCCTCATTACCCAATTGTACAAATTCTTGTTAAGTTGTTTTATCTCATCCATTTGCTTCGAGAACTTGTGTTTTTGATAATTATTCCCTGAAACATAGTAAATTCACAATTACAATATTATTACACTCCTAATTAATACTAACTAATAAATAATATATTTAATGAATTTATAGTAAAGATGTATTTACATACCAGCCTTGTAAAATAAATTTTTTTATTATGGAATTTCTATTATGCGTGTTGTAATTACTAATAAAGTGGCGCAGATATATCCTGTGAAATGCAAGATGTTCCTTCCAACTACTTATTTTTTCACAAAACAATGCCATTATTTTAGTGTATCGATTAGAAATAATAGTAATCCCAACACGTTGAGTCACATGTTTTTGGATTAAACTCATGAACCGAGTCCAACTGAATTTATTCTCAGACTCAACAATGGCAAATGCAACTGGGAATAACATGTCATTGCCATCCATAGAGCTTGCTACTAGAAGTGTTTATTAGAACTTTCTTATCAGAAATATTCCATCGATCAACAAAATCGCCTTACAATGGTTCAACCCATCGATTACAGGTTTAAAACTCTAGATAACCCTTTGAAATTGCTTTACAGTAGGGATATAGGTGTCTTCGAGCACAAACTCATGAACAATTTCAAGATTGTAATTTTGTAAAACATATGAAAAAACCTGGCAACCTCTCCAACGATTCAACATAATTTCCAAATATAGCCTCTAGTGCACTTATTTTTGCATACCAAGCCTTAAAGTAAGATATCTCATAATGAAATTACTCCTTAATAGCAGCAATAACCACATCAATAGAAAGGGTTAGATTCTTACTTACCATTTCTATAATGCTATTGCGAATAATTTACGATGCTATTTTTCTATAATTTTTTGACAGATTACTAGCAAAAAGGCATGAATGCGGTCTCTCGAACCTTGTGATCGTCCAAAAAGAACTTCTCTTTTTTTGCTACTTTTAACCTCCATTGATAGCCAATTTCAGTCTTCGGACATCTCATAATTCCGTCCATTTATGACTCAATCCAAATTCGTCTAATCCACCCATTTGCCACCTTTAACTTTGAGCCAACTTATTAAAGGTGGAGTTTGTGAGTAAATTCCAAGATTAATCTATCCTAGCTCAACTGTGTATTATTTTTATATTTTTATAATTTTTCCTTAATTACATAATCTAAAAAATTTAAAATATAAAAAATTATAATAAATATTTTATACATATATTAAGATATTAAATCATTTTTACAGTGTATTCATATAATATATTATTTTATACATTAAAATTATTTTTTATTTAAATATTTGTTCAATGAGCTGGCTCGAGCTTGGCATGCACCCGGTTTGAGCTCGGCCCATCTTCATTTATGTAGGTCGGTATTGAGTTTGAAAACAACTAAAAATCTAGTTATATCTGAACTAAAACACCCAAAAAAAATCTAAGGGCCTGTTTACTTACAGAAAACTGTTCCAGTTTTTCAGAAAATTTTTCCACAGAAAACAGAAAATAGAGATCATGTTTATTTTCGTCAATTTTCTAAAATAGAAAACAGAAAATGAATTTTTCAGTTTTCCAAAATAAAGAAGAAATTGGAAAACTAATAAAAGATGTTTTTCAAATTTTCTAAATAATATTAATACATACACACATATATATATATGTACATACACACACATATATATGTACATACATACATATACATATACATGCATATGTAAATTTTTGTATGTGCATACATACATAAGCATATGCATATGCATGTGCATGTATATGTATATGTAGTACATGCATACATACGTACATATGTATATGTATATGTATATATATGTACATACATACATACACATACATATGCATATGTATATGTATACATACATATGTATATGTATGTATATATATGTGCATATATACACATACATATGCATATACAAATATACATATATACATATATGCATGCATTCATGTATGTATCTATATACATACATATACATATAAATATGTATTTATGCATATACATATACATATACATATGCACATACACACACATACATGTTCATATACATGTATCTGTATGTGCTTATATGTGCATACATGCATGCATGTATGTATCTATATACATACATATACGTATAAATATGTATTTATGCATATACATATATATATATATACATATGCACATACACACACATACATGTTCATATACATATATCTATATGTGCTTACATGTGCATACATACATATGTATATATATGTATGTACATACATATATATACATATGGATATGTATGATGGAATATGACATGGTATGAATGTGATGATAGCACAGCGGAAAAACAAAAATTTTTATCATACATGCCATATAATTCCATGACAAGAATCGAAACATGCAATTTTAGAGTTTTAAACGTACAACTTTAGATGCCTTTAAAACTTGATTTTGATGATGACCAGCAACCAAGAAGGATATTTCCACCTTAGATCTTCACCACCAATGCCAAGGAACAGCCTTTACGCCACTCCCTCTATTCTCACACACACACTTGCAAAGATGGCTTAAAATCAAGAGTGCTCTATGATTGTGTATTCGGCAATGGGAATTATTTGAAGCCACAAGATCTGATCTTGTTCTTCCTTTAGGTTACTGTATCAGCCCAAGAACACAAGAGAACAAGAAAGATTTCTTTCCCCTTGAGTATTTCGGCCAAGAGAGAAAAATAGCAAAACGGCATCATCTTTTATTCATTTAATTCATTAATATATATCACTTAATTTAGGTCAAGTGTGAGTGCCAAAAATTAAGTGTTAATTTCAGCCTCCATCACTTCCTAATTAAGAGATATATCCTAATTTAAATTCCATTAGAATTTAAATTCAAATGGCATTAGTCATTTAATCAAAACAAACTTACTTATTTAAGGTAAAATAAGTTGCCGAATTCAATTAGTATTTTAGTTTGAATTTTGGCTACTTTAATTTCCTCTCAAGTATTATATTTTGATTAAATACAAATTAGGATTTAATACTCAATTAACTTAATTATACATAGATAATTAATCAATTGAAATTAAACCTAGCACATGCCAACAAATTTCTCTCGTGACCAACATATTTGCCTAAAACAGCTAGCTGTTTTAGGCAAAAAACTCGTTTCACATATTTGCCTAAAACAGGCAAAATCGTGGCTTAACAGTTTTGCCTAAAACAGCTAGCTGTTTTAGGCAAAAAAACTGTTTTTACAGATTTGCCTAAAACAGCTAGCTGTTTTAGGCAAAAATCTGTTTACCCATTTTATGCATTAATTTGACTTTAAATAAAAGTCCAAATTAATTTCCAATACACAATTTAAATATTTTAAGCCCAATGCTTTGTGTGCGATCCTATAGGTCCATTTAATGTTGGCAATGAATTAATAAATTAATTCAAAGGCTATATATATTCTCTAGCAAGATATTATAGCATTCCAAATTAAATGAAAATGCATATGGCATTTAGTGACCTAATGCAATTTTGCATAGTCCCTTACCCATAAATATCAGAATTAATATAAGGCATGGAACCAGTCATCCTTATATATATTAATTCCTTTCTTGATATTCCAGTGACACTGAACTCTCAGATAAATAATGATTACTCATTATTTCATCTCGGTATGGCCATACACTTCTCAGTTCACTGATCAAGTGGCCGATGATATTTTCTCTCTTATTGAGAGGGGTAATCCCTTCACTTCTCTCATGCTCTCTAACATGAATTAATGCATACCCAATCATACCCGTACTTGTCACTCTGTTACGAGCACGTTAGGTGTATGTCAAAGTACACAGTAATTCATAAAGAGTTTCATAGAGATTTCAGGTCTAAGAACTCCGATACAAAACTTGCATATGAGAAACACTTATGACTTGTACCATGTAGTGTTCTCATGAGCGGATCGTATCCAGATACCATGTTCTTTAACATGTATCTATGATCTCTGATTGACACTCTTGTCCTAATGATCCGTAAGACAGAACTCATAATATCAGAGAGAGCATACTAGTCTTAATTCATTGTTATTCCCATAACAATGACTGACTGGAGATATTTAGAATGAAGTCTCATTTGTTTCAAGGTCTTACAACCATGTGCCTCACACATGATAACTTAAACCGAAACGACATTCTTGGATAGTTTTATCAATTGATATGCACAGGAATACAAAAGATAAAACTAATGCCTCATTTTATTAATTTCAAGTGTTTCGTTACAATGCATTGGGGCTAGGGCTTACACTAACAATCTCCCACTAGCACTAGTCCCAATTGGGCATAGCCCTAAGACCGAACGCTCTCAAATGAGCTTCGTGCAGATTTAGACGTAACTGTTTCGTCAAAGGATCTGCTACATTGTCTTCACTTGCTCTCTTGCTAACCTTGACGTCCCCACGATCAATGATTTCTCTGATCAAGTGGTACCTCCTGAGTATGTGTTTGGATTTCTGGTGTGACCGGGGCTCCTTTGCCTGTGCGATGGCCCCGTTGTTATCACAGAAAATTTTTAATGGATCTAGGATGCTTGGGACCACTCCTAATCCAGTAATGAAATTTTTAATCCAAACAGCCTCTTTTGCAGCCTCACTTGCTGCAATATACTCAGATTCTGTAGTTGAGTCGGCAACGGTTTCTTGCTTTGAGCTTCTCCAGCTGACAGCACCACCGTTCAAAACAAAAACAAACCCAGATTGCGATCTAGAATCCTGAGTGCTGGTCTGAAAAGCAGCATCGGCATAACCTTGTATGACGAGCTCTTCTTGACCACCATACACTAATAAGTGATCCTTAGTCCTTCGCAGGTACTTCAGAATCCCTTTTACAGCAGACCAGTGCTTCTCACCAGGGTCTTGCTGAAACCTACTGGTTATACTCAGTGCATGAACAACATCCAATCTAGTACATAACATAGCGTACATGATAGATCCAATAGCAGATGCATATGGGATTCTACTCATGTTGTCCCTTTCCTCTTTGGTTTTAGGGCACTGTTCTTTAGTCAAAGGAACTCCCAAAGCCAAAGGTATGTACCCTTTCTTTGAGTCTCCCATACTAAAACGCTTTAGTACTTTGTCTATGTACTTTTCCTGACTTAGTCCCAAAAGCCGATTCGATCTATCTCTATAGATTCGAATACCAAGTATTGTCTCGGCTTCACCTAAGTCTTTCATTAAGAAACATTTTCCCAACCATTGCTTAACCTTTTGCAATGTTGGAATGTCATTCCCAATGAGAAGGATGTCGTCCACATATAGGACTAGAAATACTACTATGCTCCCACTAACCTTCTTATACACACAAGGCTCATCTTCGTTCTTGATGAAGTCGAATTCTTTGACTGCCTCATCAAAATGAAGATTCCAACTTCGGGATGCTTGCTTTAATCCATAAATGGATTTTTGAAGCTTGCAAACCTTTTTAGGATGCTTGGGATTGACAAAACCTTCAGGCTGTGTCATATACACATCCTCAAGTAAATTTCCGTTGAGGAAAGCAGTTTTGACATCCATTTGCCATATCTCATAATCATGATATGCAGCTATGGCAAGCAAGATCCTAATGGATTTGAGCATGACTACAGGCGAAAAGGTCTCGTCATAGTCTACACCATGAGTTTGTCGAAAACCTTTTGCTACTAGTCTACCTTTGTAGGTCTTATCAGCTTTGAGTTTGAATAGCCACTTGCATTCAATTACCTTAGCACCTTCCGGTGGATCAACCAAGGTCCAAACCTGGTTATCGTACATTGATTGCATCTCAGATTTCATGGCTTCAAGCCAATTTTTCGAGTCTGGGCTTTCAATAGCTTCTCGGTAGGTAGTAGGATCCTCACGATCTACTAACTCAATAGTGTCACTGTCAGTGATTAGAAATCCGTATCTCTCAATCTCCTGACGTACCCTACCAGACCTTCTAGGTACTTGTGTAATGGGTTCTTGTTCCACAACTGGTTGTGAACTTGATCCCATTTCCAACTCATCCTCTATAAAAGCTTGTGGCACTTGAATTTCTCCAAGTTCTACTTTACTCCCACTGTCTTTCTTGAGAAGGAACTCCTTTTTCCAAGAAAACAGCCTTGCGAGTAACAAATACTTTGTTCTCGGCTTGTGAGTAAAAGTAGTATCCCTTTGTTTCTTTGGGATAACCCACAAACAAGCAGACAGTCGATTTGGACTCTAGTTTGTCAGATGTTAATTTCTTAACATGTGCGTCACAGCCCCAAATCTTGAGAAAAGACATATTGGGTTCTTTCCCAGTCCATACCTTGTATGGTGTCTTCTCAACTGCTTTAGTTGGAGTACGGTTCAATAGAAACGCAGCAGTTTCTAATGCATAACCCCAAAAAGAGATAGGAAGATTAGCTTGACTCATCATAGATCGAACCATGTCCAACAGAGTTCGATTTCTCCTTTCGGACACACCATTCCATTGAGGTGTTCCAGGAGGAGTGAGCTGTGAAATAATACCACACTCCTTTAGATGACTGTCAAACTCTTGGCTTAAGTATTCGCCACCTCGATCTGATCGAATGGCTTTTATACTTTTGCCAAGTTGGTTTTCTACTTCATTCTTAAACTCTTTGAATTTCTCAAAAGTTTCAGACTTATACTTCATTAGATAGACATAGCCATATCTACTGAAGTCATCTGTGAATGTCATGAAGTAGCTAAAACCACCTCTAGCATGTGTACTTAAAGGTCCACATACATCGGTATGTATTAGTTCCAATAAGCCATTAGTCCTCTCACCTTTTTTATTAAAAGGACTCTTTGTCATTTTTCCATGCAAACATGGCTCGCATGTGTCATAAGACTCTAAGTCGAATGACCCAAGCACTCCAGTTTTGTGGAGTCTTGAAATGCATTTTTCGTTTGCATGTCCTAAACGACAATGCCAGAAGTAAGTAGGGTTTATTTCGTTTGATTTAACCCTCTTTGTATTAATGTTGTATATGGACTCTTTGTTTTGTAAATCAAGGATATAAAGGCCATTTTGCAACATGGCATTGCCATAAGAAATGCCTTGGCGATGAATATGAGCATTGCCATTTTTAATAACAAAATCAAATTCATCATTATCCAAACATGAAACTGAAATAATGTTTCTGCTCATAGCAGGCACATAATAACAATTATTCAAAACAATACAAAGTCCGGAAGGTAAAGTGAGGTGATAGTCGCCTATCTCCATGGCAGCAACTCGTGCTCCATTCCCCACACGGAGGTCCACTTCATTCTTCCCAAGTAACCGCCTATTTCTTAGCCCCTGCACATTTGAACAAATGTGAGAACCACAACCGGTATCCAATACCCAAGTGGTAGAAATAGAAAGGTTAATTTCAACAACAAAAATACCAGAACTGGACTCCTTGGCTCCATTCTTCTTTTGTTCTTCCTTGAAGAGAGCGCAATTCTTCCTCCAATGCCCTATTTTGTTGCAATGGAAGCAAGTGCTCTCACTCTCTTTGAGTTTTGGCGCCTTGGGCTTGGATTGGGCCTGAGGTGCACTCCCAACTGACTTGGGTTTTCCTTTTCCCTTTCCCTTTCCCTTAGCAGTTCCCTTCTTAATTCCCTTTTGAACCATAAGTACGGGATTGGTCTTTCGAATGTTCTCTTCAGCATTCTTAAGCATCCCATGAAGCTCAGTGACTGACTTGTTCATTGCATGCATGTTATAATTCATCACAAATGGATCATAAGCAGCAGGCAATGATCCTAAGATCAAGTCAGTGGCCAATTCCTTTGGCACTAGTACCTCAAGCTTCTCAAGAGTATCAAGATACCCTTTCATCTTGAGTACATGGGTACTAACAGGAGTACCCTCAGCCATCTTGCAAGAAATTAAGGCCTTTGTTGTCACGAACCTCTCGTGACGAGCTTGCTCTTGGAACATCTCCTTGAGGTGCACCATGATCGCATAAGCCTCTTGGTCCATAAATTGCTTTTGCAAGTCAGGCACCATAGTGGCCAGCATCAGACAGGTCACATCATTGGAGTCGCTCTTCTTGGTCTCAAAAGTTTCCTTTTGAACCGCAGAGGCGTTCCTTCCTGGTTCTTCAGGCAAGGGTGCATCCAAAACATACGACTTCTTCTCTTGCTTAAGAACTATTCTTAAGTTTCGAGACCAGTCTATGAAATTGGTGCCATTCAATTTGTCCTTTTCAAGGACCGATCGCAATGAGAAATTGTTGTTTGAAGATGCCATTTTCAATCTACAATAAAATTTAGCAAGATTAAATGAGGTCTTATTAATGATCCCACAAACCGAATTAATATCCCTTTAAATAATTCGCGTTAGTGATTTAATGTGGGCCAAGATCCACTTTTCACAACAACTTATTAGTCAAGCTGAGCTTGTACACCTAACAAGTTAAGTTACTTAGGTAGGAAAACTCCAATCATGTCTCGTACATGACTCTTGGATCAAATGGGCTAACATCTTAAGATGTTATAGCACAACCCATTTATTAGTTGCCTAGGTCCGGGCATCCCTTTCCATGTTAAGTCCAACCTACATTCACAACCCATGCCTCACAAAGATAATCGGGCGCATCTAGGACTCCTAGTCTACGTGACCGATGATCGATGCCTTGACATGTTTCGAATTAGGAAGGCAACTTTATGACTTACTATTCTAGGGATTCATTTTATTACGGCTTACATGGCATACGCTTTGTCATCCATACATAGCATGCATATATATATAATTGCATAAAGTAAAGCGTGACAAACATGGGCCCAAAAACCTACAACTAAGATTCTATACTATTACATAAGAATCTTCGAGTTGGGCTTCTCCACTCTGGTGGGCTTCGTCTTGATTTACAAAGTCTTCAAGTATATTTTATTCTAAGAAATAAATGAAACTTTTACAATAAAACATAATGGCTCGCAGGCCATATTTAATTACAAAAACCCAGGGCCCATGAATGCACCATGCATATCCATTCATCACACCAAATTAGCAAATAAATATACATAGCATTCATGGATAAAACAAAGTCCAATTTTAATTAATTTAGCCAAGCCCATTAATGAAAATTGTGTACTTGAACCTTTAAGAGAAGACCCCATGACGGGACTGGGCCAAAGCCCAATGGACTAAATCCTTTTATTGAATAAGTTCTCTTAAAAGCCCAAAACACTAACTAGTTAGATTTGTGCTATAAATCAACTCTAGTATAATTTCCAATTTTGCCATTTTTAATTTTATGTCATACAGCCCATAAACATTAAAAATGCATATAATATGTGCTAACATGAATTAAAAATAAAATCATGAAGAACACATATATAGTACACGGCATTCATGCAAAAACAAACAAACAACAAAAACTAGTTGTTTAATGTTTATGTAATGCCATAAAATGCACAAACATTTAAATCAATTTTATGAGTCATTTAATAATCTAAATAAGTCCATAAACATTGATTTAATATTCTGTACCATTTAGTCTAAATGTGTTTTTACCATTTTAATCAAAACAAAACAAACAATGTTGATTAAACATGTAACAAACACAAACTAGACATAGTTTTAAGTGATTTTAAAAATAATCAATTAAATTGTCATGGACCAGAATTAAAACCAAATTTAAAACATGTCCAGACCTGTTATTTAATCTTTAAAAATCACTTACAAACATCCCAAAAACGTTTTTACATTTAATTTTGAAAACTAGTTGTTAAACTAGCAATTTACATGCCAACTAGCACCTAGTTTCATAATTAACATGTACCATCAGGTATAAATAATTAAATCCGACCATTACCAGTCCTAATAACATCTTAGGACAGTATATTAACATGTCATATTAATTATAATACCTATCTAATCAATTAAAATCGTTTTTACACCAAAACAATGCAAAAAAAAAAACTCAAAACAGAAAATTTCAGATTTGCATGTTTTCATAATGACGATTTTTAATTAATTTTTTCATGCATCTAAAGCACTAAAATAAGCATGTTTAGGCTCTGATACCACTGATGGAATATGACATGGTATGAATGTGATGATAGCACAGCGGAAAAACAAAAATTTTTATCATACATGCCATATAATTCCATGACAAGAATCGAAACATGCAATTTTAGAGTTTTAAACTTACAACTTTAGATGCCTTTAAAACTTGATTTTGATGATGACCAGCAACCAAGAAGGATATTTCCACCTTAGATCTTCACCACCAATGCCAAGGAACAGCCTTTACGCCACTCCCTCTATTCTCACACACACACTTGCAAAGATGGCTTAAAATCAAGAGTGCTAGCTCTATGATTGTGTATTCGGCAATGGGAATGATTTGAAGCCACAAGATCTGATCTTGTTCTTCCTTTAGGTTACTGTATCAGCCCAAGAACACAAGAGAACAAGAAAGATTTCTTTCCCCTTGAGTATTTCGGCCAAGAGAGAAAAATAGCAAAACGGCATCATCTTTTATTCATTTAATTCATTAATATATATCACTTAATTTAGGTCAAGTGTGAGTGCCAAAAATTAAGTGTTAATTTCAGCCTCCATCACTTCCTAATTAAGAGATATATCCTAATTTAAATTCCATTAGAATTTAAATTCAAATGGCATTAGTCATTTAATCAAAACAAACTTACTTATTTAAAGTAAAATAAGTTGCCGAATTCAACTAGTATTTTAGTTTGAATTTTGGCTACTTTAATTTTCTCTCAAGTATTATATTTTGATTAAATACAAATTAGGATTTAATACTCAATTAACTTAATTATACATAGATAATTAATCAATTGAAATTAAACCTAGCACATGCCAACAAATTTCTCTCGTGACCAACATATTTGCCTAAAACAGCTAGCTGTTTTAGGCAAAAAACTCGTTTCACATATTTGCCTAAAACAGGCAAAATCGTGGCTTAGCTGTTTTAGGCAAAATCGTACCTTGACAGTTTTGCCTAAAACAGCTAGCTGTTTTAGGCAAAAAAACTGTTTTTACAGATTTGCCTAAAACAGCTAGCTGTTTTAGGCAAAAATCTGTTTACCCATTTTATGCATTAATTTGACTTTAAATAAAAGTCCAAATTAATTCCCAATACACAATTTAAATATTTTAAGCCCAATGCTTTGTGTGCGATCCTATAGGTCCATTTAATGTTGGCAATAAATTAATAAATTAATTCAAAGGCTATATATATTCTCTAGCAAGATATTATAGCATTCCAAATTAAATGAAAATGCATATGGCATTTAGTGACCTAATGCAATTTTGCATAGTCCCTTACCCATAAATATCAGAATTAATATAAGGCATGGAACCAGTCATCCTTATATATATTAATTCCTTTCTTGATATTCCAGTGACACTGAACTCTCAGATAAATAATGATTACTCATTATTTCATCTCGGTATGGCCATACACTTCTCAGTTCACTGATCAAGTGGCCGATGATATTTTCTCTCTTATTGAGAGGGGTAATCCCTTCACTTCTCTCATGCTCTCTAACATGAATTAATGCATACCCAATCATACCCGTACTTGTCACTCTGTTACGAGCACGTTAGGTGTATGTCAAAGTACACAGTAATTCATAAAGAGTTTCATAGAGATTTTAGGTCTAAGAACTCCGATACAAAACTTGCATATGAGAAACACTTATGACTTGTACCATGTAGTGTTCTCATGAGCGGATCGTATCCAGATACCATGTTCTTTAACATGTATCTATGATCTCTGATTGACACTCTTGTCCTAATGATCCGTAAGACAGAACTCATAATATCAGAGAGAGCATACTAGTCTTAATTCATTGTTATTCCCATAACAATGACTGACTAGAGATATTTAGAATGAAGTCTCATTTGTTTCAAGGTCTTACAACCATGTGCCTCACACATGATAACTTAAACCGAAACGACATTCTTGGATAGTTTTATCAATTGATATGCACAGGAATACAAAAGATAAAACTAATGCCTCATTTTATTAATTTCAAGTGTTTCGTTACAATGCATTGGGGCTAGGGCTTACACTAACAATGTATATATATGTGTATATATATATATACACATACATGTACATATGTATGTATTCATAAATACATGTGTATGTATGTGCATATATTCACATACATATGCATATATATATATATATATATATATATATATATATATATATATATATATATATATATATATATATATATATATATATATATATATATATATATATATATATATACACACACACACACACATACATACACACATACATATATAAATATACGTATGTATGTATGTATATATATATATATATATATATACATACGTGTGTACACACACAAACAAATAAACGCTCAACTTTTTCATTCATTGATAAATAAACGCGTTTTTTAAATTTTCTACGGAAAATAAATACTCTAATTTTTTAAGAAAATAGAAAACAGAAAACAGAAAACTATTTTCTGTAAGTAAACGCACCCTAAATGTGGCGGGGGAGCGCAGTTAGTGAAATAGGAATTTCAATTCAATTTTTCAAAATTACTATACTGAACTTTGTAAAATCTCAAAATAAATTTTTTAATTAAATTAATTTATAGTAGATATATGTGCTATAAATTATATATTCATGTATTATATATTATATATTTAAATTATAATTATATTTTAAATTTCAAATTTAAATTATAAGTATATTTGAATTATATAGAACTATATTATTTAAAAAATACAAAAATATATAACATTTTTTCTCGATAAAAAATATAATAATAATATTCACTTATGATATAATAGCAAAAAAAGTGTCATCCGGATTGTCTTTGAATTTACCCTCATCTAATTTTTAATTTTCTAATTGGATTTGGGTTGGGTCACATGTCTTTTCTATAAATCGAATCACATTTTTTCATAAGTTTGGATTGAGTTTTAGGACAGGATAAGAAATTGATAGATTTAGGTAACTTTATATTCCATCCATTTTAACTATATATATATATATATATATATATATATATATATATATATATATATATATATATATATATATATATATATATATATATATATATATATGTTCTCTTCAAATCTATGTCTATACATATAATAAAATTGAGACTTTAGGAAACTATTTCATTTGAGAAAAATAATATTGATTTCATTAATTACAAATTATTTTTCTTTTTTTTTCCTGTACTTACTTTTTACCCTCAAACTATTTGAAATTGAGAAATTTTGCACTTATACTTTTTCGAAATAGATAATATTTGCCTTTTATCAAAATGGACATGCTATTTCCCAAAAGTGACAATACATGACATTATGTTATTGATTTTTGTATCAATTAAGGATACAATCACATTGTCCTTATCAAAGACTTAAGGGATAAAAACCGAAAGGAAAAATTACTCTATTTCAAAAATCTCAGAAATGAACAAGAACATAAGTTTTTGTGGATTTACTGAATGTTTCTCCTACGACTTTTTTCATTAGTAATTTCTGTCATTAAATTTGTTTGCCAAAGAAAGATTATTACTTTCTATCGGCAATTTCGATCGATAAATGCAATTTTTCTTACATAATTAATTGATGTTTTTATTAGAAAAAAAATTGAGTTTTGGATTTTTTCCGACTCTAAACTTAATAATTATATTTTTATAATTTAGTTTTAAATTATATTTAATTTTAATTTTATCAATTATTAAAATTTATATTAATTTGATTTGTGATTAAATTTAAATTTTTTAATTATTAAATGTTATATTTTAATTATAATTAATTGTTAAATATTATATTTTTGTTATAAATAAATTTTTTTAAAAAAATTATTTTTAACCGAGAATGGAAATTCCTACCGAGACGAGAATGGAGCGAATTTTTTCTTTGTAATCTCGGCTCCGTCCCATGATCATTCCTAATAATAGTGTATTCCGAATAGAGGGTCAAAATTTGCAAATCAACAACTAGATTGTGACTCCAACTTTTAGACCGCCTGGTGAAGACGATCTAAAAACTTCCCTGCACATTTGTGGTCCTCCGCTATTCACAACCTTTCTCATGAGCTCAATGTTTAACTTTTGGTTGGGTTGACATTATACCAATAAACATTTGGTTGGGCTGATAGAGCAATTTAATTAATATTATACAAATTACACCATTAAAATAAATAAATAAAATAAACAACAAACCAAAATAAAAGTTAAATTATTTTTTTCGATAGTTGAATTCTTAATTTTCCGCTTTTTATGACTTTTTTTGTTATAAAATAAAAATTAAATTATTTTTTCATCACAAATCATAATATATCGATCATAATGTTATATTTGTCAAACTTTATTGATTATGGATAAAATTAACTCATCTAATTAGAATTTATTTCAAATTTTTTTGAGTCATTTGAATCTTGAGTTTGTATTGATCCAAATTTGAATTTTCCTCCGGGTTGAGTAAAATTCAAGTAATCATTTCCTTAATTCAAATTGAATCGGATAAAATATTTCTAGGTCTAGAAATCACACATAGATATCAGTAAACCGTTAATTTGCTTCATAAAATTTACCTAGACCCGATTTATATAAGAATTTTCCAAATAAAAAATGTCAAACAAGGTGCAAAGTCAACATCTATTTAATAATAATAATAATAATAATTAATGAGATGCAAAATAAGATAGTAAATTGATGCAAATCAACTCAAGGTGTAAAAGAAGAAAACTAAATCACAAAATATTTTCTTATATTTTTCTCAACTTTAGTTTCACATAAAACGAAAGTAACAATTTTCTTTTGTCGCACTTGGTAAGTGTTAAAAACCTTCTCTTTAATAATGTTTTTGCCCTTTTTCATTCATTGCATGACAAATATACACATAAATTGAAATATGAAACATGTGATCCTATTATATGGACACGTGTCATGCAAATAACAGAGAATGTAGTACCCACTTGAAAAGTCACAAGCTCTATGTTCCTACACGTTAGACATTTTTGTCATGCAAAAATTATTTTTGTAATAAAAAGGATATAATTATACAAAGTCAAATATGGATGTAATCACAGTAAGTGTTTCCAACATTGTTTTGGAGTTGTGAAGGAAATAAGGTTGTCGAGAAGCAAACCCCACTCAAAATAGGAACTCAAACTCACATAAAATCTTCCGTGTAAACTGAAGCCTGCAAATTTTTAGGTGACACATCTGCTATACAATTGCAGTAAAAAAAAAAAAAAAAAAAAGAAAAAGAAAACTGACCATTTTGACTAAGCCATCATCTATAATTTGAGAGCCTCTCTAAACCCAATGCTGAAACTACTCTCCAAGCCCTTCCTACCACCACCTCCAACAACATTGCCTCTTTGCATCATAGCCACAAACTCATTGTAATCTATCAGCCCATCCTGCAAAAGTTATATGAATAATATATTAATATAAACCCAAAAACATCAACTTGACTACAAATTTCAACAATTAAGTTCCAACTGCACATCCTGCCAACTTTCCAAGTGAAAAACCATATGATTTTAAGGCCAATATGACCCTAATGAAGCTTGCAAACAAGCATTTAGAAATGCCCACCAAATTGACCAGAATAAGGTCTCTGTAGAGCCAATCACTCATTCAAATCCGTAAAAGATCTTACCTATAATCCATTATATGGTTCCATTCAGGCACACGCATTTCATTTCATCCCCATTTTAAATGGAGTTAAATCATGTACTACTTACATTGTCCTGGTCAACTTCTCTAATCATTTCTTCTAAGCGAACATCTTCTATCCCAAATTCCTCACAAGCTTGTTGCAGCTCTTCCGGAGTAATATAGCCACTTCCATCCTTATCAAAGTATGAAAAAGCAGCGAATAGATGATCCTGTCTCTCAATTTTGTTGAGGTGCAATGTTGCAGCGATAAACTCTCCATAATCAATTGTGCCACTGTTGTCTACATCAGCCTGCAATTCAGATTAGAAAAGAGAATTTTTACATCACTCAAGTATCTACTAAATACTCCACACAGCATTTAGATTAAACCACACAAGCTTCCCTACAGAATCCAGTGCCCAAATTATAAATTGTCAACTTGTATTGAGAATGCTTTTTTCTTGGGTGACAATATCAAATTTAAAAATTTTGTAGCTGAAAAAGAACATAAGCTCTTAGTATCTCCACCAAGAGTGTTTCTCGCTTTCTTTATACGGAGAATAAGCTTTCTGGTCACTTTATCTTCGAAATTTCCACCTTCGGTGAGAAACTGAATAAGGATAAGGATATATACTCACTGAAGGTGGAAAATTGGAAACTTAGAAGATAAAAAGATTTCTAAGTCAAAATTATTGTGAAAGGAAAGCTGAAAAAAGAAGAATAAAAAAGAAAGGGAACAAATGGGTCATCAAATCTTAATCTTCAATGCTAATAGAGCATGAAATGCAAAGTTTACAATGTTTTCCATTTGGAAAATGAACACTCTTCATAGTGGAAAACATATAGCTGCTTTCCAAGAGTATAGGAAACTAGACTTGTCATTTGTTTACCTGGACCCATCCAAAAAAAAGTGACTGAATCCAATCCCAACCCGAAAAAAGATACATGACCCAACTCAAAAAATTAGAGATTGGGTAAGGAAAAAGACCCGAATGGGTTAGGTCATGTAACAACCCATATGGCCCTCTTTTTTATATAAATTTTATTTTTAAATTTTCAATTCTTATGATCAATCCAATCTTTTTTGAAAGAAAAAACCCAGTTATACCTATAATGTGTGTAGAGCATTTTGCTCAAATATTAGCATTTTTTTAAGAAGTTTGGCTTTTATAAGACATTTAGTTGGTGTAAATCACTATATTTTTAAAATTTTAAGAGTTTAAGACCTTTTTTTTCAAATCAATTTTATTGCTTAATTTATTTGCACAAATTAGTTAACATAAAATGATACTTTAATTGAGTCTTCTTATAATATATTTTTTTAAAGAATAAGCCATAATTTGGAATTTGTACAAGTTATTAAATTCAAAAGTGGTTGAAATATATTGATATTAAGAAAAAAATAATATAAAGTTAAAATTTAATTTGATAATTTGAAAACCAATCAATCATTCTAATGTCCAAAAAAATTGATATGGATTTGAGCTGATGACCCAACCCAAAACCTGATAATGATCTGTTCCAACCTATTTGGCAGGTCTATAGGAAATAAAAGAAAGATCAAATTTTGGTTCTTCTTTCACTTCCAAACTTCACATTTGGAGGAAAAAGAATAATAAATAAATAAATACTCATTTTTCCAATTTTATGAAAACTGTTTGAAAGAAATTACAGTTTTTTGACATGTAAACATGCTATAGTTTTGGCAAATTTGAGCATCACTTTCCACAACAAAGCTTTACTTCTTTGTTATTCAATTCTATGCTGATAGAAAGACTTACAAAGCAATATAGAATCAAAGCAACTAAACTAACTAAAAATGCCAAAGTTTTGGCAAATTCGAAGGTTCTATGAAAAAATAAGTTTTATTTCATCATTATTCACTGATGGACAAATAAGGAAAATCCATCCTATGGTGATTAGAACAAGATAGAATATAAAAACAAAGCAAGAAACCAAACACACCTGCTTTTGGCAAATTCTAAGGTCATTTTATTCACATCAAAGTAAATTTTACTTCGTTATTATCCATTGTTGGATGATTATGGGAAATTCCATCAGATGGCACCAGGAAGGAAGCACAAAAAATTCTGACATATTTTGTGACCATAGAAAGTGCCATTTTGGTTTTTTTCCTCATAAACATTTAACAAATATAACTTTTGGTTTTATTTTAGCTTCTTTTCTTTTTTTTTTTTTCTTTTTTTTTTTCAAATACTTGTAAGTTTATTTGTATGTTAAAAAGAAAAAGTAACAATACGAAAGCATGCTTGGTAAATATATAACATCTTCCTTCACCACCAACTTTATGCTATCAGTACGTGTGCCAGGGTGCTCGTGCCAGTATTCATGTGCTTTTGATGTTACAATGGTGCTCATGATGGTGGCAGAGGTGGTAGCGTTCAATGTTGTGATAATCCATTAGTGGATATGGTAGTGGCTGCAGTAGAGAGCCTTTAAACTATACTTCTCAAGAAAATAGATCTGAATATTATGTCTATATTTGGTAAAGAGGAAGGAAACCGAATCTGATAGAACATAGCCTAAATATATTTGGCAAAGGAAATTTATCAAATAAAGTCAAAACATCATTTCTTTCAAAGACAGCCTTAAAAGTACTTACTGCTTGCATTAGATCATAAATTTCGGATTCCTTGAGATTAGCTCCAACCCTTTTCAATCCAGCCTTAAGTTCCTCAAAAGTAATTGTACCACTATTGTCAGTGTCTATCATCTTGAACATCTCCCTCAGACCAGCTATTTCTTCTTCAGATAGACTCTCTGCAATCACCTGTTATTGGAAAACAAAATTTCATTTTTTCTATACAACCAGAATATATCAGTGCAATACCTTCAAGTCTTGTTACTTCCATTCCAGGTCTCAAACATTCTTGCATTTTCAGTTTAAAAAGCTTTCAGGGTTCTATTTGTTCTCTTAAACCATTCCTAGTGCATCCAAATACTTACCCTAAGAGCCATTTTCTTGAGCTTGTTCATGGCAGAAAATTGCTTCATGCGACTTAATACAGCAGAATCCAGAGGTTTGTCAGGTGCTACTCCATCTTCCTGCACCCATGGATGGCCTGCATGGAATTAAAATCACAAGTTAGCCATGAACAAAAATACCCAGCCTGGATCACATACAAATGGGTTTAGCATTCTCATGAAGGTCAAGATAATCCAAGACATGTGTGATGCATAAATAGGACTACAAGGAGTAAAGAAAAAAGCTTGGACCTTTTTATGCTTTTCCTATTATAAGCAATCCTATTTATTTCTTAATTTTAGAAAAACCAAATGACATTGATAGCCAATTTATTGACTGCAGATTTAAATAATATTTAAAATATGTTTGGTAAATTTACTGACTACAAATTGAAATATATATTCAAAACCTATACAACTAATTTTATATGCCAAAAAAAATTATTTCTATTCCTTAAAAACCTTGCAAAGGTTTATTATGTGCATGCATGTGTCCCTCTTCTTCAAAGACTTTTGCTTGATGTTAATATTTTATCAAGTCATAGCACTTAATGACTAGGACCAATACGACTATAGCAGTTTCATGAAATAACTAATATAACTTGAACTAGCATGACTAGCAAAAGCATTATAATTGAGTTACCAAAGCTGCTCGTTATTACCTTTATTCAAATGCCAAAGTACAAGAAACCGAAGCAAATAAATTCCGTCGTATACATGCACAATGATCAAAGCAAAGATAGTGCAAATGTACATGGATATAGCATATGCAAATGATTTGATTAGTCATATACACTTGTATTATTAAAGCAATGATGAATAGCTCAATAGGAGAGAGTTTGAAGGAAGAGACTCAAGGGGGCAGAAAAATTGACGAGACTCACACAGAACTTCATGTGCAGTTAATCGCTTCCTGGGATCACGCACAAGCATTCTCCTCACTAAATCCTTGGCACCTTCTGAAATACTAGGCCAAGGGTCTGATGAAAAATCAAGATCCCCATTTAGGACCTGTTCAAAAATTCCCTGCTCGGTCTCTAAATAAACATGAAAAGGACAATATAAGAATGAGAAATAGGAAACATAAGTTCAATGACATTAAATAGATGATGATAATTAGGCTTATATTGAATCAAGAATTAAATTTAAATAGTTGTAAACCTGCCCAAAATGGAGGAACTCCACTTAACAGAATGTAAACAATTACTCCAGCACTCCATACATCTGATTGTGGACCATATCGCTTTTTTAGAACTTCTGGAGCAACATAATATGGACTGCCAACTACATCATGAAAATTTTCCCCTGAAAAAATGATAGTACCATTCTTAGTTGTGGTCAACCCAAGTAAAATCCATGATTAATGGCTTATCAAAAGATTAAAACAAACTACACTCTAATGATGGTAACTGTGAAAAATATTATCTATCAGTTAATTATTTTCTGGTGAATAACAATAACTAAGCCTTAATCCCATACTGGATGGGGTCTTCGCTAGTGAACAAGAAAGAAAAATTTGAAGCAGTTCATTACTTTTGCCAACAAAGAATATTTGGCTTTAATATTTCTGTGAAACTAATATTCAAGGAGGTAAAATAGCTTCTGCTGTTTACATGGAGTCTGAAAGAGCCCAAGAAGACCCAAATGTGGGTAAATTCAATTGAAACGGAATTTTGTTAACTTTCCAGATGATCTAAGTTTAATTGCAATACTGGAAATGCGATGCAATGTATAAATAACTTAATAATAAATTTAACTATGAAGAATGTGAAAATGCTAAGAGCCCGATAACAGACAAGGCATAAAATTTGAAGATGGCCAGGTCCGCCAAGAAGAAGATAATGCAATACAATACATAAACAGTGTATTATCGTACCAACAGTACAATAATGGTGGCTAAATACATCTGGCAACACAAATAGTCTTACTCGCACTTTACTACTGGGCATTCTATACAGAAGCTACATTGCAGCTACTATCATATTGAACAAATTAAGAAGACTTCGTTCATTTGAACCTCATTACACTGGAGTTCTTGATGGTAGCAAGGTTATTGCAATATTGTAATCACATCTCTCATTCTGTAAAGAAGGCAAAATATCAAATTGACAATATGCGGCTAGCAAGAGATACAGCTAGAAGCTTCTGATGATTGTGAACATCGAGCAAGTAGCCAAGTATTCAAGAGGTAACATTTTGTGTTATGTGTTCAATGTAATGATAGTAAGAATACAGCCATCCAAACTAGTCAACAAGTTACCAATAAATAAACAGGGGGGCAAATATACATTTTAAATGTAGAACAGTAATTCCAGCAAGAAGGGGAAAAGTACACTGTATATGAATATACCTGGCTTGAAGAATATTGATAACCCGAAGTCGATTGTTTTAAGAGGCGAGTCTTCCTTTTCATTAACAAAGAGAAAATTCTCAGGCTTAAGGTCCCTATGCATCACACCTAATGAATGGCAAGCCTCTACAACTCCAACTATTGTCCTAGTGAGGTCAGCTGCTTGCCTTTCTGAGTAATGCCCACGCTGAATAATCCTATCAAAGAGCTCACCACCAGCACAAAGCTCCATAACAACATGGACAGCCATAGCATCCTCATATGCCCCTTTAATAGATATAACATTTGGATGACCAACCAAGTGATGCATTATCTGAATTTCCCTTCTAACATCCTCCACATCTTCATCATTCAACAATTTTCTCTTTGCAATGGACTTGCAAGCATACTCTTTCCTTGTTGTTTTCTCCAAACAAAGAAATGTGGTCCCAAATTGTCCTTGTCCTAGTTTCTTCCCCAAACTATAGAACTCTTTAAAATTACCAGTTCTAGTTTGTAAAACAGAATCTACCTTAAGCCCTGCACTTGATACTCTTTTCATTTGAGGGCCTTTCTTATGTTTAGGGACCTGTTCAGGTTGTTCTGGTTTATCTGGTTTTGGCATTACTATTTGTTCGGGGGGATTACTTTGAACAGGCAAAGGCAATTCGGATTCGGGTTCTTTAGAGGTAGCCTCATGGACAGATTCTCCATTAGCTTGAGAAATATTGTCATCCGGTGACCGGGACCGCCACATTGCAGCTGAAACTGATTGAAAAAAACCATTTTTGCTAAGGTTTGGTCCAACACAAGTATTTCCCATCTGTTCCTTCTGAGTTCAATCGCTTCTAAAGCCTTCCCCCAAACGCAATTCCAACATCTACCATCCAATCTTATTCACTATACTAAAACATTAAGAGCACATTCAGCTTAAGTTCGATATAATTATTATCACCAGGATATGAAACTGAAAAGAAGAAAGATCAACTAAGAAAACTAAATTGATGAAATTATTTGTTTCATACGATTCATCAATCACTTATAGATCAACTTATGCTTAGGAATCAAGAACCAAGTCAACAAAAATGCAAACGATTAACAAACAAAAAAAGGAAAAGAACCCACAAAAGAGAGTTATCAATCAGAAAATAATACCTTTAGCATATAGATCTAAAAAGATAGACAGCAGCAAAGCAAAATCACTAGAGGAACTAAGAAAAAGTATACAGAAGATTGAACAAATCAACTAAGAACTAATCAAACTAAAAGAACAATCACTACCCAAGTGAGATGGTCAAAGGAAGAAAAGAAGACAATCCGGCAGAAGGAAGAGAAGGGAAGATAGGTGGGCTTAAACTATTAAATATATTTTGGTGGGTAGTAAATGTCTCTCCTCGTGAGTGTACGTGGAAAGGTCTTTAGCCTTTGTTTATATCCAAAAGAAATGATTGTCATAAAAATAATATATAAATAAGAATTTCAGACAGGGTTTTGTGGGTTGAGAAACATAGAAGAAAACGCGTAGGTTCAAGCTCATCTGGTCCCTGGCCGGGTAGTTCAATCCCCGGGCTTTGCGCTTTGATTGTATTCAATTGTGGTTTTGTAAAGGTCCCACTTAAGTGTCAGCAAGCCCACATTCGAAGATGGAAGAGGGACTTTCACATAAATGCTAAAAAAAATAGTGCTTTTTTAAAAATATCCTCTTTCTCTTTTTTTTCATTAAATTTTTATTTTTAAAAATACATTCATGCATTTTTACTCGCATATAAACTCCTAGAGATGACAAATAAACAGGTTGAACGAGTTTAGATTGAATTATTAATGAATAGGTCATTAATGAATTAAATTATTAATGAATTAAAAAATATGAGTTATTAATGGATTGAGTCATTAATAAATTTGATTGATTTGAATCAATCAATGAATGAAATGAGTTAATACCCATAACAAAATCACATTTTGAAGGGAAGCGATGTGAGAGAGATCTGTTTGGGTTTCCATTGCCTTTCAACATATTCCATTTTCAAGGGAAGAAAACACAAGTAAAGCACACGCAAGGAGGGAGCCTTCGTCTTCTCCATACAAGGTAATGGACAGTCAAAGTCTACAACCAGGTCGTGGCTGCGCTGGGACAATGGACAAGCTAAATCGGGTTAAGAGCAATTATAATGCATTGCAGGTTCATTTAATGACAGTTATGTAGGAACAGAAGATTAGTAATGGAGAGAAAAATCTAGAAGATAAGAAAAATGAAACAGTGATGGTTCCTAGACAGTTCATGGATCTTGGTCTGGGCGGCGGGGCCGGTGATACTGATAAGCTATCTCTATCTTCATCGGAAGGAAGAAGCCGAGAACGGTCACGGTCGCCAGTGGGAAATAATAATAATAATAATAATAATAATAATAATAATAATAATAATAATATAGAGAATAGAAATAATGATGGAATGGTTTTTGATCAAGATAAGAAAGGGATTAGCAATAGAGAACATAGCCCAGATCAAGGGTCTCAAGGTTGGGCTCTAAATAAGGTTGCTAGATTTAATTCCTCTCCCAAAACTAATGTTGATCAAACTGAGGCCACCATTAGAAAGGCTCGTGTCTCTGTGAGAGCTAGCTCAGAGGCTCCCATGGTATTTATTTAATTACCTCTTAATTAAATTTCACTTTCTTAATTCCATATTATACCTCAATTGCTAATCTGGGTGTGTTTTTAGATTACTGATGGATGTCAATGGCGAAAGTATGGACAGAAAATGGCCAAAGGAAATCCATGTCCTCGAGCTTATTATCGTTGCACAATGGCAGCTGGTTGCACAGTTAGAAAACAGGTATATGCACACATGTTTTCATTTTTCAATAGAGAATTAAATTGGTTCAAGAACTGCAGCAGTTAGCCTGGTTGCCAGCATAAGAAATTTGGAGTTAGATTTTTTCTAATAATATTTTCGTAATGAGACATTATATATATATATATATATATATATATATATATATATATATATATATATATATATATATATATATATATATATATATATAACAAATGGTTTGAGAATTGGGGATGTTGAATATAAAACTGATTTGATTCTTTCTCACTTACAAAGTTTTGACAACCCACGTAAAACACCAAATAGGTCAAGATCTTTGAATCTTGAAAACACCCATTGAATTAATATCCAATGGATTGGAAAGTGAAATGAGTTAATTTTAGGTTGATTCATTGGGTATTGGATTGGGTTGAAAAATAAAATGGATCAATTTTGGGTTGATCCAATGGATATTTATGTGGATTGAGTTGGGTTTTGGTCAATTTTTTTGGATAAATTTGGATTGACCCATGGGTTTGGGTCAACTTTGCCAGGTCTATAAACTCCTACTAAAAATATTTTTTTCTTTCACGTTATGCTTTCTTGACATTTTCTTTTTTTTTTTTCATCACGCTACTTCTTCTTTTTGTTCTTCTTTTTTGTCTTCAACCTTCAATCAATTAATTTGTATTATTATCATCTTTTGCATTTTTCTTTTCTCTTCGATGTTCAGATTGTGATTTACCTTTGGATTCAACATTTAAAAAGTTACTTCGGATTCAAATCTAAATCAGGCTCCACTAATTGTATGTAGTTCAAACTTTAGATGCTTAGTTTATGAGCATGTTGTGATTTGTCAAATGAGTGATTAAATCCAAATCTCATAATCTTTTAATTTTTTGCTTATCAAATTACAGTATTCAAAATCTCATATTTTTAAGATGGGTGAAGTCATTGATTTTAGAAAATAAAAAAAAATGATAATTATAGATCAAATCTCTGATGCCATGAAAAGTTTTGATAATAGATGAAAATGGTAACTAAAAACTTGTGTTTCATTTGTTGCATACAAGGTGTTTGTGAAAATATTTATATGAAATTTTTGACATGAGAATTGGTTTATTATTGATATTGTGATTTATCAACTCTTCAATGTCTAATTTTTAACATTTCTCATTGGTGTAATTTGATGGATAACATACCAATTTTGATTAAACGTAAAGGAGAATGGAATGATTATAACAATTTTGAAGGTTTTGAAGTTAAAGGAGCATTAACTTCAAATAAACACAAATGTTTATTGCTATGGATATCTTATGGGCATAACATCATATTAATTAAAAATTAATGTAGAACATATCCATTTAAATATAAAATATCTTATTAAAGATTATTCAGTGGAAATAGATGATGATAATAGTATGAAATTTTTACTTGAAATTGAAAAAAAAAATCAAATTTCACAGCATATTTCTTAGGTATTACATTGATTGAAAAATGTTAGATACTTAACCTTAATTAAATTTATGTCCTATACATTTCAATGCAAAAATTGAAATTTGGTATATCAGTTGGTATACTTGGTATACCAAAATCCAGATGAGGAGTTTCAAATATGAAATTTGGTGTACCATCCAGAAAGTGAATTTGAACTTGGATTTTAGTATATCTTTTTTTATATTTAAGCTTCAACACTAGCATAAATTCGCCAACAATTGAAATTCAAGCATCAACAATAAATTTGCCATCATTGTAAGGCCAAACACTTTTAAAATTACAAGTGTTTCTGGCATAATGGATGATGTAATCATATTGAGCAAAGACATTATCGAGAAAATAAAAGACAAAACTGAAGAAGAAGAACAAGATACGGGAACAACTCAATCTATTATCATAAGGTATCCTAATATAGAGATGAGACAACTTTTCATTGATAAGTAAATCCTTACAAAGGTGTTAAGCTTTTTTGCATTAAAAAACAACTTCTAATACAAAGTTCATAAATCATGTTTAGAAATATTTTTTGAATAATGAGAATTGTAGTTGGCAATTAAGATCATCAAAGAAGGGCAATACAAGTATATTCAAAATTAGAAAGTTCATCAACATTCATACATACCCTTTGCAGTCAAGATTAGGCCATCAATGACAGGCAACATCAAATGTGATTGGAGAAATCATCAAGACAAAGTACCTGAATGTGAAAACGATATACACACCACTTAATATCATTCGTGATATGAAATTCGATTTTAAAGTTATAATAAACTATGGAAAAGCTTGAAAATCAAAAGAAAAAGATCTTGAAATACTTATGGGCAACCATGAAAAGTCTTATAGCCTATTACCCAACTATTTGTATATGTTAAACTCTATGAATCCTGGATCTGTTGTTGACATTCAAACACGAGAAAATGGGCCATTCTTATGCTTGTTTATTGCTTTAAGAGCTTTTATTAAGGGATTAAAGTATTGTCAACTAATTGTTGTTGTTGATGGCACATTTTTGAAAGTAAAATATGGAGGGATACATAAGAGAAAGGATGTACATGATATCGAATACATATGATATTATTAACAAAGCAACCCAAAAAGTTTTATCAAAAATCAACTATTGTGTATGCTCATACCACCTGTGGAACAATTTGAAGATAAAATTCAAGAAAAATTAAAGTAAGATTAAAAATTTATTTTATGGAGGAGCTGGGCCATACACATTGGAAGAATTTGAGTACAAAATGGATGAGATTAATAAGATATATTCCTATATTAGAAAATATTTGATTGATATTAAATATGAAAAATGGTCAAAATTACATTTATTGAAAAATAGGATCTCAACCATAACCCAAAACATAACTGAATCAATGAATACAACAAATAAAAGTACAAGAGACTTCTAATAATGGCTTTCATTAAATATACAATAATGGAGTTACAAAAATAGACAAAAATCACTGTCAACCTTCACAGTACTTACAAAGGATAATGAAGATAATTTAAGAAAAAAACTACATTTTATCTTTGAAAATTACGATTAGATCTCAAAACTCAAATATATTCATCATATACATTAAAATCTGAAATGTTATATACCTGATATATCTTGGTATACCGAAATCCAGATAAAGAGTAACAAATCTAAACTATAGTATACCTATAGGTATACCAAAATCCAGATGAGGAATTTCAAATCTAGAATTGGTATACCAACAAATACCAAAATACAGGGAAGGATATATAATATTATAATAAAATGGAAAACAAAATTTTTTTTCACAGCATTCAAATTATTTTTTTTCTTAGTTTTTTAGGTGAAAGTGTAATGCCCCAAATTATACCTTGAAAGATTGTGAGGATGTAATTGGAATTTATAAATTTGTTATGGGTAGTTAAGGTAAGGTAAAAGTTTGGAAATTAAATTTACACTGGTATTTGAGGGTTAAATTGAGATAAGATTTCGAATTAATTGTGAATTTTAGTAAAATTGTTTTTTAGGGACTAATGAGATATTATGTTAAGATTTTTATATGATTACCAATAAGAATTGGACAATTGCATTTCTAAAAGGAATAAAAGAGTTTGAGGCAGAATTTGCCCTTACTGGAGAGGCCGACTATCCTTTATAGGAAAATCCATGGGTTTGGCCACCATTTTCTTCCTCTATTTATTAATTGTTTATTTTAAACCTTGGTCTTCTATCGACACTTTGCTAAGAGAGGAAGCAGAGTTTTAATTAAAGGACTACATTGAGGATCATGAAGGAATGAAGTAGGATTGTGACTCTCTTAATTAGGTAAGTGAGAATAAATTTTATGCTTGATGAAATTCTTAAAATTTCTGGGTTTCTTTTATTATTTTTTCCTTAAATAGTGGCGATGCTTGAGAAAGGAATTGAATACCAATTGCCTATATAAAAATTAAGGGGATGTAAGTTTTGCTGTAAGTTTTTTGATTCATTGAATTTAGAAAGGAGCAATTCGTAGATTGCTATTTGTACGATGGGCTTTAACAGTAGATGAGGTAGACAAAATGTTGGTACTGAATTAGCAGTGATTTAATTAGAAAATTGATAGCTAATTTTCTAAGTTCTGCTGGAGAGGGTAAGGGTGTACAAAAATCGACCCGACCCGAAGAATCCGATCCGACTCTAGTAATTTGGGTAAGGTTAATCAGATTATTAAGGTGAAGTTAAGTTAAAGGATTGATGCTATTTCGAGTTCAGGTCGATTCAGATCAAAACTCTCATAAACTCGACCTGACCAATCAACCTAATTTCACAAGTATATAAACTAAAAAAATCATTTTTCCTCATTTTTTTCTCTCTCTTCACTCTCAAATCCTTAATCCATCTCTCACTGATCTATCTCGATCCCCCTATTGTAGTTTGCTTCCATCTCTTCCCTCTCCTTCTTCCTCCCCTCTCTGTCTCTCTATCTCTCTTTCCATCTCTCTCTTGGTCTCTGCTTTTACTATCATCTTTGAAGTTATGATCTCTTCTTGATTTTTGTTTTTGATTTCAAAGTAATTGAAGGAGATAAACTTGTTTTTGATTTTTGGTGTTTTGATTTTTGATTTTGTTAGTTTATTTTCGATTAACTAAAAATATTGCCATTTACACTTTCTCTTTGTCTTTATTTTCATTCTCTGTATAATTTTGATCTTTTTTTATTCTATAATTTTAATTTTTGATAGATTTGTAGAAATAGATATGTTTAGATTTGGTATATTGCGATTATTTTTTTTTTATCTTAAAGGAGTTTTATTGCATGGATTTGGTGTTTTTGTTGTTTTTAATCATTGATTGTGTGGTTAGTTTATCGATCTATTGAGTTTTGGCTTAAGGTAAAGCCTATTTTTCTTGCATGTGGGACTTTGAGATGGAAATAAATAGAAAAAATATTTTTAATTAAAATTTTGGATTAGTAGGGTTAGTCGAGTTAGGGCCTGAAAAAATCAATTTAATTGGGTAGAGCCCCAAATAAAAGTTAGGGTCAGTTTGGGTGTTGGATTTTACAATTTTTTGAGTTTTGGGTTATTCAAGTTCGATTTGGGTTGACTTGAACCTGACCAATACACACTCCTAGGAGATGGTTGTTGGATTTCTATGGATTTTGGACAGCCTTTGTGGTATAGGAACTTTTTGTGATAAACTAATATAAAATAATTAAGTTAAGGTTATGACTCTAGAATTAAATCCATGTTGAGATTTAGGTTTGTATAGCATGTGTAAGTGATATGTCTTGAATATGGATTGACTTGCAGCAAATCAAGCTCGGAACAAGTCTACAAGATTGTGAAACTACATATCAACTCGGCTAGGATAAAATCTAGTCCAGCTAGGTCTCCTGGTTAGCTTCAATCTAAAAGCATGTAACTTGACTGGGCTGAACTCTGTCCTAGCAGGTCACCTTTGCCATGTTTATGTAAATTTGTGATTTTCGTCTTAATTTTGGAATTTATTCAATGTCCTTTAAGCTGTATGTATTTACTAGTATTTTATTTATGTGACCAATAATAGTTACCAGTAGATACTTAATCTTGAATCTTATTGAAATTCAATATGAAGATAATTAAGATATAGTATGTTCTAAGGACTTCAGTAAGTGAAATAAATCAAGTTTAAATGAAATAAATCAAGTTTAAGCATACCTAGAATTTTGAGTTGTGGGATTTCCTCTTAATTGATAATGTTCTAAGAATAAAACTAAGGATATAAAAAATATTCAAACAAAAGCTAGTGCTATAAAATTTTGTTGTAGATTCTTTAATTCTGCTGAAATGTTTTTGGAGAAATTTTTCTAGAATGCCCCTTTTATATTTGGGAATTAGGAATGCTTTAAGTGAAATATAATTACTGGAAACCCTTTGCAGGGAGTAACACCTAAACTCTAATGTAGAGTTCCTGAGTTAATTCTGATAAATGGTTGTTGGTAGTTCATGGGTATTGAATAATCTTTAAGGTATAAGTTTAACCTGATGGAATTAAGTGGGAATGATGATGTTATATTCCCGAACCCGATCCATGGTGGTATATATGTAAATGAAATATTTATTGTGTTCATATCATGGATAGGGGTTAGTTATGTATTCTTCATATAAAAAAACCTTGGCGAAGACGACTATTAGTCTAAACAGGTTCTCTAATTATCTTAAAAAGTATAACTTAAAGTCATACTTAATTTCAACATTTACTTAATGTTCTTTAAATTATGTTTGTGTTCAGGTAACCAAACCTTACTTTTAGATACATTATCCTATATGGAACTTCAATCGAGAATTTTCAATACTCTGTAAAAGTTTAATTAAATGCTCTCCATCTCTATTAAGTTTGCAAACTCATGTATATATATGTGTGTGTATATATATACACATCTTTGATTATGTGGAGGTCTTACACTGTGATGGTCAAGTTTGGGCCTGCAAGTTTTGTTATTAAACAAGTCGGGCATGCCTAAGTCCTATTGCAACTATTTCTTTAACACTAATTAGTGTCCTCTATTTGATACTTCGGTATCTTCTGATCCAATTTATGATTTCGAGACTTGATGTCTCTTCTATGATACCTTTGTGGTATCTTCTGTGACACAAGGGTGTCTTCTGAAATTATTGCTATGACACCTTCTGATTTGAAAAATGATACATGAGGTTATTACCTCTTCCATCTGATGCTCAGTACGAGTATCTTCTGCTTTGTAATTGCTCTAATTTGTATTGAGATAATGATGCTTCTATTTGACGTTATTTGTTAAAATTCCTTTACCTACTACCTTGGATAATATTAGGAACTGTGTTAGCATTTTGTTTGTTATCATTTCTATTATGAACTACAATACTTCATCTAGGCTTTAACTATGTAAATAAAAAGACCCGGATAATTATTATATTCAAGTCATTCTCTGTCGCTAGTTGATTTATATGTTGCAAGAATTGATGATTTTCTTCAATTGTGTGGTATTATCTTATATATTATTATGCTAATTGCTATTGCACGTAGTCTTTCTATATGTTAAACTTTTTACTTAGCATTGACTTTACATCTGTGCAGGTGCTTGTTTGTTGAGCCTAGGACCAGAGTTAGGACAACCATAATAAGTCAACTTAGAAGTTTAGATTATAAGTTTATTTTGTGCTTCCATGTATTTATCAAGCACATTTTGGAAAGACTCATTAAATATGATTATTTGAATTGCTATAAATAGTTTAATAGCTTAAGTGTTTATGGTTTGGTCTTTGCACCCTTATTTTTCTTTTGAGGTGTGTAAGGGTGTCATAGAAAGCATCAAGCAATGACACCTTTACTATCTAAGAATGTGACAAGAATTATATAGTGAACATGAAAGAAATAACTTATGATAATAATCATTTCCAAATGGATGAATTGCCATATCCACATGCTTTAGCAGTAGCGAATGAGTATCACTTGAATCCTTATGAATATTGCTAAATTTACTACACCAAGAGACAATAGTAGCAACTTATGAAGAAATAATGTATCCAGTTTCCAAAAAGAAAGCATATAACATACCTATTAAGGTTGAAGAAGAACTTATTCTACCACCTATTGAAAGAATTAAAGCAGAAAGACCTAAGAAGAGAAGAATTAGTTCATCATGGGAAACTAAAATGAAAGTAAAGTGTGGAAAATGCAAAGAACTTGGAAATAATTATAAAACGTGTAGTAATGTTGCAAAATAGGCATAATACTTTTTTTTTGTCAAAATAACTATCATACTATTCAACAAAAAATATAATGGAATGATGATAATAAGTTTGAAGAATTTGAAGTTAAAGGAGCATTAATTCCAATTTTAATTAAACATAAAGGAGAATAGAATGATGATAACAAGTTTAAAGATTTTAAAGTTAAAGGAGCATTAATTCCAAATACTTACAGTTATGAACATCTTATGGGCATAATATCAAATAAATTGAAAATCAATGTAGAACATACCCATTTAAATATACGATATCTTGTTAAAGATTATCCATTGGAAATATACGATGAAAATAATATGAAATTTTAGAATTGAAGAAGACATCATCAAATTTCATAGTGTATCCTTTATGTATTACATTAACAGAGAAAGGTTAGATAACTAACTGTGATGAAATATATGTCCTATACATTTCAATACAAAAACCAGAATTTGATATATCTTAGTATACCTTGGTATACCAAAATCTAGATAAGGAATTTCAAGTCTACGGTAAGTCCATTCACACTCATCTATGGTTATAATATTGTGCTTTTAATGAAAGTGGTGGTTTCTTTTTTGTGAATAGCTAAACAGTATGATTTGACACCTGAGAACTTCATATAAGCAATGGTCATAAAGTTAGAAGCACTTAACAAAATGACCATTAAAAAATATAGAATGTTGACTGCGTACAACAGAAGACTGAGGAGAAAAAAATTTAAAGAAGGTGAATTAGTGTGGAAATTGATTTCACTTGTTAAAGGCAAAGATTGCATGTTAGGTAAGTGGTCAGCCAATTAGGAAGGGCCATTCAAAGTACACAAAGTCCTCAAAGGCAATGTTTATTAGTTACCTAATGTGACGAGCGCCGACCCCTCGATGGTATTTGGTTTGTTCCCAAAAATTTGCTTTTAGGACCCGAAACCGAATAAAGGTTCATTTAACTTGTAAAGACTAATCATTTTGCAATAAATAGGGATTTAACCTAATTTGCCAAGTCTCGAGCCTTAAAAAAGGCATAGATAATGTCTTGGAGCATCCCTATTCCATTGTTGGCAAACAACCTATCAAGGCGTCTGTAGGGAACTGCAAGGTATGTATCATAGAGTTGCCACCCAAGAAAACATTGAAAAAATGAGTTCAGACTTTATAAGGTCACAACCAAAAGTGAGTTCGAGACCTCATTCTTATTTATACCTTAGTTAATGTTGTATAAGGGGTTTTTGGATTAATTATTTTCTCTCTCTCCTCACGTGAATAATTATACTAGAGAAATAAAATGAGCACTTATTCACGTATAGAAAGTTGTAAAGCAGGTATATTGGAAGCAGTAAAAGCATAGCATAAAAAAATCAATAAAACTATGATACAAAAATGAATTTAACTATGTAAAGGTAAAATCATACATAAATTAAAAAAATTATTGAGTATTATTTTAGGTGGGAACATTGGTTCTTGCATGCAATTATTAAAGAGGGCAATTTTGTATATGTATTACTTAGAAAAAAACAAGGATGATTGATCCCAATTTATTAGGTAAAATATTGTCAATTTGTATAAAATCCTTTACATTATTAAGAAAAAGGTTATTTTTTTAGGTATGATTTTTGAAATAAAAATAGGACATTGGTTTAACTTTGTTAGAAAAATCTCATTTGATTAGTGGAAATTATTTTCATGTGATTTTTAATTTAAGCTTGTAAAAACCTTTATTATTACATGTCTTGAAAGAAGTAAAGGGAAATAAAAGAATAATAATACAACCCAAATAATAAATGAAACAATAAAGGCTAAAATAAATTCTTAAGTTATTCTCGTCCACCCTGCTTCACCTAACTTAAGGACGCGCCTTGTGTCCCTCACAATCACGATCATAACATAAAATAACATCAGTTAATAGTGGGTTAAATTAAATAAAGTAATTAACAATTTATTAAATTAAATAAATAATAGAAATAAAATTAATAAAATGCATGATGCATCCGGAATTCACATAGGTGTGAAAGCATATGTATGCTAAAGTGATAAATAAATGCAATAAATAATAAATATACGATAAAATAAAATACAATAAAATAGACATAAATATTACTAAAATAATAATAATATATGAGATAAATAAAAAAAATGATAAGAATAATTATAATACTACTAACAACAACAACAATAGCAATAACAACTACAACAACAACAATAATCATAATAATAACAATAATACAATATATCTGTAATAAGAATAATTTAATTAAAGGAAAATGAATATATGTGCAAATGTGTAAATGCATACACAATTTACATGAAATAAATGTGAATAATAATAAAATGCACAAATTAAAATAAACTTAACAAATTATAATAAACAATACTATAAGGCATATTATGCAAATAGAAATAAAATAAATTATCATGACAAATAAATAAATAAAATATGAAAATAAAATAATAAAATAGAATACATGTAAAATAAATAAAATTAAAGTGATGAAAAAAAGAAAGTTAAAATGTATGAAAAGAAGGCAAAGATGGCCAAAATGATGGATGGCATGTAATACATGTGGAAAATAATTAACGGAGAAGAAGGCACGAGTGAAGGATGGGAGCAGAGGCATGTCACGTGCAAGAGGAATGAGGGATTAAGTCTTGAGTGAGTCAAAGGTAGAATGGGTAAGTCAAGGACAAATCACGGGCTAAGGCCATGAGTCGCCCAGTGAGTCACACCTTTAGACCGTAGCTCAGCCCAGAAACTCACTCCCAACTGGAATGACGCTCTAGAGGCAAAAAATAAAGCGAATTTCTAATTGTAATGCCAATAGACCATTTTAATGCATTAAAATTCCTAAAAACTCATTCAAACTCATTTTATGCAAGAAAACTTAATTTAATCAAGGAAAATAAAAAAAATAAAAAATCACCATGAGAGATGAAAGCACAATAAAATGGAGGAAGAAGATGAATAGTGGCAATTTATCTTCTTCATGTAAAAAAACACAAAATAAAACATGATTCGTGCATAAAATCACTCGAAATTCACTATCAAATAGAGAAATCATAATTTAATGCATTAAATACAAAAATTAAGAAAACCAAAATGTGAAATGAAAGAACGGAGGAAGGAAAGAGATGATAAATGGTAAAAAAATTAATTAACTTATTTACTCAATTTTAGCATGATTTTAATGGGTTTTCATGGATTAATGACCAAAATAAATAGAAATAGAAAAAAATAACAAATTTCCAAGCTTAAATCAAAGAAATCAAAGATTAAACAAAATCAAAGAATAAAAATGGAAAATAAATATTTTCACTATAAAACTAAAACTAAACACTGAATTTATAGGGTTTGGGGCTTATAAATATTAACTTCAGTGTTAGTTTACTAAAAGATAAAAAATTTAGTGCTTTTGGCTTTTCCTTTTTCTTCCTCTATTCTTGGTTTCAAGTTACAAAGTGTTATTTTTTAAGAGAAAGAGAAAGCCTTTCCCCACCCCTCCAAGCAAAATTATTCTTCCTCCCTTAAATACCTTTTATCATGAGTAATAAAAGCTCAAATATGAATTAAACGAAAATTTGGACTTTTTCGCTGTTGCTAGCTATAAATTTTCCCGAAAAAGACAAAATTAATTGACTCACTCTGTAAGGACTAATCTAATACTTTTCCAGTTCCTATTACTAGTGCATTATCTTTTATATAACAATGCATATTATGTTTCATTTGCTAGCATATCATATAATTCTCTATTATTCATAATCAATTTCATGTATAAGAACAGACTATACATATATAGATATAGGGTAAGTTCCATGAACATCATAGTTGTAATAATATTTTTCCCTTTTACATTGCATCTTTACAGTACCTTTCTCTTTAGCAAAACTTACATATAAAATTTACACTAACAAACATAGTCCAAAAACATTACCATCGTACTTTGCTTCTCTATGCTATTGTTGGCTTTATCCCTGCTAGAAAGGCTTATCTTAGGTACCTACATGGATAACCACTCGTGCTAAGCTATACAGCTTAGTGGGGAGCAATGAATATGAGAACAACCACTCACCATGGTCATCCCCATGCACACGTAATATATAATAATAATAAGATTCATTTATATCATTTCATACAATCGATTATAGAATATCACTGTATATTTGATTGGTAGCACAAAGCCAGTTACACACACACACACACATATAAATAATAGTCATTATTCACTATCAAATATTTACCATTTATCATGCCCTGTGAATGCCTGTCTAAGTTCTGTAGGAGTGGATAACGGGTGTTATGGATACCTGTAGGTATCAAATATATACAACTATAAATACCCATAGGTATTAAACATGTGGACCCATACGGGGTCATGATTGTGGTCCCAACAGGATTAAAACTGTGACAGCTGCATCTATAACCCTATAGGTATATCATCTATCCACCACCAAATTTTATATGCAGACATTGATCATTTTACATATCATTCCTTTCATTACATGAAATTCATCAATTGCATAATTAGACATGTAAATACTCAGAATAATTATCACAGTGTAGTATCATCATCATTAGATAACCACATTCGCAGTTGTATGACTATCTTTTTATAATCTTAATATGCTATTCACATAAATAATGGCACAAATTATCTTTAATTTTATGTTTAAAAGGTTTTAAAACATTTATGAAGGCTTAGGTGAGCTTCAAAAACAATTTGAAACCAAAAATTAAGTTTAGAAGCAAACAGAGGAGGGTCATAGTCATTACTGATTTGGTACTGATCTGGATTGGGGGTCACGGTCAACACTGATTTGGGTGTTGATTGTGAGGTCCATTTTGCCCTAAAAATTTTAAAGGCAGATTCGTAGGTTCAACTTGCATGCTCTTTTTAACTTAGAAAAAGAACTTTTAGCTAAAGTGGCCTTTTGCAAAGTTGTTACTTTGTGTCTCTAGTTTGAAAACATTAAAAACTACTCCATTTGGACTTGTAAATCTTTAGATATTCACAAAACAACACAGACTACTCCCATTGATAGGGCAGTAGACACAGTTGAAGTTTAAGCTTGAATTCCATCATGTTACAAAGGGATTCAGTTTTCGACTTCTTCATATGAATTTAAGGTATCTGAGTCTAGTTTCTATTCCAACTATAATTACTCAATTTAAGTCCTTATAGCTCGAGTTATAGCCAAAACAATCCGGGTTGGTCAGTTGAGTCTTAAGGTAGATTTTGTGATTTCAACTATAACTTACCTAATTCGGTTCCCAAGCATTCATAGACCTAAATTCCATGTTAAATATTTCTACCTAATAACTCATTTCTTATGTCAACAACTCAAGCATACACAATCAAACTTTTGGAAAGTTCTCATACCTTGTTAAGCTAAAATAACACCCCTCTTTACTCCCTTTGCACTTCCTTTCCCTTTCTCCTACTTGATTTGTATCACCTTTATAATACCTAACACCGTTTCGGTACACCGTAGACCAAAATTTTTTTTTTCAACTTATTCTTTCAAATCATAATCTTATACTTAGTTATATAAACAAGATCCGCCGATGACCTATGACTGTCCAATTTACTATGCACTTAATAAAATTTTGCCAATATAATGCCTATATATTTCCCTAACCCTCTAAAAAGCAAACAATATTCACAACCTCTTAGAGGCACAACAGTCATATAATATCATATCAAGCCTTCAATTTCTTAACCATTCATCTAAATATTAAAACTTTCTTTTAATGCATTTTAACCATTAATTGACTTTTTTATCCTTAATTAAGCAATTCTTAATTAATTTGCTTAATTTCTACTCTTTTGGAAAAAATTATAATTTTGCCCCTAAACTTTCTTTTTCTTTCAAATTAGTCATTTTTCACTTTTAACTAACATTTTTCACATTTTCTCATATCATTTTCATTATGCCCCTAGTTCTGACCCGACAGAAAACTCCAAACCGGATACACGGGACGTGAACCGCATAGGGCCATAACAGAGATAGAGAAATGACTCCTAGAGGGCCAATTCTCACAGAGCAGAGAACAGAGACATAGTAGCCATGGTGATCAGAGATCTAATCCATAGCATAGCAAGTCGTCATGACTTACACCGTGGTACAAAGATATCCCTATGACCAGCCAATTATATCCTGAGCTAGTTTTTACTGCCTGGTTATTTCTAAGAGCATTACTGTATATACTTTTACTTATACATATTACACAATTTATTTCAAAAATACTTTAATATTGCATATAAATTTCTTAAAAAATTTATATGCACACTTTTCACATTTCTTATTACATTTCCTTCATTTTATTAAATTATTTTCCAATAATTCAATATTTTTCCTCGTACATAATTAACATTTTATTTCTTATTTATTCATATAATGTGGATAAATTCTCTAACAATTTTTTTACACATTATTTCACATCTATTACCCATATAAACTTAATTTATGCCTTATTTCCTTATAATTTCTCATTTTCACTACTTCCATAACTCATTACCAAGCTTTAAAAATTTTCATTAAATTTCATAAATCATATAAAAATTCATGGATGCTAAATATGACATTTATAATTAATTTAGGCTACTAATTACCATTTTCATATAAAAATTACTATATTTCTCTTAGGAAAAAATTCGGCCATCATGTTAACATAATCTTAAAAATTATTTTTCTTCATTCTAATTATGCAGATATCATCAATTATGTTCCAATTTCATTTACCGTATCTCAATTTCATTAATTAAATAATTTAGCAACTTTTTTCTCAAATACATAAAAGAAATTAATTCATTAAAATAGAAATTACTTAGATTTATTAGCCACATACCAATTTATCTTGATCAAGAGTGCCTAGTCTTCCTTCTCTTTGCCTTTATCCTTTGAAACTCTTCCTTCACCTTCCACACCTACCATGGCTGGCCCAAACAAGCTTAGTTTCCTTTTTTTTTTTGTTCTCAAATGATAAATCCAAGATCATAATCATAACCTACACTTTAAAATCCATGGAAAAATGCTAAAAAATTAATTTAAACCCATAAATTTTTCAAGTTCCAACTTACCCTATTTTCTTTATCCACTTGATTTCTAGTCTTCCTTTGCTCAACCCACTTGATTGAGGCTACTAGGGTAATCTAGAGAGATGGAACTTTAGTTGTTATGTTGGAAGTTATGAGAGATTTGAAGTGAAAGAAGAAGAAATCAAAGAGAGAACGTAGAGAGCAATGTTTCAGCCAACACAAGGAGAGGGAGAGGAAGCCAGCAAAATCTGAAAAATTCTCCAAATTTTCTTCCTATAAATACCTCTCATTTGGGTCTAAATGTGGGCTTAATCAATGGGCTTAGCCCAATCACAAATTAAAGCCCATTTTAGGCTATTTAAGGCCCAAACCAATTTCTTTATCTTCCTCACTTCAATTAACTTCAAAAATAATTCCATCAAATTTATCACATCAAAAATAGCTAGCAAGCAAATTTTTGGCTCAATTGGAGTCCATTATCGATCTGATTCAAACTTATCGGTCCGATTCGATAACTGTCGGTGTCACCAAAAAATTCTATTCTCATCACTAAAATATTTTTCACAAAAATTCATGTAAGCATGCAAAATCTGGCAATTTTCGGAGTTCATTTACTGTTTTTAATTATTTATGCAAAATCAATTCATCTTTCTTACCAAGAAAATTGACTCGCTACCTTTTTCGTATTTTTGACATTTGGAAGCCCATTTGACTTCAATTTTACTTTAAATTTCAACCCCGGACTCCCCATGACTAATACTTTCCAATGATCCAATAAAATATTTTTGACTTTCGGGTGTCCTTTCGAATCCGAAAAGCACTATTTACCATCGAAAAGTACTGTTCACAGTTGACCCAGTGTTGAGGCCATTACATTTCTCCTCTACTTAAAATAAATTTCGTCCTCGAAATTTATCTGAACTGAAGAGTAAAGGATACTGCTTTCTCATGGTAGTCTCAGGTTCCCATGTAGCTTCCTCTACATTGTGGTGATGCTATAAAATCTTCACCAATGGTATCTGTTTGTTCCTGAGTTGCTGAACTTCTGTAGCCAAAATCTTCACTGGTCTTTCCTCATAACTCATGTCAGTCTAAACCTGTATCTCTTCTAGTGTATTACATGACTCGAATCAGACCTGTATCTGCGAAGTATAAACATATGAAAGACATCATGTATCTTTTACAAAGCAGATGGCAGTTTCAACTTGTAGGCCACGGGACCCACTCGCTGAAGTACCTCATATGGACCTATAAATCTAGGGCTCAACTTGCCCTTCTTTCCAAACCTCAGAACTTTCTTCCACGGAGATACTTTTAGAAAAACTTTATCTCCGACCTGAAACTCAATATCCTTTCTCTTCAGATCTGCATATGATTTCTGATGGTCCATTGCTTCTTTCAAGCGGCTTTTAATAATCTGAACTTTCTCTTTCGAATCACGGATCAAATATGAGCCCAATAGCTTCTTCTCACTCAGTTCTGTCCAGCATAATGGAGTTCTACACTTCCTACCATATAACGCTTCAAAAGGTGCCATTTTCAAACTGGACTAGTAGATATTTTTGTATGCAAACTCAGCCAAGGGCAAATGCTTTTCCAAGTTGGTGCCAAAATCAAGAACACAGCATCTAAGCATATCCGCTAATATGTGAATCACCCGCTCGGACTGGCCATCAGTCTGAGGGTGAAAAGCTGTGCTGAGATGAAGTCTAGTACCCAGAGCATCTTGAAAGCTCTTCCAAAAATGAGATGTAAACCTAGGATCCCTGTCAGAAATAATCGATATAGGCACTCCATGCAACCTAACCACTTCATTGATATAAATCTCTGCCAGCCTAGTCAAAGAATAATCCATCCGTACTGGTAAGAAATGAGCAGATTTAGTAAGTCGATCAACAATTATCCAGATGGCGTCATGTTTTCTCGGAGTCACGGGTAAGCCAGTCACAAAATTCATGGTCACTTGATCCTATTTTCATTTCGGAATAACAAGTGGTTGAAGAAGTCCAGAAGGAACCTGATGCTTTGCCTTTACCTATTGACATGTCAGACATTTACCCACGAAATTAGTCGCATCTCGTTTCATACCTAGCCACCAATAGTAGACTTTCAAATCCTGGTACATCTTGTTACTCCCAGGGTACATGGCATAGCTACTATGATGTGCTTATGTCAGAATCTCTTTCCTCAATTCTTCCTGAGCTGATACACAAAGTCTTCCTTTATAACAAAGGCTTTCATCACCAGACAATGAATAGAATCTTTCACTATTGTGCTGAAGCTTATTTACAATAGCCTTTAGCTGGTCATCTTCCTTCTGAGTAGCTTTCACTTTATGCACAAAGTCTGGTTTAACTCGTAGCTCAGCTACTATAGCTCTATCTGTTGCTAAACTTAAGCTGGTGTTCATTGCCCGAAGAGCTACAAAGATTACTTTTAATCATTTACACTTATCAATGCCTTATACAAGTTCATTCAAAAGCACTAACATTACCTGACATAAACTTTCTGCTGAGCTTATCAACCACTATATTTGCTTTCCCTGGATGGTAGTCGATATAGCAATCATAGTCTTTAATCAACTCCAACCAGCGTCTTTATATGAGATTGAGTTTTTTCTGGGTAAGCAAATATTTCAAACTCTTGTGATCGGAATAAATATAGCATTTCTCACCATACAAGTAATGCCTCCAAATCTTTAATACAAAAATAATGGCTGCTAACTCTAAATCATGAGTAGGATAGTTTTTCTCATGAGTCTTGAGTTGCCGAGAGGCATAAACAATCACCTTGCCTCCCTGCATCAGAACGTAGCCTAAACCATTCCTTGAAGCATCACTGTAGATCACAAAATCCTTGCCTGACTCCGGTTAAGTAAGGATAGGAGCTTCTGTTAACATAGTCTTTAGCTTCTCAAAGCATTCCTGGCACTTGTCAATCCATGTAAATTTAATACTTTTCTGTAGTAGTCGTGTTAAGGGAACTACAATGGTGGAGAAGCCCTTGATAAATCTCCTATAATACCCGGCTAAATCCAGAAAACTCCAAACTTCAGTTACATTCTTGGGTGGCTTTCACTGAAGGATTGCCTCAATCTTTGAAGGATCCATTTTGATGCCCTCTGCAGATATGACATGACCCAGAAAAGATACCTCATTCAGCCAAAAAGCACATTTGTTGAATTTGGCATACAATTATTTCTCTCTCAGAGTCTGTAGCACAATCCTCAAGTGTTTATCATGATCTTCCGGTGTCTTTGAATACACCAGGATGTCGTCGATAAAAACCACCACAAACTGATCCAAGTAGGGGTGAAAAACTCTGTTCATCAGATCCATGAAGGCCGCTGGTGCATTTGTAAGCCTAAATGGCATGACCAAGAACTTATAGTGGCCATACCTGGTCCTAAAAGCAGTCTTAGGCACATCTGCTTCCTTAACCCCCATCTGGTAATAACCTAACCTCAAATTGATTTTGGAGAAAATACCCGCTCCTTTAAGCTGGTCAAACAAGTCTTCAATGTAAGGGAGGGGATATCTGTTCTTTTTAGTCACTTTATTCAGCTATCGATAATCAATGTACAGTCAGAGAGTCCCATCCTTTTTCTTTACAAATAGGATAGGTGCTCGTTAAGGAGAAGTACTGGGTCAGATAAATCCCTTATCAAGTAACTTCTAAAGCTGAATCTTCAATTATTTCAATTCTGCAGGTGCCATTCTATATGGAGCAATAGAAATGAGAGCAGTACCAGGAGTGACATCAATGGAAAATTCCACTTCTCTGTCAGGTGGTAAGCCTAAAAGCTCATAAGGGAACACATCCTAGAACTCCCTAATAGTAGGTACATCTGACACCTTTAAGCTGTCTTTCTTCGCCTCAACTGCATAACACAAATATGCTTCATAGCCTTTTTTGATCAATCTTTTTGCTGCAGTAGTGGATATCACATCAGACAGAAAATCAGATCTCACACCCATAACAGTAATATCATCACCATTCTGAAGCTGTAAAGTGACCTTTTTTCTTCTACAGTCAACAGTCGCTTGGTGGGTGGATAGCCAATCCATCCCCAGAATCAAGTCAAACTCTTAGAAGGGCAATTCAATGAGATTTGCTAGGAATACATATCCCTGGACACCGATAGGACACTGTCTATAAACTTTATTCACTACCACACTATACCCCAGAGGATTACTCACCAAGATGTCCTGGTCCAAGTAGGCCTCTTTCTTCCCTTTATCTCATGCCAGTTCTGTGCTAATGTAAGAGTGTGTGGAGCCAGGATCAATCAAAGCATATACTGAATCAGATAGCAGAATAAACTTACCCACAATCACATCAAGAGCATCATCCTCTTCTCGGGCTTTGACAGTGTAGGTCTGTCCCTCTGATCGCTTCTGTCCCTGCGAAGACTGGCCAACTAGTCTAGAAGCTGAAGTATTAGGGGCTGTTTCCCTACCACGTTCTCGTGGAGCTGATGACCCTGTGCCAGATGCTGGTGAGGTGGCTGGAGTATTCTGCTGCAAAGGACAGTCTTTGATACGATGCTCTCGGGATCCACATCTAAAACAGGCTATAGTTAGCAATCTGCACTCCCCAGAATATATCTTCCCAATATGATCACACAAAACTAGTGTCCTTCTATCACTACCTCTAGGTGCACTAGAAGCTATAGTGGCTGTAGATTTACCATGGAAAGTACTACCCTAACCCCTGCCTGTTGGTGGGTGACCCTGAGGCGTCTGTTGACCCTTCTACTTTTTACTCTTCCAGGCTTGCCACTGCTTTATCCCCGCTTCCTCAGCTTGAGTAGCTTCTAATTTAAGAGCTGCATCAATCATAGACAGCAAATTAAGGTAATGCTGGGCCCTAATAATCTGCCTCAGCTCAGTATGTAGTCCTCTCTCAAAACACTGACATAACTTCTCTTCTGTAGCCAAGCCCTCATCCAAATAAGCACTCAAACTCTCTGTCATACTCAACCACTGTACGATTTTCCTATCTCAGCCTCCAAAAGGCATCCTGCATAGAAATCTTGTACTCAACCCCAATGTATTTCTTCTCAAATTGCTCAATAAAGAACTCCCAGTTTAGACGATCTGCAGGTGTATGCCTCCTGATAGAATCCCACCAGATGAACGCTGGTCCCTGCAGTAAAGCTATTATACCTTCGAACTTCTCCTCCAAGGGACTGTGGGTGATTTCAAACAACCTCTTTATTTTAAACAACCATGCCCTGCAGCTACTAGCATCAAAGGGTCCTGACCTAAAAAATCCTCAACTCCTAATATTTTCAACTACTCCAATATAGGTTTCCTTCTGGGCGGAGCAAGCGGATGAACCTGTATCACTGGCAGTGGTGCCTGAGTCTGAGCAGCTTGGAAGCACTGTTGGAAATAGTTTGACATCAAATTAAGAAAATTTAGCTGAGGAGGAGGAGGTGGAGGAGGCGCTACTGATGGAGGTGCCTGCTGCTGTGGGACCTCCTGTTGCCCCATATTACTTGAAGCCTCACTCCTATCATCTCCAGGCTTGCGACTTGACTCTCCGGATATCTTTTCACTATAAAACAGAAGGGAGCAAGAATACATTAATTCCAAAATAACTTTTCAAAATAACAACTGGCATGTATATAATCAATTTATATCAACCATTGCACCCACTCCGATCTTAGAACCATCGAAACCTTTGCTCTGATACCACAAAATATAGCACCCTTATAACACCTAACACTGTTCCGGTACACCACAAACTGAAACTTTTTTTTTCAACTTATTATTTCAAATCATAATCTTATACTTAGTTATATAAACAAGATCCACCGATGACCTATGACTGTCCAATTTACTATGCACTTAATAAAATTTTGGCAATATAACGGCTATATATTTCCCTAACTCTCTGAAAGCAAACAATATCCACAGCCTCTCAGAGGCATAACAGTCATATAATATCATATCAAGCCTTCAATTTCTTAACCATTCATCTAAATATTTCACATACATTCCATTACACCAAATAAGTCTCACTTTACATCACAAGGTACGACATATTACAATACAAAATAACAACTCCATTGAGTTTAATTACAACATACAAAACCATAAGTATTATGCTTATATATACATGCCAAAAATTTTCAAAACTCCACTTTAATCAAAAGAAATCCTTTAGAGAATATTCTTGCTCCCACTCCTGCAAATCTGCACGTAGTCACAATTACGCGCTGAGCACTTGACATGCCCAGTGGTGACTAACAATCTAAATATTTCTTAAATTCCATTTAGAAAGTCTCATTATCCAAAAATTCTCCATTTTAATTTTTCAAGAAAACTCAAATAACACTTTTCTTTTTAATTAACATTTTAAATTTCTAATATACTTTTATTCATCAAATACTCATTTATTATCAAATTATACATTTAATTCAAACTTTTACCTTTTTATCAAATTAGTTCCTTTTTCTCGTTAAATTATGAATTTAGCCTTTTTATGCTTCTTTTTAACATTTAAGCTATTAATTAAGGTACTTAACCTTAATTTTACACTTAGTTTAATATTTTTATGCAAAATTATATTTTAGTCCTCATTGACTATAAAACTTTCTTTTAACACATTTTAACCATTAATTGATTGTTTTATCCTTAATTAAGCAATTCTTAATTAATTTGCTTAATTTCTACTCTTTTGGGAAAGATTATGATTTTGCCGCTAAACTTTCTTTTTCTTTCAAATTAGTCCCTTTTCACTTTTAACTAAAATTTTTCACATTTTCTCATATTATTTTCATTATGCCCCTAGTTCTGACCCGGCAGAAAACTCCAAACCGGATACACGGGACGTGGACCCTACAGGGTCACAACAGAGATAGAAAAATGACCCCTAGATGGCCAATTCTCACAAAGCAAAGAATAGAGACAGAGTAGCCATGATGATCATAGATCCAATCCATAGCATAGCAAGTCGTCATGACTTACATCACGGTACAGAGATATTCTTATGGCCAGCCAATTATATCCTGAGCTAGTTTCTAATGCTTGGTAATTTCTAAGGGCATTACTATATATATTTTTACTTATACATATTACACAATTTATGTCAAAAATACTTTAATATTGCATATAAATTTCTTAAAAATTTTATATGCACACTTTTCACATTTCTTATCACATTTCCTTCATTTTATTTAATTATTTTTCAATAATTCAATATTTTTTCTTTTACATAATTAACATTTTATTTCTCATTTATTCATATAATATGGATAAATTCTCTAACAATTTATTTATACATTATTTCACATCTATTACCCATATAAACTTAATTTATGCCTTATTTCCTTATAATTTCTCATTTTCACTACTTCCATAACTCATTACCAAGCTTTAAAAATTTTCATTAAATTTCATAAATCATATAAAAATTCATGGATGCTAAATATGACATTTATAATTAATTTAGGCTACTAATTACCATTTTCATGTAAAAGTCACTATATTTCTCTTAGGGAAAAATTCGGCCATCATGTTAACATAACCTTAAAAATTATTTTTCTTCATTCTAATTATGCAGATATCATCAATTATGTCCCAATTTCATTTAGCCTATCTCAATTTTATTAATTAAACAATTTAGCAATTTTTTTCTCAAATACATAAAAGAAATTAATTCATTAAAATAGAAATTACTTAGATTTATTAGCCATATACCAATTTATCTTGATCAAGAGTGCCTAGCCTTCCTTCTCTTTGCCCTTATCCTTTGAAACTCTTCCTTCACCTTCCACACCTACCATGGCTGGCCCAAACAAGCTTAGTTTCCTTATTTTTTTTTGTTCTCAAATGACAAATCCAAGCTCATAATCATAAACTACACCTCAAAATTTATGGAAAAACACTAAAAAATTAATTTAAACTCATAAATTTCTCAAGTTCCAACTTATCCTATTTTCTTTATCCTCTTGATTTCTAGCCTTCCTTTACTCAAACCACTTGATTGAGTCTACTAGGGTAATCTAGAGAGATGGAAATTTAGTTGTTATGTTGGAAGTTATGAGAGATTTGAAGTGAAAGAAGAATAAATCAAAGAGAGAAGCTAGAGAGCAATGGTTCGGCCAACACAAGGAGAGGGAGAGGAAGCCAGCAAAATTTGGAAAATTCTCTAGATTTTCTTCCTATAAATACTTTTTATTTGGGCCTAAATGTGGGCTTAATCAATGGGCTTAGCCCAATCACAAATTAAAGCCCATTTTAGGCTATTTAAGGCCCATACCTATTTCTCTCTCTTTCTCAATTCAATTCACTTCAAAATAAATTTCATCAGTTTTATCACATTAAAAATAGCTAGCAGGCAAATTTTTGGCTCAATCGGAGTCCATTATCGGTCCGATTCAAACTTATTGATCCGATTCGATAACTGCCGGTGTCACCAAAAAATTCCATTCTCATCACTGAAATATTCTTGACAAAAATTCATGTAAGCATACAAAATCTGGCAATTTTCGAAGTTTGTTTACTATTTTTAATTATTTACGTAAAATTAAGTCACCTTCCTTATCAAGAAAATTGACTCGTTACCTTTTTCGTATTTTTGATCTTTTGACCTCAATTTCACTTCAAATTTCAACCTTGGACTCCTCATGACTAATACTTTCTAATGATCCAATAAAATATTTTTGACTTTCGGGCCCAAAAATACTATTCACCATCGAAAAGTACTGTTCATAGCTGACCCATTGTTGAGGCCATTACATGATTCTCCTTCTATATAGAAAATCACATATATGTAATCATATATACCTTCCCAACATAGCAATCAAGGTAGAATAGAAAAAAAGAAAGCTTATACCTTTACACTCTAACTCTAAACTCTCTCCCCTCTCAAGCAACAAGCCACTTTTCTTTAGGGTTTACTTAGGGGATATTTAGGGAGTGAAATGGCTGAGTTTCTACCCTTGAATGACCAGCCACTCCCTGAAGAATTCCCTTGGTTTTTCTTCAAATTTCATGAAGTTTTTAGAGTGGCTAATGTCACTCTCCCATTGGTATCTCTTTGTTGACTCAATTAATTTGTATTTAATCCTTTAACTCCCCTTTAACCCTTATTCTCACCACAAACTTACACTTTCTTATTTCAATTGAGTTCACAAAACCCTACTCTCTCTCAATTATGCACATATAGAACTTAATATAAGATGACCATTTTGCCATTCTCTTGGCAAACAATTCCCTCTAGGTCCAAACTTACAATACATGAACTGGGCAAGTATATATAAATTATACCATCAATTAAACACATGCATCACACATTACAAAGTAAATCTCTTAGGGTATAAGTAGGGGCTTTACACACTCCCTTGACTCAGAGTTGAGTCACGGCCTTGACTCATGGGTCAAGGGAGTGACTCAACTCTAAAACACTTCTTGACCCCAAAATAATGCATTTTTGCCCTGGTGATAAAGGGACAAGGGCAAAACCCTAAAAAAGATTTTTGAACATTAAAAAACACAAAGTAGAGACATAAAATCATTTAAAAATATAAAATTTGGAGGAAAGCCTAATACTTTTGTTCCTTGTCTATTTATAAGTAACAATATTCTAATTAGATAATCCGGATCAGAAGCCACCTCAAGACCCAATGTCTACACCTAGCCTTGAAAGTGAACCTCATAAATGTTTTATTAATGGGAGATATCTGATGAAATACTCTGCTACCATCTACAAAAGTATTTAGCAAAAACCGTAAAATTTTCCTATTATAAGGTTAAATAACGACCATGTCACTTGTTTATAATAGCAAGTATATTTCTTATGACAATTTCATGCAAGTAGACCTCTAGGCACTTTTTAATAAAATAGAGTCGGCGCATGGCTTTATCAATTTCCTTTACATATTTATATTTAAATTAACTAGGCCTCAAGCCATGACAATTAGATGCATGTGAACAATAAGTAGGCCTTAGGCCACTTAAATGAAATTTAAAGCAGAATCACGGCTTACCAAAATTCCTTATGCAAGTTCATATTTGATAAAATTAATACGCTTTAGGCCATTTTGAAAATGCATCAATAGTGAATTGAATCAATGAAAAATTTGCCTTAGGATATCACATTAGCATAATAAAAATGTATAGTGTAGTTGGCCTCAAGCCATTAAACGAAAATAAAAAAAAGTCAAGATAGGTCTCAAGCCATAAAAGCAACATTCCTAGTTAAACAAATCTAAGAGATAGAAATATAAAAGAAAGAACAATTTGAAAAAATCAATTCATATAAAATAAAGGTCAAAGTTCTTCGGGTCTTTGAACTATCTTTATGATGTCATTTTTCTTTCTTCTATTACTTGGGACTGTGAGACATGCTAGTTGCATGATTCTCCCTGTAGGCATTTTGACTGTGCTGCTTCTCCTTGTAGGAATACGTTGTTTATACATTTCAGTCCACCAAGTTACAAAAGGCATTCTTTGAGGATTATGTGAAAATTGCTCTATAGTGTATGTGAAGTTTGGAGACAATAACTTGATGCTCTTAAAGGTGATGATGTCCAGAGACACATGCTTGCTTTGGTTAGAATGGACTACTCTTCTAGATATACCTAACCACCAGTAGGATATTTGGTTATGAATACTCCCCTGAACAAGTATCTACACTTAGTAAAGGAAGCACGATGTAATTCTTCTTCTTTTTCTTCTTCTTCAACTATTTCGAAATTATTAGCTCTACTAGAAAGGTGGCATCTTGCCTATATTGGTATAATACTCTCTCCATTAGTATCCTTATAAAAAATGAATAAATAAATTGAAGAATGAGTCATACTATGAAAGAAAGTAACTAATTTTACTATAGACATATTGCAGCTGTAGGATGCCACTTATTGTCCATAAAAGCAATCAAGTGATGGCGTCAAGTTGGGGCCACATAATGTATATAAGTATGTGAAAAGCCATAATT
>CM075815.1:38590135-38821440 GCA_037975025.1 Excoecaria agallocha | reverse complement strand
ACACGCTGTAAATGAGTCGTGAAATCATGATTCCATTATCTAGAAGCCTGCTTCAAATCATAAAGCGATCTCCGTAGTCTATACACTTGATTAGAAGTAGCTGTTGTATAACCATCAGGAGGTAACATGTATAAATCCTCATCTATGTAATCATGAAGGAACGCATTGTTGATATCTAACTGATGCAGTGGCCACTGCAGAGCTGCAGTAATCGCAAGCAAAACTCAAACAGTTACCATCTTGGCGACAGGAGAAAAACTCTCAGTGTAATCAACACCTTCAACTTGGTTGTATCATTTGGCAACTAAATGTGCTTTATACCGATCCACACTACCATCCGGATTAAACTTAAGTTTAAAAACCCATTTAGAGACAATAGGTTTTTTTCCAGGAGGTAACTCAACAAGGTCCCATGTTTTATTGGCTTCCAAAGCCTGCAACTCATCTTGCATAGCCTTCACCCAATTTGGATCATTTCTAGCTTGATTAAAAGTATATGGTTCTCTAATATTTGAAACATTTGCTAAAAATGACATGTAATGAGGAGTAAGATGTGGAGAAACAATAAAAGGAAAAGTGTGTGGAGTATGAAGAGATGATTTCTTTAAAGGAGTAGCATACTGAGTAGGAGCAGTGAACTGTACAACATTAGAAACAAAATCATTTAACCAAGATGGTTTGTTCTTCTGCCTCAAACTTTGTCGAGCAAGGACACTTGGAACAGAGTGTATATCTGGTGACGAAGGACACGTAGGAGAAAAAGAAGGTGTAGAAGCAGGAAAAAGTATCAAAGAAGGAATAAGACTAGATGATGACCAAGGAGTTTGGTCAGGAGAATCAGTAACTGACACCGGTAGTGGAGGAGAAGGAAAACTTATTTGTGAAAGACCTTTGAAAGGAAAACACTACTCATAAAAAATAACATCACGAGAAGTAAAAACCTTGTGAGTGTGAAGATCATACAACTTATAGGCCTTTTAACCAGACGGATAACCAAGCAAAACTGACTTGATAACACGTGGATCTAACTTGTCTTTATGAGGTGAAGTATTTGTGGCATAACACAAACAGCCAAAAATTTTCATAGACTGATAATTTGGCTTACAATGATACAAAATCTCAAAAGGAGATTGCCAATTGAGAATAGATGAATGAAGTCTATTAATAATGTATGTAGCTGTCAAAACAGCTTCCTCCCAAAAACATTTTGGTAAACAGGACTGAAACATGATAGCTCTAGTGATTTGTAACAAGTATCTGTGTTTTCTCTCTACAACTCCATTTTGTTGAGGAGTATAAACACAAGTTGTCTGATGGATAATACCTAAACGGGAAAACAAATGCTGGCAATCTAGATTTGTGAATTCAGTTCCATTATTAGTTCTAATGACTTTAACAAGAAGTTGAAACTGTGTTTTGTATTCAAGTGAATAAAATTCTGTATGACTGAAGAAGTTTGGCTTTTATGTTTCAACAAATAAGTCCACGTGCTTCTACTAAAGTCATCAACTATAGCCAAAAAATAATGTGCTCCATTTAAAAAAGACTGTCTATATGGCCCCCACAAATCCATATGTAACAACTCAAAACAAACTGTGGAACTAATTGTACTAACTGGGAAAGTGAGCCGTGTTTGCTTAGATTCATGACAAACATCACAGGGTTGAATAGAATCAAAAGACTCTATATTATTTGATTGAGATGCTAAATGTTTGGATACAATAGAAGAAGGATGGCCCAATCGTTGATGCCACAAGACAGAAACACTAGCTTGAAAACAATAAGCTAGTTTATTACGAGATGAAGACAACTGCTGAGAAACAGAAAAAATAACATCGTGATCAAAAGAGTTGTAGTCCAATATGTACAGTCCAGCTACAACCTTTCCCACTGCTAGAATCTGATCACTTTCACGGTCCTGTAAAACACAAAAAATTTCAAGGAATATGAATTATATTTGAGCAGTAAGGGTAAGTTTACGAACCGACGGGAGGTTGTATTTGAAAGAAGGAATGTACAAGGAGGAAGTTAAAACTAGTCTGTCATTTAACTTCACATCTCCTATATGACTCACAAAATTAATTCGGCCATCAGGTAAGTGAACAGGTGTGCATTTTTTAACAGGCTTTGGTTGTGAAAAAAGATGCAATTGAGTGCATATGTGATTAGAAGCACCTGTGTCAATTATCCAAGAACCACATGCATTATAATCAAGAGAAGTGAAACCAAGATGCAACGTATTACCTGCAAAATCTTCAAAATGTGCAAAGTTAACTGCACTCCTATCACCATTGCCTTTCTCTTTAAAAAAACTTTGTATTCCTTGTTGTATCATGCTAGCCATGTCCTCTTTCCAGTTGACGTTAATATCTCCTGAACATTCAAGAGGTGACTCAGCCATATTTGCAGAGATTTTGCCGCCTTCTCCAATCTTCTTATCCCTTGCTCCTTTAAACCAATCAGGATATCCATGGATTCGAAAGCATATATCTCTTGTATGCCTTTTCATCTTACACAAATCATAATAGAGATCCTCTTTATTAACCTGTTTCTTCTTGCTTCCTTTAGCCATCACATTGAATCTTTGATTCATCTGAGATCGTGCCATCATTGCATTCTCTGTACCTTCTGTAAAGTTTGCATTTACTTCCCTCTATTTTTCAACTCTTAAAACCATTGAATAAGCTTTATTAACATTTGGTAGCGGATCCATGACAAGTATCTGATTTCTGATTACATCATACGCATCATCCAGTCCCATAAGAAACTGCATCAATTTGTCATTGGACTCCAGATCTGCCATTTTCTTTGACGGTCCACAGCTAAATTGCGGTATAGGAGCCAAACACATTATCTCATCCCACAGCTGCTTCAGTTTTGTGAATACTTCATTACAGACATACCTCCTTGAGATATTGAACAAATTTCTCGTTTGATTTGATACAGGAGTGGACCATTACATTCACCAAACCTTTTTTCAAGCTCATTCCACAGATCTTTTGCAGAATCTGTATAAAGAAATGCCTCAACAATTTCCTTTAAAATAGAGTTTAAGATCCACGATGTAACCATGCAATCAACTCTGCACCAGTGATCAAAATCTGAAGAAGTCAGGTTTTTGACATCTTCCATCAATAAATCCTAACTTCACCTTAGCTCCTAACGCTATCTTCATTGCTCTACTCCATGACAAATAATTACTTCCATTAAGAGGTGTAGTAACTAGGACCATCCCTGGATGATCTGAACTCTGTAAGTACGTTGCATCTCCATCATTAATACGTCTTGCTTCTGCCATTGCAATGAACAAGAAGATATCACATTACACAGGAAAACGTATCCCTTAAACCTGCTCTGATACAATGAAGAAAAACTCCATTAACAAAGCTTGTGAGAAAAGAAATCTTTTATTCAATTTTTCTTCATATCAGAAAATACAGAGTAACACACACATATATACAAGAGCTAAGAGTAACCGCTTATGCCACATCAGCTTATATGAGAAACACGTGAATATGCCACATCAACATACATGAGAAACACGTGAAAACTATCACATAAAAACATCACTAAAACAACTTGCTGTAATACACTAAAATAGCTAGCTATTTTAGTGTATTTTAGCGAGCTGGTTATTCTGTTTTAGTGTATTAACTAGCTAGTCGTTTCTATACTAAAACAGCTTGCTGTTTTAGTGTTATTCTACATCAATCATGGTAACCTAGTTACCTTTTAGATCAGTAGTTCACAGATCAAATTGTTTCAATCTATATACCTTCAAATTAAATTATATATTAATTTTTTACTTTTTTTCCTAATGTAATTCCTTTGTTATATCTTTTAATCGGCTTATACATATTTGATTTCTCTGTATAATATAATTTAAGGTTGCTATTGTTTCATTTATAGCTAGACCTGGGTTTAATCCCTTTTCTAAGTATTCTATATCTCTTTTATAGAATATATTATCTGATTCTAATGAATGGATTCTATTACTTATTCTAATTGTTTGTATTATTATTCTATTAAATATTACCAAAAAGCTTAAACATTTCAAATTCAATTTTAAAATAGTATTATTTTCTTCACCTCTTTTTTAGCATGTCGTCTTTCTGAGAAATCACTACAAGAAAATTCTCAAATACCGACGGAAAATTACAGACGAAAAATTTTTCGTAGGCAATTACTTATGGAAAAATGTTTTCCGTAGGAAAAAGTGTCTGAAAATATGTATTTTGCGACTTAATAATAAATCCGTCATAAATAATGGAGGAAAATTTGCCGTCCAAATTTACCGACGGAAATTAGCGATGGATTTGTAAAAATCCGTCATAAATTTGGTGCCAATATTTCGCGGCTAAAATTTCACACGAAATTTACCGACGGAATCCTCTTTCCGTAGGTAAATTACTGACGAAATCGTATTTCCGTAGAAACATTGTCTACGGAATTATGGTTTCGTAGGTAAATTACCGACGGAATTTATTTCCGTCGGTAATTTACCTACGAAAATATATTTCCATAGGGAAATTACATACGGAACCACAATTCAGTAGGCAATTTACCTACGAAAATACAATTCCGTAGGAAAATTCCCTACGGAACTACAGTTCCGTCAATAATTAAAGTGACAAATTAAGTATGTTAACATATTAATTTAAAATATGTTAATTAGAATTAATATTTATTAAAAATTTAGTAGTTTATTTAAAAATAATAAAAAATTAATTAATAATAATAATAATAATAATATTATTATTATTATTAATTAAAGTGACAAATTAAGTATGTTAACATAAAATATGTTAATTAGAATTAATAATTATTAAAAATTTAGTAGTTTATTTAAAAATAATAAAAAATTTAATTAATAATAATAATAATATTATTATTATTATTAATTAAAGTGACAAATTAAGTATGTTAACATATTAATTTAAAATATGTTAATTAGAATTAATATTTATTAAAAATTTAGTGTGTGTGTGTGTGTATATATATATATAAAACGAAGAACTGTAACCCTAATGTGCCTCTTCCCTCACACAGCATGCCGCCGCCCCCTCAAAAGAATTCGCACTCTCTTTTAGGTATGTTTTGAAGAAGATCCGCCTTGCCAGCCAAACGAAGCGATGCAGGGGATCTGTTCACCAAGAAGTAGGTGTTACTATTTCACATTTCATCTGCTTTCCGATTTTTCTAAAGATTTTAGCATTTTTTTAACACTTACTTATTTAATGGAATCATTTTGATTTTAAGTTTTTATTTTTTTTCCATTTTCTTTCCACTTTTTCGACTTTCTTTCTTACTTTTGGGTGAGAATTATCCAACGACTTCAAACAAGTAAAATTTTTTCTTCTTCATTTATTTTTTTATTTTTCATCACTGTTACTTTTTTTCTATTTTTATTTGTGCAATTTTCTTCTTAGTCTTTCATGAATGTTTGTTCTTTGTTCGTCGTTCCTCAAGTTCTAAACTTGCATAAATACATGTTTTTGCTGCACTTATTAATTAATCTTTCTTTGATTTATCCATAATCACTATTTATTAAATAGGGTTTAATTTATTTTTTTAATATATATATATATATATAAGCTAACCCTATTTCTATTTTTCACACCATCGGCATCTACCTCTCCTCCTCAGTCCTCATGACAGCCCCCTTTGTCTCTGGGTCCTTTCGCTTACACTTCTTTATCCCTGAAAACCTACACCCACAAGCCCCCTTCCCTCTGGTCGCTGCTTCATCGCCATATAGATCTATTAGATCGCGTTGCTCTCTCTCCGTATTTGAGATCGTCTTGGTATTTTTCGAGCTCTTTTTGGGTTTCTCGATCGGAAACTGCTCAGTTTTGACCCTATTTCATCGATTCCGGGGAAATTTTAGGTAATTAATGTGATTTTGATTCATGAAAGTTGTTCCAATTTTCGTTTTATTTAAGAATTATATGGAGGATTCAGGATGCAATGTAAGATATATTATGACTCTACGAAATCTTAAGATATTATTTTTAGTAATAGATTTCATTTGCTTAGCTGAAAAGAGGTTTATGTGATTTTTATTCTTTACAGCAAAAGAATTTTTGCCACGTTAAAAATAATATTGTATCATGTGTTGACCTGTTTTCAATTTGTGCATATTTTGGACAGCATGTATCGTTTTATGCTGTAAATCTTGCTCACTATTACCCTTTGTAAATTCATTCTAAGTGGAAAAGATTATATTGCTAGTTTGTTGTGGGTACTACCCCTGCTTCCTTTCCAACGTTAAAGTTTGATGCATAAATTTAATCTCTTGAAGATTAAATTAAAGGCACACAAAAGAATTTTGAAGCATGAAAAAGTATTTTAGAAATTAAAGGCTTCCATAAACTAGAAGATCTTTGTCTCCACAAAATATGAGCTTCGCTATGCCAAATCCAACTCCTATCGTTTTCTATGTAGTTGCTAAATTTGCGTTTCTAATAGTCGCTAGATTTGTCAGCAACAGAAAAATAGCGACTACCAGTCCAATGGTGGCTAAAATTAATTAGCGACGGTATTCCGTCGCTAATTCCTTTTTTTCAGTGATATTATCAGGAGATGTTACTGAAAATATTTTAGCAAGCAACAACAAATTCTTCATGAATAGACTTTGATAGAAAAATTTTGGTACATAAGTGATGTAACTCTCAGAAGATTTAAATGCTAAACTCTAGTTCTTGATCCATATTTTGTTTTAATTTGTTTATGTCAATTGTGATTACTAGCCAATTGTTTAGTTCTAGTCTAACCAATTTCAAGCCGGTTTCCATCCCACACTGGGGCCCACTAGTTGGATACCGGCATTTAATTCAGCTGGTTTTCGTCGTCCCAGTAAGTCAATGAGGTGGGTCTCACAATATCAAATACCGCCAGGTGTTTATGCCTATTTACAGTACCCCATATTTCTAATAGTATTTACGGTAGCATCATTTTTTTAAAATTTTTTAAAAATAAACCTAGGTTCATAAAAACTCCATCAATTACTCCTACCCAACACATTTAAAAATAACAACCGATTTAGTGTCTGAATAATCGGTCACTACTTTTTGGATAAAAATATTGATTATACTTTTAAAAAATTGACAATACTTTTAAAAAATATCCACTGAATAATCGGTCCCTACTTTTTGGATAAAAATATATTAATAATAATCGCAACTAAATATTCAGCTGCTATTGTTGCAAAATGACCAATTTTGAAATGAAATTAGCAGCCAATTATTTCTATTATCGATTGATTTTTCAATCGCAAAAAGTTAGCAACGAACGCATTTTTCTTCTTTTGCTTACTCGGTTAAAACAAACTTTAATTTACACCAAAAATTCAAAGAAAATAATTTTTCATTCTTTATGATAATCTTTCCATATTTGTTTGCATTTTTTTTTTCTTTTCAGCTTTTATTATATTTTCTTTTATTTTTATTTTTTTGCTTCACAAAACATAAGTTTTAGGTTCAGTTGAAAGAGGAGAATAATTTATATTCAATATTAGATTTCTATATAATCTATGAGCTAGGATGTTGTATTCAAATAAGGTAGCAATTATACAAATAGAAAAATAAATTAAAAGTATCTGAATATAAAATACTTAACTCAAAATTGAAAAATATTAATTTATATTTTAATTACACTAAAATATCAACAAATTCAATATGCCTGTTCAAAAATTAAAATGGAATTAATTTCTCTTTCTTCAAATTTCTATGCAACTATAGTATTTTTGAAACTTCTAATTTTCAAACTGAATTACTTTAATATTTTTGTTTGACTATTAACGATTATCTGTTACTTCCTTTATCTTTTTATTTGACAGTTTTGTTATTTTCGTTAAAATTTAAAAAATAATAAATATATTTAAATTTAATTTTAAATTACGTAATTAAAATTAAATTATTAAATTTAATTTATTTTAATTTTATTGAAAAAAATAAATTAAATTATGTTGAAAATTTAAAAATGATATATAAATAAAATTTAAATTTTACTTAAAAGTGAAACATAAAAAGACGAAGGCAGTAACTTATTAAGAAAAATTTAATGAGGCCTAATTATAGTTAATGACCTCTGCTAATTTGCAAAAGTGATGTACTCTCTCAGGCTACTAGCCAGTACTTAAAATATAGAAAAATCTCTCATTAAAATACCTACACAGAAATCTCATCCAGTGGTAGTTGACGTCTTCAATACTTAAATTTTAAGTTTTCTATTTTAGTTCAGAACAAGCAATTTGTTGAACTAATCAAAAGTTAATTTCCACAGACTTTTAACAAAATTCACACATACAAATGGATTCTTTGACGACACCGTTTGTTTGCAGGATGGTGACTAAAGCCTCGTTTGATCCATTCAAGGAGCTATATTCTGCAAACTGGACTTCTCTACTTTTAGATTCAATTCCAAGTTTCCAGCCTTGAATCTACTCGTTGCCATCTCATCTATGAAAATGATGGCTTTATAATTTCATTGTTCTTAAGAATCTTGATTTCAAACCAATAATTAATTGAAATAATATACTGCAATATAAGTAACCCATACCATGTTTCTCTTTCCCACCTTTTATATTACCTCCATTAACTGTTTCATTTTCTATTTAGAAACCATTGCAACTTCACCTGAACTCATTTTCATAGTTACCAAAGCCAATAAAATGATGATCACCAAAATATTCTTTTTCTTCATTTCTGGTAAGCTACCCCTTACCTACTACTACTTGTTATGCAAGAATCCAAAGCAAAGCAAACCAAGAAGAAGCTATTATTCTTGTTTTTATTATCCCTTTTAATTTTTACCACATTTGACATTTTTACCTTTTTTTTCCCCTCCATTGTTTCATTTTATATTTAGCAAGAAGTACATTATTGCAACTTAATGCGGTTCTTTGAATGTCTTTTATGGGTAGAAGTGTTCAAAAAATGGATCAGACCCATTACAAGCACATTATAATTCAATGTATCTAAAAAAAGTTATATTTAAGCTATAAAATATCTCATAAATTTTATTATATAAATAAATTTAAATTTTATCTGTAACTCATTCGATCTCTTTTTTAACGCTTAATTACATGTTAATTCAAAACAATAATTCATTGAAATAATATACTGCAATATAAGCTCCAACACAGAACTCTTCAGGCTCCCAAACTCAGAAGATAAAAATATGAGAAAAAAATTAAAATAATTAAGAGAAACAAATAAAAAAGTAAAAAACAAACAAATAATTAACCATGAAAAGAAATATGGTTGGATTGGAAAAGTAATTGATACTCTTCTTTAGGTGGCAGTAACTGAATAAATGAGTGAATTGAAAAAAAATACAATAAACTAAGTGAAATATATGTATTGTCTTTTAAAAAAACAAGTCAATTGATTAGGAATGGAGACAATCAATCTCGACGATTTCCCCCCTCTCCCTCCTAGCCAACCTTCCCCATTGCGGATATCTGAGGTCAGATCCAAAAGGTGGTTCGAAGTCGGGTCCAGGGGTGCTCCTTTCTCTAAGGTTGAGCACCCAAAGGTTGGACCCTACACCTACAATCTCTTTGTTAACAACCTTTCTCCTGGGTGGCCTTCTGTGGGTATTAGAAAGATTTTATCCTGGTATGGGGAGGTATCAAGGGTCTTCATTCCTAAAAAACTCAGGGCCAGAGGTACTAAGTTTGGCTTTGTCAGCATGACCACCATGAAAAATATTAACTTTGTTATCAAAAAACTTGATGGTGCTTGGATTGGGAACTACAAGATTCATGTTAACTTAGCTAGTCCTGGTGGCCTATTTGCGAGAAAGACGAAGAAGGTTGGAGTCAAGGCTTCAGTGGTTAAGCTTCCTAGCAGGAGAGATGGCAGGTCTTATACAAAGGTCTCAGAGTTAGGGTTCTCTAGCAAGGATGGCATTCGAAAAGACACTTACATAAACTCAAAAGCAGGGGCTGTTAACTTCCAATATGAGGTGGTTGTTGAAGATAGAAGGTGATTGGAATGAAGCTTAGTTGGGTGGTTACATAATGCACAAAACGTCATCAACATTCAGGAAGCCCTAATCTTTCAAGGTTTTTTTTTTTTGCATGCAAATGTAGACCAATGGGAGGTAATCTTGTCCTCCTCACTTTTCCTTTGGTTAAAGATAGAAATGGTGTTTTGGAATTAGGGTTTGAATGGTTAAGTGAATGGTTTGAAAGCGTTGAACCTTGGGAACCCAAGTACATTTGTAAAAAAAGATTCACCCGGGTCAGGTGCGAGGGTCTCCAGCTCCACGCCTGGAACCCATCTCTTTTCTCAACTATTGCTGCTCTATATGGAGACTTCATCACCTTGGATAATAATACTAAGGCGAAAAACTGTCACACCCTTCTCGGAAGTCTTTTTCGAAACGAAACTTAGCTGAAAGCGGTACGTTTTTTTTTTTACCAACCAATTCGAAACACTTAATCAAATCAAAATTTATTCCAGAATCAAATAACAGTTTTATAAACAAACATTAATCATCAAATCAAAATTTATACTCATCCATACATCCAAGACAAATAAACATATAATCAAAATACCATTTAAACTTATACCTTAATAGTCTAAGTATATACATGCCAAAAGCTTACACTAACAATCACAAAAGTCTTCTCTTCCGATCTGGTCCTTCAATGTACTGTGCTTTCGCAACACTTCAGAACCTGCACGCAGTAAGTACTACGTGCTGAGCATTAAATATGCCCAGTGGTGACTACTAATCCAAGAATTTCCCAACATAAGCATATTTACATACTTTATGCTACTATTATTCTTATTTCATTTAACACTTTCTCTTACTCTTATTAACATTAGTCATGTTATATTAACTCGTATTTTGATAATCATTGTTCTCTGTTTCTAAACTTTCAACTTTACCTTTTTTTTTTCTTTACGTTAATCTTTACTATAACTTTTACTTTTTATCAGTACTTTCATTTTATCCTTTAGCCATAACAATTTAATTATCAATTCATTTGGCGATGTGTAGTGGTACTCGTGTCTTTACTAGTACCAAATTAAACTACTTTTAATTCTTGCTTTACTGGTCAATTATCCAATCTATATTATGACTTCACTTTTTTTTCTATTTATTCTATTACTTTACTTTAACTCTGATCTAATAATTACATTACTGTTAAAAGGCTTATAAGCTTCATCGCAAAGAGATATAGCTATTTTGGAGTACTTTGCAGTCAAAACTTTCTTTTCTTCTTTTATACATTATCCAAGTTTAATTATCTAATTAAAACTTATATCTTTTACTTTTTCCTCATTGCTTAATTTTATGCCTTTATATCGTTTTACTTTTCAGGTAACTTATCTTTCAGAAAAATATTACCTAAGTATTAAGTTCACTTTTTATCGCTATCATCACTTTTTAACTTTAAGCAGGAAAATTAGTATTAATTTTCAGACTTATCATTATCTTTACAGTGATAAATGGTACAAGAATTACTAATCAATTAAAGTTATCTTTTTCACGTAAAACAAGATATATTTGAATTTCTTATAAAAGTCTAACTAAACATTGATTTAATATTTTATTCTTATAAAATATTTCTTTTCTTTTTCTTACTAGTTACACTTTCCAGAAAATCTTTACAGATTTATTTTGACTTTGCATTTTATTTCAAACGAATCGTTTCATTATAACTTTTTGTATTCAATTTAATGAAACAGTACTTATTTATTCATTTCGATGTGCCCCTAATGCAATATAACAGGTTTTCCATAAAGGATATACGGGATTGGACCCAAAGGTCCCACGTAGCAGATAGAGAAATGATCTCGAAAGATCAAGCTCGCAAAACAGATACAAATACATTTTCACAGAAGCTATGGAGATCAAAGATCCCAACCATAGCTAAGCAAGTCGCCATGACTTGCACCGCGGTACAGAGGTGTCCCTATGGCTAGCCAATTATATCCAAAACAAGAATCATACTACCTGTCTATCGTTAAGGGCAAACATAATCAATATCATTGCAAACATTTTTGAACATTTAAAACTTTTAATTCCTTTTTTTTATTTACCACTATATTTTATTCTGATTAAATGCACTCTTTTGTGCCTTTGACTAATCAATAGCTTTTTATCCTTTTATTCACTTTCTCTTTTTCAGTCACTTTTGTGAATTATTCTTCGATAATTCACTCATATACTTAAACTTTAAATTATGGCATTATAATTCATATTTTTCTTGTATTCTTTTGTATAATTCTTTACGAATTACTTTCCATACTTTTAAACCTGACATTTTTACAATTTTTTCTTGTTCAGTCCCATTTTTCATTTATTCGGTATGCCGACTTTATTTCGTCGGCAGAATAATTTTATAATTATTTATTCTTTTAATACTTTTTATTGACTAATTTATTTTCATAAATTAGTCACGTCTTTATTTTTCTACTTTTAGGCAATTACGAACTTAAGTACTATAATTTATTATTTTATAACTCGAAAATACATAATTTAACTTTTTCTATTGAATTATTCATTTCAAATGCATAATTACGATTTCGCCATTATAATCATTTATTTCTATTTTTATTATACTATTTCTTCCATTATTCATCGTTTATTATTTCTTTTGTCATTTTCGGGTAAAGTTTCATTTTAGTCCCCATACTATGGAAACTTTATTTTTTTGGCACAGTTAGGTCTCCGAAATTACTATTTTGCCCTTATTACTATATCTTATTTATTTTTACTCATTAATTATCAACTTTGGCAAAATTACCATTTTGCCCCAAAACTTTTATTTTCTTTCATTTAAATCCCTTTTTCTATTTAAAACTCATTTTATTTCTCTTCTATTCACGTATTAGTTTATTTCCATCTTTTCTATTTATTTATGAATTATTTCTCAATAATTCATTATTCTTATTATTTTCACGACCTAATAATTATTTCGAAAAATCGATCGGTTGACTTTTTATTTCTCGTCATTGACATTAATTTATTTGTCATACTTATTTATTACTTTAGTCATTTTTATACAATTATGCATTGCTATTCCAATTATTTCCATTATACATATACACATAAATATTCCAATAAAATTTCAATAACTTTAATAAATTCTAATAAAATTTATTTATGCATTATTTATTGGTCAATGTCATTTTTCATCAAAATAATCATTGAATTCACAATAAATCACAATTTCCATTTAATACATACAATATGTATAATCTTAAAAATTCCCAAATAAATTCTAAATATTCTCTAAAAAATTATAGACATCAATTATCATGTATATTATTATTTTAAACTAACATACATTAATTTAATGCATTTTTCTCATCATTTTCTTTACTTAGAGAATTCGGCCACAAACCTTTTCCACCTTAAAAATTTTATTTCTTTCATTAAAACCTTTAATTCATTTCCTCTCATGTTTCATTTCATTTTTCCTAACATAATTTCACTAATTAACAATTTACATATTTTTTCTCTTAATTACATAATTAAGAAAAATTCATATTAAATGGGAAATTAAGGGATTTGGTAGTCACTTACCTTTTTCTATGCTTAACCTTCCTTAAACTTCATTTTTCTTCACCTAAAACCAAGCAAAACTTCATTCTTCATTGCCATCTCCCTTTGGCCGAAATCTTTAAGCTTCCTAACCTCAATTTCTTGTCCTCAAATGAACAATCCAAGCTCATAATTAGCTTAAAAATCTCAAAAACTATAAGAACACATCAAAAACTCAATTAAAACTACTTGGATTTTTAAGTTCCATCTTACCTCTTTTTCTTTCTTCACTTGATTTCTTGCATTTCCTTGCTCAAATCTCTTGCTTAAGGTCTCTAAGGTGATCTAGAGAGTTGGAACTTCATCTTTTATGTTGAGGTTTAAGAAAGATTTGGGGTAGAAGAAGAAGGAATCAAAGAGAGAGAGGGAGAGAGAGAATTCATCCATAGAAAGAAGAAGAGGAAGCTGGAGTATTCTAGAGAAAATCTCCAGATTTTTGCCCCTTTTATACCACTCTTATGGGCCCAAAATTGGGCTTAATGAGTGGGCTTAGCCCAATTAAAAATTAAGGCCCAATTATGCCTCCATAAAGCCCAATTCAATTTCTCTCTCTTCCTTACTTCAAATCACTTCAATTTTGATTCCATAATTCTTAAAACATCAAAAATAGGTAAGAAATAAATTTTTGGCTCAATCGGAGTCCGTTATCGATTCGATTCAAACTTATCGGTCCGATTCGACAACTGCCGGAGTCACCGAAAAATTTCATTCTCATCACCAAAATATTCTACATAACAATTCATGTAGGCACGTAAAATCTGGCGATATTCGGAGTTCGTTTACTATTTTTAATTATTTAAGCAAAATCAAGTCCCTTTCCCTATCAGGAAAATTGACTCGCTACCTTTTTCGTATTTTTGACTTTTGGAGGCCCATTTGACCTCAAATTCACTTCAAATTTCAACCATAGACTCACCATGAGCAATACTTTTCGATGGTCAAATATAATATTTTTCACTTTCGGATGTCCTTTTGGCCCCGGAAAATACTATTCACTGTCGGAAGATACTATTCACGACTGATTCGGTGTTGAGGCCATTACAAAAACTGCCTTGATGCTGCTAGATTCTTGATAGCAACTTCATCCTCCTCCTTTATTAATGAAACACTCAAAGTCAGAATCGACGATGTCATTTATCATTTCAAAATTCTGGAAGAACTTTCTAGTTTCTGTCCTGACATCTTCTTAAAAAGGCAATGCAAAAGGGATAGGGAATCGAATGCCATTCTCAGTTCTGGGTAACCAGTTGCGAAGGCAGGTGGTGGCTCTTCTCCTTCTGAAAACTCTCCGACCGTCTCTGGAAACAACAACCTTTCTACAGACTTTTCGCCTTCTAATCATCTTTTCATGCCATTTCTCTTTTCCCAAAATCCTTTGTTAGATTCAGCTAGCTTCGATAGTGGTAAAAATGTTGGGTCATCCCTTCGTATTTCGGGCAACATGCAGATTGCAGTTGATATAGCAAGGGCTGGTGACTTTGGGCTTGTAGAACCACGAGACAGATGCCTAAGCCCATTAATTACACCCAATTCTCCTAAGGCTGAAATATTTAACCTGAATGGACTGGATTTGGTCCCTTATTCTGCCCCCTCATCGAAAGAAGAATTTACAAGTAGACCCAGCCCAAATGAGCTAATTATCCAGATTGGATCAAATGAAAAAGCCCAGAATGAAAGAAAGGTGGTCAGGAGGAAAATTAAAAAAATCAGGTCCTTCTATAAAATGGACCCAGTTAAATCATCTCTCCAATTCCCTAATTTGAGGAAGAAATGAGGTAGGAAAATGAGGGGCAAGGAAGTTTCCTCAGCTATTTTTTTAGACTCTGGTAGCTGCTCCGGGGACATTACGAGAGATTCAGTCATAGATGGTTGTATCAGCAACGTGAATCACCGTCTTGCTTTTATAGAGGATGTTGCATCTGGTTCTCCTAGACGTGAAGCTATCAAAATTCTTGAAGTCGCTGACCAGCTGGGCATTATTCATCCTTTGAATAGAGAAGCTTTCCTAGAACAACTGATGGAATCAGAGATAAAGGAAAGGGAAGAATGGCAGCTTTCGAAAAAAGCTGAGAAAATTAGCTTCCTTTGTTGCTGCTGGTTTCAGGTTGTCCTGTTCTCACTTTGTTCTTTTATTATGAAATTCTTTTGCTTGAATTCTAGAGGCCTCAGGTCTCACATTAAAAAAAGGTGGTGGCTTCACTTATTATTAAAAATAACATTGACTTCCTCATGTTACTTGAGACAAAGTTGCAGGGGATATCTACTACAGACATTAAATGTATTTAGGGTAGCACGAAGGTGGACTGGATTGAGTTGAAGGCAGGGCAAAACAACGGAGGTATTCTTGTTTCTTGGTGTTCTAATTTTTTTCTTCAATTCTTTCATCAGGTTGGACAAGGATGGATAGCCATTGAAGGGAAATTCTTGAGTCTGGACCTGGTTTGTAGAGTAGTGGCTGTGTATGTGCCAATCTCAACACCAGAACAAGAAGTTCTCTGGACTCACCTGGAGCAGATTATTCAGGGAGATATCCCAGTTCTGTTAGGAGTGGATTTCAATGCAACCTTATTACCTGAGGACAGATAGAGGAATAACATTAATGCAAAAGACAAAAAATTCCAAGACTTCACATTCAAGACTGGATTAATTGATCTCCCCCTCATAGGTAGGAGATTTACTTGGGGCAACTCAATTAGCAGAAGCAAAATTGACAGGTTTCTGATTAACAAACCATGGCTGCTAAGATTTCCTAATTTAGCCCAATCAGCCTTCCCTAATAATTTTTCAGATCACTCTTTCATCATTTTGTGCTGCGATTTTGACAACTGGGGCCCTAAACCTTTCAAATTCATTAATGCTTGGCTTGAGGATGGGGACTTTCTCAAGAGAGTCAGTTGCTGGTGGTCAAATTTGTGCAGGAGTAATTATAAAAACATCTACCTTTAAATTTAAGTTGCTGAGGAAATTCAATTCGGGCTGGAATTCCAATTGTTTTGAAAATGTCAATAATTCTATCACCTCCCTGGAAAAGGAGATTGATGATATAGACTGTGATCTTGAACGTGAAGACATGCATGAAGTGGTAAGAAAGGCCTTGAATGACAAAAGAACCTCCCTTGTTAACTCTCTCTAGACTAAACTAGCAGCTAAAGAATCTTTGTGGAGACAAAAATCAAGGGTTAAATGGCTTAAAGAAGGTGATAATAACACTAAATTTTTTCATTTATCCGCTGCAGTCAGAGGCAACCGAAATAAAATATATAGACTGGCTACTAAGAATGGAGTAATTACTGATCCCAATTTAATAAAGGAGGAAGTGCTGGATTTTTATAAAGAGATGTACAGGGAGCAGCACCCAAGAAGGCCTTTTTTATCGGGTTCACCTTTTAGAAAGCTCTCTACGGAGTCGATTATATTCTTTGAGAATCCCTTCACTAGTGAAGAGGTGAAATTTGTAGTTTGGTCGTGTGATAGTTTAAAAGCCTATGGCCCAGACAGATTTAATTTTGCTTTTATCAAAGCGGCTTGGGATTTTATTGGTGAAGATGTCCTAAAAATGATTACAGAATTCTATAATAAAGGCTCTTTTTCTCCAGGTATATCATCCTCCTTCATAACGCTTATTCCAAAATCAATAGAGGCCTGTCTAGTTAAAGGATTTTCGTCCTATTAGTCTCATAAATAGCTTGTATAAGATAATAGCAAAACTGCTTGCTAATAGGCTAAAAAAGGTGGTAGGGGAAGTGGTATCGTCTGAGCAATGTGCCTTCATCCATGGTAACAAATCCTTGATGGCGTTTTAGTGGCAAATGAAATTATTCATTCATTGAAAATATCTAAGAAATGTGGGGTTCTCTTCAAAGTAGACTTCCATAAAGCTTTCGATATGGTGAATTGGCTTTATCTTAATGTTGTCTTAGAAAATATGCATTTTGATTCCAGATGGAGGGGTTGGATTAAGGAATGTATCAGCTCGGCTAGAGTCTATGTGCTTGTTAATGGTTCACCCACTCTGAAATTCAGTGTATCTCGAGGACTGAGGCAATGGGACCCTTTATCCCCCTTCCTTTTCATTATTGCTGTAAAAGGCATATATGTGCTCATAAAGAAGGCCATGGAGGAGAACATTCTTGCAGTAATTAATGCTCTACCTAGCAATTCATCAGAGCTGATTGTCTCTCACATTGAATATGCCGACGATACTATCATTTTCTTGGAACCATGCATTGATAACATTCTCCACATGAAAAGATTTCTCAAGATCTTTGCTTGTATATCTGGGTTGTCGATAAACTTCCTCAAAAGCTCACTGATTGGTATCAATGTTAGGGATGAATGTGTGTCTCATTGTGCTGAGTTTATCAGGTGCAAATCTCAGAATCTACCTTGCACTTACCTAGGTATTCCTTTGGATTCTAATCCAAGGAAAAAAGAAACCTGGATGTCGATCATCAAAAAGTTCAAGCAAAAGCTGGTGGGATGGAAAGGGAGGCATCTCTCCTATGTTGGTCGGCTCACACTCATCAAAGCCACCTTGATGAGCCTTCCTATTTATTCTATGTCCCTCTTTAAAATGCCAGTGGCCATCATTAAATCTCTAAATGCCATCATGCGTAACTTCTTCCGGTGTGGGTCTGAAAATAAGAAGGCTTTTGTGAAATAAATTGAAGCGCTTTGGAATTGCCAAAAGATCTAGGAGGGCTAGGGATTAGGTCCCTCGTAAAAAGGAATCAAAGTCTCCTATTTAAATGGTATTAGAGACTTGATCCTCTCAATAACTCCTTATGGCAGAGTCTCATATTCTCGAAATAAGATATTAAGAGAATTCTGATCCCAAAAACTGTCTCAAATCCTAAGGCCTCGATTATTTGGAAGGATATTGATAAAAATAGATCCTATTCTCACTTTGTGGATAGCATTACCATGGATGTTGGCAATGGTAATCTTTGCTTGTTTTGGCATGACATCTGGATTTTGGAGGTTCCTTTAAAGGTAAGATTTGCAAGGCTCTTCTATGTCTCACAACAAAAAGATGCCCACATTAGTGATTGTGGTTCTTGGTCTAGAGGGTCTTGGTATTGGAATCTTTTCTGGAGGCAGGAACTCATGGAATAGGGAAAGCCTCTGGTGGAAAGTTTTATGCTCATTCTCAATACTTTCTCTTTATCCTTTGGCCAATCTGACCAGAAGATTTGGATTCATGACCCGCAAGGGTATTTTTCAGTCAAATCATCATGCTCTTAGCTGACTCAAAGCTCATCTAGGGGTGTAGATAGGTTGAAGCCCTTCTTTTTCATTATGTGGAAACACTTGGACCCTCCCAAAGTGGAGATTTTTCTCTGGTTATGTTTGTTAGGGAAAGTTAGCACAAAACCTTTCCTTGTTCGCAGAGGAATTCTAGCAGTAGAATGCGCAAGTTGTCCCTTGTGTTCCAAGGCTGATGAAATGCTGGATCACCTCCTTTTGGGTTTTCAATATTCCTTCAGTTTATGGTATCGTATTATCAAGTGTTGGGGTTATGAGGCTTATTTCCCCGCTGACTTTCATTCATTTGTTTTCCAATGGCAAGGGATGGCTCGTGGTTCTATTCAAATCAATATTTGGAACATCATTTTCTTGGCTTGTTTGTGGACGATTTGGTTGGAAAGGAATGCAATTATCTTTAATAATAAAAGCTAGAATCTGGACTTAATTTTCCATTTATGCTTGGCTCGTTCTTCCTTCTGGTTAAAATCTCATAAAAAATTTAATCATTTCTCGGGTCAAAACTTGCTCCTTGCCTCTAATGGCCTTAAACTTCTGCATACCAAGAATAGGGTTAGACCTAAGATGTTATGGTCCCCTTCGCCCTTGAAAGTAGTGAAATGGAATACGGACGGATCGTCGTTTGGCAATCCTGGACCTGCTGGGATCGGTGGAGTGTTAAGAAATTCCTCAGGCACGATTTTGTGCCTCTTTTCCTGTAATATTGGAGTTGTTGATTCCTTTTCTGCAGAACTACTGGCGGTCATTAAATCACTGCAAACATCCTCAGACTATCTCTTTCTTCACCATCTAAATGTGGTCTTTGAATTAGACTCATTGACTGTGGTGTCTTGGTTAAGGAATACTAGGATTTCCAGACCTTGGAAGATGGAAGCCATTTTTAATAAAATATGTAACCTCCTGTCATCTTTAAACAGAGTGGACTTCGTTCATAAAAGGAGAGAAAATAACTATTTTGTAGATTATCTGGTAAAAAAAGGGGTAAAGGGGCATTCCGAGAATCTGACTTCAACGTTTGGCTTTCATATTGAGCTATTTCTGCTCAATTTTCCTTTAACTTAGCAGTTCTTCTAGTTTTCCAGGCCACCAATTTCTTATTAACGTGTTTGTATGGCCTATTAAGTTCTGCGTCCCTATTGCCCAAGAATGGGAGAGTCCACTATATTGGCATGATGTTTGTAGCCTTATCCTGAAGGGTTCTTTATATCTCTTCTTGTATCTGCACTAGTAAGTGATAATGGTCATTTATATGATATTTTTAGTATATTTTTAGGTGTTTAATTAAGTTAATTTTGTGTTAATTAGGTTTAATTTGAGTTTAATTTGTTAGTTTTATGTTTTTGAAGTCAATTGTAAATTTTGGTATTTTTCAGGGTTATTTTGCAAGAAAAAGGACTTAATTATAAAAAGGGCAAAGATTTGGGCCAAAACTGTAAATATGGAAAATTTATGCGAGAAAGTGATCGTGAGGTCCAAAAGATCTATGCATGGCCACGTGAAAATGAATGAAGAAGAAGACATGGCCACGTGAGGAGGAGAAAAGAAGAGAAACCATGTAACACGTGACCATGTGCAAAATAAAGGAAGACCACACGTGACCACGTGTGAGGAAGAATAAAAACAACACATGGCCACGTGTGGAATTACACTAGAAATAACGTGGCCACGTGTTCAAACTCCCACTTCGCGAAGGATTTTCTCGATCTTCCTGTTTTGGGCAGAGTTTGCTTCCTATTTGATTTTAAGAGTTTGAGAAGGAATCCACGACATCTTTGGCCTATAAATAGCAAGCTAATACATCAAAGAAGGAATCAATTAGTAGAATCAATTAGAGAAATCTTAGAATTAGGTTTAGTTATTTTACGTTGTTTTTTATGTTTTCATTATTTTTCTTCAACTTTGTCTTTAGTTTTTAAACATGTTTAGGAAATAGTTTTTCTTCTTTTGCTAATGGATTCTTAAAAACTTATATTTTCATTGTTATGACTTTATTTTGAGCTTAATTTCAATATCGGTTGATTATTTCTTGGTTTTAAGCATATTCTTATCTTTGATTGTATTGAGATTGATTGTTGGTTTATAGAATAAATAACTAAAAATTGGTTTTGACATAGTTAATGATTTACATGTTCTTGGGTTAACTCTTTAATATTTATGCATGATTATTATCCGAAATATGAGATAATTATGTGTTAATTTTATTGATTAATACTAAAAGAGGAGGAACTAAGAATAAATGGGAGTTGAATCTCTTGAGAAAGGCTTCAATGAATATTTAGGAAGTTAAAACTAGATTTTCATGCTAATTATTAGATTTGTCTATGAGTTTAATACTAAGAATGATAGACTTGAATAAAGATATCTTGCTTTATTACTAGTTTTTCCTTAATCACTAGTGTTTATATTGAATTTAAGTCATTACAATGAAAGTTAAGGTGGATAGTTTCTTTAGCAAGAGAATTTCAGTTATTGCTTTGTTTTTAATTCATGTTAAATTAATTTTAGCTTTTGTTTTATTTCATTGTTTATTTTGTTTAATTTTTGCTTCTAAATCAAAAACATTAGGGAAACAATCTCGGTTTAATTTAATTCATACATAGATATTATTCTTAGCAATCCATGTTTCCTTGGGTACGATATTTGGGGTCTTAATCTATATTTTCCTGTATTACTAGCCGATCTAGTACACTTGCTAGACACCGATCAAGTTTTTGGCGCCGTTGCCGGGGAACAATGGTGTTGTTTGTTTAATATCTTTGGTTAAGTTAGTCTGAGATTTTTTATTTTTGATTTGGTGATTGTTCTTTGCAGGAACAATTTAAGACATTCTTCAAAATGATGCAAGTTGATGTCCAAGATTATGAATTATTTCTTTTGAAACAACAAATGAATGAGCTACTAAGAGAAAGAGAAGAGATAGAACGATTGCGTACACAATCACAAAATCCTTATTCATCACCATCCATTCCTGAAGAGTCTTATTCTCTTTGGATTTTGAGAGCACAAATGAAAGAATTGAAAAGAGAGAATCAAGAACTGCGATACTCAAAAGAGGCCTGTATCTCCGAGAATCAACGTCTTCATAACCAGCTTATAGGTAAGGACGAGCAATTTAGGGCTGAAAAAGAAAGATGGAAGGCCACGCAAGAGGCTATTATCTCCGAAATCGAAAATGTTTGTGACTTGCTTATAAGAAAGGAAAGGGAATTTTATGCTGAAAAAGAGGAGTTGAAGGCTACATTAAGGGCTCAAGAGGAAAAGTTTAGAATTCAAGAAGAGAAAATAAGGGTTCAAGAGGAGAAAATTAAAAGTCAAGAAAATTTATTAAGGGATAAAGAGCATGGAATTGAAAAGTTGGAATCTAAGCTAGAACTTTTGAGTACTCAAGGTGATGATGGTAAGAAAAAGGAATAAAATCATTCATTTATAGAGAATAAGGAACAAGAGGAACAATTCATATTTGAGGATAAGTCGTGTTTATTTAGAAGGTGCAGGATCTCTTGTAGAGAATTTATTACTAAAGGAGCAAGAAAGGAAAAAATTTCAAGTGGAAACATCGAGTTCAGTCCGCTTGAAGGATTTATTTAGGCTAGAACAGCCGGTAGAGTTCGTTATAAATGAGCCAAATGATGAGTCATATTTTATTGAAGATATGGAGTTTCCAGCTTTGATAAACTATGACACGTTTCTTCTACTAACAGGAGAAAATAAGGAACAAATTCCGAAGAGACCTATGTTTGGATCACAAGCTCGACCTCCCGATAGTAACATGAGTCGAGCTGGAGCTCAATAAACCAGAACTTCTTCTCTAACTCTTCTCTTTAATTTTCTTCATTTTTTTATGATTTATGTTTTGCATGTTATTTTCAATAATTTGTTTTGCCATTATTTTTTAAAGTTTAATGCATGTTTGTTATGGGTTTGTGTCTTTTAATTCATGAGTTTAAGATTTGGGTTTGAAAAAGAAGCTACTTCTAATGATTTTTATGCTTCATGATTAAATTTGGATTAGTAAGTGCTTTTAAAGGAATTAAAGAGCTAATGTGATATTTGAGGTAAGTGAAATTGAGCTTATGAGTTGGTTAAATGTGAGTTTGATTTTAATTGCATAAAGCTTCATGAACTTTGCATATGTTGAGTTAAGATTGGACTTCAAAAGGAATTTAATTAATTATTGTTGGCAAAATTCAATTGGAGCTTGAAAAGAAGGAAAAGGCATAATTGAGTGAGTATGAGTGAAGTTGTAATTGGTTTATATGGTTCAAAAATCAAATTTGATGAAGTTTTAGCAAAAATTGATTCAATTTTGATTTAAAAGAGCAAAGGATTAATATTATTAAGGGATTGATTAAAATAGGTTAAAAAGAATTAAGGTAAAAGAAAATTAATTTTATGCTTTAATGTGCAGAATAATGGAGCTCGAGAATGTAGCAAGGAGAAATTTCACTCGTGCCCACATGAAGGAATCAAGCTAGTCGCTGCATGGCCCCGTTTGAAGGTTTTGCTTCTGCAAAGAGAAGCTATTTTTTAAGGAAAACTTTCACCCATACCTACGTGAGGATTTCTCCTTGTACATCACGTGGTCACGCATGGGAACTGAAACACAAACAAACAGCAAGCTGTTTCAAGGTAAAATTTCACCCGTGCCCACGTGTTCATATAGGTATATCCATCCGTGCCCACGTGTTCATACTGGTATATTCACCCGTGCCCATGTATGAAGCTCCTGCCTTCACCCATGCTGCCAAGTCTCCCTGCGTGCCCATGGGTCTGCTGCCTTCATTTCTGTGTTCCCACGTGAGGAGAGACTGCCTCGTTCCTTGTTCTTCACGTGGCCACGTACAGATGTATTGAAAGCCACACGTGACCACGTGTACTCCCTCATTGTTCTTCACATGGCCACACATGAAGGTATTAAGCCCATACACTTTATGTATGGCGGAATCCACTTCAGTGACAAAGCACTTAAATACCCTGAATACTCTATTTTCCCAACTTACATCATTGGACACAAAATAGAGTTAGAAGAACGTGCTGAGATTCTACTCCAAAGCTTACCAAATTCATATGATCAACTCATCATCAATTTAACAAATAATAAGGATTCTCTAGTCTTCGATGATGTTGCAGCATCTATTATAGAAGAAGAGAGTCGGTGCAAAAATAAGGAAGATAGGCTTCCAAGCTCACAGCATGCAAAAGTCTTGACGGTGATGAGAGGAAGATCAACGAAACGTGGCTCAAGTGGGAGCCACAATCAGAGAAGGTCCAAATCAAGGAGTAAGAAGAACATTAAATGCTACAACTGTGGCAAGAAGGGTTATTTGAAGAAAGATTGTTAGAATCTAAACATAAAGGATTCCAATCCTCAAGGAAATATGGCAAGTAGTTCCGATGGTGGAGATACTTTTATGTTGTGAAGTAGCAACGACTTATGAAGGCAGAAAAAGGTTTGCAAAAGTATGGCTTCTTGATTCAGGAGCAACATTTCACATGACCTCTCGAAGCGAATGTTTCCATCAATATGAACCTATCTCTAGAGGATCTGTATACAGCTGCAACGATCATACCTTGAAGATTGTTGGTATTGGAACTATTAAGCTGAAGATGTATGATGGTACAATTTGAACTAACCAAGATGTACGACATGTGGAGAGCCTAAAGATGAACCTATTGTCTTTAGGACAATTGGATGACTTGGGGTGCAAGTTCAGTGGTGAGAATGGGATCTTGAAGATATCAAGAGGAGCGCTTGTACATATGAAGGGAGAAAAGATAGCTGCAAATTTATACATGATAAAGGGAGAGACTTTGCAAGAAGGAGATGCATTAGTTGCCACAAGCAGTCCAAGTGAAAAGTGTGCGGGCATATGTTCGAACAAGGAATGAAGATTCTTGCAGAGAGAAATCTACTTTCAGGTCTCACAAAGGTCTCATTATCCTTTTGTGAGAATTGTATTGTAAGCAAGCAACATCGATTAAAGTTCAACACATAAAATTTTAGAAGCAAATCCATTCTAGAATTGGTTCATTCTGATGTATGGTAAGCACCAATATCATCCTTAGGAGGAGCAAATTACTTTGTGTTGTTTATCGATGATTACTCTAGGAGATGTTGGGTGTTTCCTATCAAGAAGAAAGCAGATGTGTTTTCAGTCTTCAAAATTTATAAAGCCCGAGTGGAACTTGAATCTGGCCAAAAGATTAAGTGTTTGAGGACAGATAATGGAGGAGAATACACTAGTAAAGAATTTGATAACATTTGTATACAAAAAGGCATCAAAAGATAATTCACCACAGCATACACTCCTCAACAAAATGCAGTGGCGGAGCGGATGAACAAAACTCTGTTAGAAAGAACAAGAGCAATGATGAGAACTGCAGGCTTAGATAAGAAATTCTAGGCGGAAGCGATCAACACTGCCTGTTATACGGTGAATCGAGCTCCATCAACTGCAATTGAGTGCAAGACACCAATGGAGATGTGGGCTGGAAAACCAGTGGATTATTCAAACCTCCATGTATTTGGAAGTCCTGCTTATGTGATGTACAATGCCCAAAAAATTACAAAACTGGATCCAAAATCCAGAAAATGCATATTCTTGGGATACGCTGACGGAGTCAAGGGTATCGCCTGTGGGATCCCACTACCCACAAGGTTATTATCAGTAGGGATGTTATCTTTATAGAAGATAAAGATCAAGATCAAGAGCAAGCAGAAAGTAAAGAAAAGCCAGAGACTACAAAAGTGTATGTAGAAAGAGAATCAGAAACCAACGATTCTTTTGAAGCTGTACCAGAATAAGAGCCAGTTGAATCTGAAGTTTCAAATAATTGGCAATCAACTCGCACAAGAAGGTTGCCCAATTGGCACTCAGATTACATTATGAAGGGTAGTGTTGCATATTGTCTTCTAACTGAGGATGGAGAGCCATCAACTCTCCAAGAAGCAATGACTAGTTCAGATGTATCTCAATGGATGGAAGCAATGCAAGAGAAAATTGAAGCTCTTCATAAGAATAAGACATGGAATTTGGTGTCACTACCGCAAGGGAGAAAACCCATAGGCAATAAATGGGTTTACAAAATCAAGCGAAATGGTGATAATTAAGTTGAGAGATATCGTGCTAGATGGGTGGTCAAAGGGTATGCTCAGAAAGAAGGGGTTGAATTTAATGAAATATTCTCACCTGTGGTTCGTCTCACTACAATTCGAGTAGTCCTGGCAATATGTGCAACTTTTGACTTACATCTTGAGCAGTTAGATGTGAAAACTGCATTTTTTCATGGAGATCTTGAAGAAGAAATTTATATGCTCCAACTAGAAGGATTTGAATAAAAAGGAAAGGAGAACTTGGTTTGCAGATTGAATAAATCTCTGTACGATTTAAAACAGGCACCAAGGTGTTGGTACAAGAGATTTGATTCCTTTATCATGAGCCTTGGATACAACTGACTAAATGCAGACCCTTGTGCATATTTCAAGCGGTTTGGTGTAGATGATTTCATTATCTTGCTACTGTATGAGGATGACATGTTGGTAGCAGGCCCCAACAAAGATCGCATCAAGGAGTTAAAGGCTCAATTGGCTAGGGAATTTGATATGAAGGACTTGGGATCAGCAAACAAGATTCTAGGAATTCAAATTCACCGAGAAAAAAATAATAGAAAGATGTGGCTTTCTCAAAAGAATTATTTGGAGAAAATCTTACAACGTATCAATATGCAAGAATGTAAGCCAATTTCTACCCCACTTCCTGTGAATTTCAAGTTATCCTCAAAGATGAGTCCTAGCAATGAAGAAGAGAGGATAGAGATGTTTCGAGTACCGTATGCATCAGCAATGGTAAGCTTAATGTTCGCTATGATATTTACAAGACTAGACATTGCACATGCAGTGGGAGTGGTTAGTTGATACATGGTGAATCCTGGTAGAGAGCATTAGAATGCTGTAAAAAGGATTCTCAGATACATAAAGGGAACCTTGGATGTTGCATTATGTTATGGAGGATCAGACTTTATTGTCGATGGATACGTTGATTCAGATTATGCTGGTGATCTTGACAAAAGCAAATCTACTACAGGTTATGTGTTTAAACTTGCTGGTGAAATTGTAATCTGGGTTTCAAAACTGCAATCAGTTGTGGCCATGTCAACAACAGAAGCAGAATATGTAGCAGCTACACAAGCTAGTAAAGAAGCGGTATGGTTAAAAATGCTATTAGAGGAACTCGGGCACAAATAAGAGAAACTTTCTTTGTTTTTTGACAGTCCGAGTGCTTTGCATCTTGCAAGGAATTCGACATTTAATTTGAAGACCAAACACATAAGGGTTCACTACCACTTCGTTCTTGAGAAAGTGGAAGAAGGAACAATAGATATGCAGAAAATTCATACTAAAGATAACCTAGCAGATTTTATGACAAAGGCAATCAATACTGACAAGTTTTTATGGTGTCGATCTTCTTGCGGCCTGATAGAGACGTAAGCAACATGAAGAGAGAAAGAAGAATGTGAAGATATGATTGATACTCAATCAAATCTTCAAGTGGGAGATTGTTGGAAGTCAATATTTGTTGGCTTGAAAAAACAAAAAGAATGGTTTTGCTAAATCCCACATTGGGAAACATATAGGTGGGAGGGGGTTTTATTTCTTATATATACAACCCTCATTTGGTTATTCAAATTATCCCATACAATCCCAACTTGCTTTCTTCTCTCTTGTATTATTTAACTTTTGTGTGAAATAATACTTAGTAGCATCCGAAGACGTAGGCATAATTGGCCAAACCTCGTTAAATTCCTTTGTTCCTTATTATCTTTATTTTAGCAGTGTTTTATTATAGTTGTAGTAATATATTGTGCTCATAAATTATACTTGTAGTTAAATTCTGTCTAAGAAGATTGGGTTTTAAGTGGGACTGCTGTGACCCCTCCAGTCTTTCCTGGAAATTAAACTCTTATGATTTTATAGTACAATAATTTACTCTTCTATTCATTTTAGCTACGATTTTGCTCTATCCGGTGCCTATTATCCGCAACAAGTGGTATCAGAGCCGAGGTTCTATCTTAGTATGCTCTGTGGTTGCAGTATAGACTGATCTTCCACATCAGAAAAGATTTTTTCTTGGGTAGTTCACGTATACGGTCACTGTTCATCTATACGGTTACTGTTCATGTGTACGGTTACTATTCATATGAAATAGTGGAAGCTGATTTTTGAGCAGAAAAGTTCATGATAGAAGCAATGGCAAAAAAAATATGAGATCAAAAAATTCAATGGGAGAAATTTCTCACTGTGAAAGTTAAAGATCAAAGTAGTTATGACGAAGGATAATTGTCTAGCGGTAATTAGTCAAAGGCCCGCAGAAATTACAGATAATAAATGGAATGAGATGGATCAAAATGCTATTGCTAATCTTCATCTAGCACTAGCTGATGGAGTGTTGTCCAGTATAGAAGAAAAAAAGACAACAAAGGAGATATGGGATCACCTCACCAGATTGTAGTTGACAAAATTACTCCACAATAAGATTTTTCTTAAGAGAAAACTATACACTTTATGTATGGCGGAATCCACTTCAGTGACAGACCACTTAAATACCCTGAATACTCTATTTTCCCAAATCACATCATTGGGACACAAAATAGAGTTAGAAGAACTTGCTGAGATTCTACTCCAAAGCTTACCAGATTCGTATGATCATCTCATCATCAATTTAACAAATAATACGGATTCTCTAGTCTTCGATGATGTTGCTGTTAGTGTAAGCCCTAGCCCCAATGCATTGTAACGAAATACTTGAAATTAATAAAATGAGGCATTAGTTTTATCTTTTGTATTCCTGTGCATATCAATTGATAAAACTATCCAAGAATGTCGTTTCGGTTTAAGTTATCATGTGTGAGGCACATGGATTGTAAGACCTTGAAACAAATGAGACATCATTCTAAATATCCCTAGTCAGTCATTGTTATGGGAATAACAAATGAATTAAGACTAGTATGCTCTCTCTGATCTTATGAGTTCTGTCTTACGAATCATTAGGACAAGAGTGTCAATCAGAGATCATAGATACATGTTAAAGAACATGGTATCTGGATTCGATCCGCTCATGAGAACACTACATGGTACAAGTCATAAGTGTTTCTCATATGCAAGTTTTGTATCGGAGTTCTTAGACCTGAAATCTCTATGAAACTCTTTATGAATTACTGTGTACTTTGACATACACCTAACGTGCTCGTAACAGAGTGACAAGTACGGGTATGATTGGGTATGCACTGATTCATGTTAGAGAGCATGAGAGAAGTGAAGGGATTACCCCTCTCGATAAGAGAGAAAAATATCACCGGCCACTTGATCAGTGAACTGAGAAGTGTATGGCCATACCGAGATGAAATAATGAGTAATCATTATTTATCTGAGAGTTCAGTGTCACTGGAATATCAAGAAATGAATTAATGTATATAAGGATGACTAGTTCCATGCCTTATATTAATTCTGATATTTATGGGTAAGGGACTATGCGAAATTGCATTAGGTCACCAAATGCCATATGCATTTTCATTTAATTTGGAATGCTATAATATCTTGCTAGAGAATATATATAGCCTTTGAATTAATTTATTAATTCATTGCCAACATTAAATGGACCTATAGGATCGCACATAAAGCACTGGGCTTAAAATTGTATTGGAAATTAATTTAGACTTTTATTTAAAGTCAAATTAATGCATGCAATGGGTGAACAGATTTTTACTGTTAACAATTGGTCACGAGAGAAATTTACTGGCATGTGTTAGGTTTAATTTCAATTGATTAATTATCTATGTATAATTAAGTTAATTGAGTATTAAATCCTAAATTATATTTAATCAAAATATAATACTTGAGAGGGAATTAAAGTAACCAAAGTTTAAACTAGGAATCCTAGTTAAATTTGGCAACTAATTACCTTAGTTAAGTAAGTTTGTTTTGATTAGCTAAATGATGCCATTTGAATTTAAATTCTAATAGAATTTAAATTAAAATATATATCTCTTAATTATTAAGTGTTAGTGGCTGAAATTGCTACCTAATTTAAGGCACTCACACATGACTAAAGTAAGTGATATATATTAAATGAATTAAAGGAATAATGGTGGGTGCCACTTTTATTCTTCTTCTCTCTTTTAGCCATGAGACTATTAGTGGGATTGGTAGAGATTCCTTTGGCTCTTAATTCTCTCATGGAAGGTGACTAAGATAGAAAGAAAAGAAGAAAGAACAAGAAGAGTTCTTGTGTCTTTCAAACAATTCCATTGCCTAATACACAAATATAGAGCTAGCACTCTTGATTTTAAGCTATCTTTGCAAGTGTGTGTGAACATAGAGAGGAGTGGCATAAAGGCTGTTCCTTTGGCATTGGTGGTGAAGATCTAAGGTAAATAAATTCATCTTAGTTGCTGGTCATCATCAAAATCAAGTCTTGAAGTGCATCTAAAGTTGTAAGTTTCAAAACTCTAAAATTGCATGTTTTCGATTCTAGTTTATGGATTGCGTGGTATGCATGATAAAATTTTTGTCTTTCCGCTGTGCTATCATGATTATCATACCATGTCAAATTCCATCAGTGGTATCAGAGCCTAGACATGCTTATTTGAGTGCTTTAGATGCATGAAAAAATTAATTAAAAATCGTTATTTTGAAAACATGCAAATCTGAAATTTTCTGTTTTGAGTTTTTTGCATTGTTTTGGTGTAAAAACGATTTTAATTGATTAGATAGGTATTATAATTAATATGACATGTTAATATACTGTCCTAAGATGTTATTAGGGCTGGTAATGGTCGGATTTAATTATTTATACCTGATGGTACATGTTAATTATGAAACTAGGTGCTAGTTGGCATGTAAATTGCTAGTTTAACAACTAGTTTTCAAAATTAAATGTAAAATTGATTTTGGCATGTTTGTAAGTGATTTTTAAAGATTAAATATCAGGTCTAGACATATTTTAAATTTGGTTTTAATTCTGGTCCATGACAATTTAATTGATTAATTTTAAAATCACTTAAAACAAAGACTAGTTTGTGTTTGTTACATGTTTAATCAACATTGTTTGCTTTGTTTTGATTAAAATGGTAAAAAACACATTTAGATTTAAATGGTACAGAATATTAAATCAATGTTTATGGACTTATTTAGTTTTTTTTTAAATGACTCATAAAATTGATTTAAATGTTTGTGCATTTCATGGCATTACATAAGCATTAAACAACTAGTTTTTGTTGTTTGTTTGTTTTGCATGAATGCCGGGTATTATATATATATGTTCTTCATGATTTTATGTTTAATTCATGTTGGTACATATTATATGTATTTTTAATGTTTATGGGCTGTATGACATAAAATTAAAAATGGCAAAATTGGAAATTATACTAGAGTTGATTTATGGCACAAATCTAACTAGTTTGTGTTTTGGGCTTTTAAGAGAACTTATTCAATAAGAGGATTTAGTCCATTGGGCTTCGGCCCAGGCCCATCACGGGGTCTTCTCTTAAAGGTTCAAGTACACAATTTCCATTAATGGGCTTGGCTAAATTGATTAAAATTGGACTTTGTCTGATCCATGAATGCTATGTATATTTATTTGCTTGTTTGGTGTGATGAATGGATATGCATGGTGCATTCATGGGCCCTGGGTTTTTGTAATTAAATATGGCCTGCGTGCCATTATATTTTATTGTAAAAGTTTCATTTATTTCTTAGAATAGAATTTATTTGAAGACTTTGTAAATCAAGACGAAGCCCACCGAAGTGGAGAAGCCCAACTCGAAGATTCTTATGTAATAGTATAGAATCTTAGTTGTAGGTTTTTGGGCCCATGTTTGTCACGCTTTACTTTATGCAATTATATATATATGCATGCTATGTATGGATGACAAATCGTATGCCATGTAAGCCGTAATAAAATGAATCCCTAAAAATAGTAAGTCACAAAGTTGCCTTCCTAATTCGAAACATGTCAAGGCATCGATCATCGGTCACGTAGACTAGGAGTCCTAGATGCGCCCGATTATCTTTGTGAGGCATGGGTTGTGAATGTAGGTTGGACTTAACATGGAATGGGATGCTCGGACCTAGGCAACTTATAAATGGGTTTGTGCTATAACATTGTTTGATGTTAGCCCATTTGATCCAAGAGTCATGTACGAGACATGATTGGAGTTTTTCCTACCTAAGTAACTTAACTTATTAGGTGTACAGGCTCAGCTTGACTAATAAGTTGTTGTGAAAAGTGGATCTTGGCCCACATTAAATCACTAACGCGAATTATTTATGGGGATATTAATTCGGTTTGTGGGATCATTAATAAGACCTCATTTAATCTTGCTAAATTTTATTGTAGATTGAAAATGGCATCTTCAAATAACAATTTCTCATTGCGATCGGTCCTTGAAAATGACAAATTAAATGGCACCAATTTCATAGACTGGTCTCGAAACTTAAGAATAGTTCTTAAGCAAGAGAAGAAGTCGTATGTTTTGGATGCACCCTTGCCTGAAGAACCAGGAAGGAACGCCTCTGCGGTTCAAAAGGAAACTTTTGAGACCAAGAAGAGCGACTCCAATGATGTGACCTGTCTGATGCTGGCCACTATGGTGCCTGAATTGCAAAAGCAATTTATGGACCAAGAGGCCTATGCGATCATGGTGCACCTCAAGGAGATGTTCCAAGAACAAGCTCGTCACGAGAGGTTCGTGACAACAAAGGCTTTAATTTCTTACAAGATGGCTGAGGGTACTTCTGTTAGTACCCACGTACTCAAGATGAAAGGGTATCTTGATACTCTTGAGAAGCTTGAGGTACTAGTGCCAAAGGAATTAGCCACTGACTTGATCTTAGGATCATTGTCTGCTGCTTATGATCCATTTGTGATGAATTATAACATGCATGCAATGAACAAGTCAGTTACTGAGCTTCATGGGATGCTTAAGAATGCTGAGGAGAACATTCGAAAGACCAATCCCGTACTAATGGTTCAAAAGGGAATTAAGAAGGGACAAGCTAAGGGAAAGGGAAAGGGAAAGGGAAAACCCAAGTCAGTTGGGAGTGCACCTCAGGCCCAATCCAAGCCCAAGGCACCAAAACTCAAAGAGAGTGAGAGCACTTGCTTCCATTGCAACAAGATAGGGCATTGGAGGAAGAATTGCGCTCTCTTTAAGGAAGAACAAAAGAAGAATGGAGCCAAGGCGTCCAGTTCTGGTATTTTTGTTGTTGAAGTTAACCTTTCTATTTCTACCACTTGGGTATTGGATACCGGTTGTGGTTCTCACATTTGTTCAAATGTGCAGGGGTTAAGAAATAGGCGGTTACTTGGGAAGAATGAAGTGGACCTCCGTGTGGGGAATGGAGCACGAGTTGCTGCCATGGAGATAGGCGACTATCACCTCACTTTACCTTCCGGACTTTGTATTGTTTTGAATAATTGTTATTATGTGCCTGCTATGAGCAGAAACATTATTTCAATTTCATGTTTGGATAATGATGAATTTGATTTTGTTATTAAAAAGGGCAATGCTCATATTCGTCGCGAAGGCATTTCTTATGGCAATGCCATGTTGCAAAATGGCCTTTATATCCTTGATTTACAAAACAAAAAGTCTATATACAACATTAATACAAAGAGGGTTAAATCAAACGAATTAAACCCTACTTACTTCTGGCATTGTCGTTTAGGATATGCAAACGAAAAACGCATTTCAAGACTCCACAAAACTGGAGTGCTTGGGTCATTTGACTTAGAATCTTATGACACATACGAGCCATGTTTGTATGGAAAAATGACAAAGAGTCCTTTTAACAAGAAAGGTGAAAGGACTAATGGCTTATTGAAACTAATACATACCGATGTATGTGGACCATTAAGTACACAAGCTAGAAGTGGTTTTAGCTACTTCGTGACTTTCACAGACGACTTCAGTAGATATGGCTATGTCTATCTAATGAAGTACAAGTCTGAAACTTTTGAGAAATTCAAAGAGTTTAAGAACGAAGTAGAAAACCAACTTGGCAAAAGTATAAAAGCCATTCGATCAGATCGAGGTGGCGAATACTTAAGCTAAGAGTTTGATGATCATCTAAAAGAGTGTGGAATTATTTCACAGCTCACTCCTCCTGGAACACCGCAATGGAATGGTGTGTCCGAAAGGAGAAATCGAACTCTGTTGGACATGGTTCGATCTATGATGAGTCAAGCTAATCTTCCTATCTCTTTTTGGGGTTATGCATTAGAAACTGCTGCGTTTCTATTGAACCGTACTCCAACTAAAGCAGTTGAGAAGACACCATACGAGGTATGGACTGGGAAAGAACCCAATATGTCTTTTCTCAAGATTTGGGGCTGTGAAGCACATGTTAAGAAATTAACATCTGACAAACTAGAGTCCAAATCGACTGTCTGCTTGTTTGTAGGTTATCCCAAAGAAACAAAGGGATACTACTTTTACTCAAAGCCGAGAACAAAGTATTTGTTGCTCGCAAGGCTGTTTTCTTGGAAAAGGAGTTCCTTCTCAAGAAAGACAGTGGGAGTAAAGTAGAATTTGGAGAAATTCAAGTGCCACAAACTCCTATAAAGGATGAGTTGGAAATGGGATCAAGTTCACAACCAGTTGTGGAACAAGAACCCATTACACAAGTACCTAGAAGGTCTGGTAGGGTACGTCAGGAGATTGAGAGATATGGATTTCTAATCACTGACAATGACACTATTGAGTTAGTAGATCGTGAGGATCCTACTACCTACCGAGAAGCTATTGAAAGCCCAAACTCGGATAATTGGCTTGAAGCCATGAAATCCGAGATGCAATCAATGTACGATAACCAGGTTTGGACCTTGGTTGATCCACCGGAAGGTGCTAAGGTAATTGAATGCAAGTGGTTATTCAAACTAAAAGCTGATAAGACCTACAAAGGTAGACTAGTAGCAAAAGGTTTTCGACAAACTCATGGTATAGACTATGACGAGACCTTTTCGCCTGTAGTCATGCTCAAGTCCATTAGGATCTTGCTTGCCATAGCTGCATATCATGATTATGAGATATGGCAAATGGATGTCAAAACTGCTTTCCTCAACGGAAATTTACTTGAGGATGTGTATATGACACAGCCTGAAGGTTTTGTCAATCCCAAGCATCCTAAGAAGGTTTGCAAGCTTCAAAAATCCATTTATGGATTAAAGCAAGCATCCCGAAGTTGGAATCTTCGTTTTGATGAAGCAGTCAAAGATTTTGACTTCATCAAGAACGAAGATGAGCCTTGTGTGTACAAGAAGGTTAGTGGGAGCATAGTAGTGTTTCTAGTCCTATATGTGGACGACATCCTTCTCATTGGAAATGACATTCCAACATTGCAAAAGGTTAAGCAATGGTTGGGAAAATGTTTCTCAATGAAAGACTTAGGTGAAGCCGAGACAATACTTGGTATTCGAATCTATAGAGATAGATCGAATCGGCTTTTGGGACTAAGTCAAAGAAAAGTACATAGACAAAGTACTAAAGCGTTTTAGTATGGGAGACTCAAAGAAAGGATACATACCTTTGGCTTTGGGAGTTCCTTTGACTAAAGAACAGTGCCCTAAAACCAAAGAGGAAAGGGACAACATGAGTAGAATCCCATATGCATCTGCTATTGGATCTATCATGTACGCTATGTTATGTACTAGGTTGGATGTTGCTCATGCACTGAGTATAACCAGTAGGTTTCAGCAAGACCCTGGTGAGAAGCACTGGTCTGCTGTAAAAGGGATCCTGAAGTACCTGCGAAGGACTAAGGATCACTTCTTGATGTATGGTGGTCAAGAAGAGCTCGTCATACAAGGTTATGCCGATGCTGCTTTTCAGACCAGCACTCAGGATTCTAGATCGCAATCTGGGTTTGTTTTTGTTTTGAACGGTGGTGCTGTCAGCTGGAGAAGCTCGAAGCAAGAAACCGTTGCCGACTCAACTACAAAATCTGAGTATATTGCAGCAAGTGAGGCTGCAATAGAGGCTGTTTGGATTAAAAATTTCATTAATGGATTAGGAGTGGTCCCAAGCGTCCTAGATCCATTAGAAATTTTCTGTGACAATAACGGGGCCATTGCACAGGCCAAGGAGCCCCGGTCACACCAGAAATCCAAACACATACTCAGAAGGTACCACTTGATCAGAGAAATCATTGATCGTGGGGACGTCGAGGTTAGCAAGATATCAAGTGAAGACAATGTAGCAGATCCTTTGACGAAACAGTTACGTCCAAATCTGCACGAAGCTCATTTGAGAGCGTTCGGTCTTAGGGCTATGCCCAATTGGGACTAGTGCTAGTGGGAGATTGTTAGTGTAAGCCCTAGCCCCAATGCATTGTAACGAAATACTTGAAATTAATAAAATGAGGCATTAGTTTTATCTTTTGTATTCCTGTGCATATCAATTGATAAAACTATCCAAGAATGTCGTTTCGGTTTAAGTTATCATGTGTGAGGCACATGGATTGTAAGACCTTGAAACAAATGAGACATCATTCTAAATATCCCTAGTCAGTCATTGTTATGGGAATAACAAATGAATTAAGACTAGTATGCTCTCTCTGATCTTATGAGTTCTGTCTTACGAATCATTAGGACAAGAGTGTCAATCAGAGATCATAGATACATGTTAAAGAACATGGTATCTGGATTCGATCCGCTCATGAGAACACTACATGGTACAAGTCATAAGTGTTTCTCATATGCAAGTTTTGTATCGGAGTTCTTAGACCTGAAATCTCTATGAAACTCTTTATGAATTACTGTGTACTTTGACATACACCTAACGTGCTCGTAACAGAGTGACAAGTACGGGTATGATTGGGTATGCACTGATTCATGTTAGAGAGCATGAGAGAAGTGAAGGGATTACCCCTCTCGATAAGAGAGAAAAATATCACCGGCCACTTGATCAGTGAACTGAGAAGTGTATGGCCATACCGAGATGAAATAATGAGTAATCATTATTTATCTGAGAGTTCAGTGTCACTGGAATATCAAGAAATGAATTAATGTATATAAGGATGACTAGTTCCATGCCTTATATTAATTCTGATATTTATGGGTAAGGGACTATGCGAAATTGCATTAGGTCACCAAATGCCATATGCATTTTCATTTAATTTGGAATGCTATAATATCTTGCTAGAGAATATATATAGCCTTTGAATTAATTTATTAATTCATTGCCAACATTAAATGGACCTATAGGATCGCACATAAAGCACTGGGCTTAAAATTGTATTGGAAATTAATTTAGACTTTTATTTAAAGTCAAATTAATGCATGCAATGGGTGAACAGATTTTTACTGTTAACAATTGGTCACGAGAGAAATTTACTGGCATGTGTTAGGTTTAATTTCAATTGATTAATTATCTATGTATAATTAAGTTAATTGAGTATTAAATCCTAAATTATATTTAATCAAAATATAATACTTGAGAGGGAATTAAAGTAACCAAAGTTTAAACTAGGAATTCCTAGTTAAATTTGGCAACTAATTACCTTAGTTAAGTAAGTTTGTTTTGATTAACTAAATGATGCCATTTGAATTTAAATTCTAATAGAATTTAAATTAAAATATATATCTCTTAATTATTAAGTGTTAGTGGCTGAAATTGCTACCTAATTTAAGGCACTCACACATGACTAAAGTAAGTGATATATATTAAATGAATTAAAGGAATAATGGTGGGTGCCACTTTTATTCTTCTTCTCTCTTTTAGCCATGAGACTATTAGTGGGATTGGTAAAGATTCTTTTTGCTCTAAAAATTCTCTCATGGAAGGTGACTAAGATAGAAAGAAAAGAAGAAAGAACAAGAAGAGTTCTTGTGTCTTTCAAACAATTCGATTGCCTAATACACAAATATAGAGCTAGCACTCTTGATTTTAAGCTATCTTTGCAAGTGTGTGTGAACATAGAGAGGAGTGGCATAAAGGCTGTTCCTTTGGCATTGGTGGTGAAGATCTAAGGTAAATAAATTCATCTTAGTTGCTGGTCATCATCAAAATCAAGTCTTGAAGTGCATCTAAAGTTGTAAGTTTCAAAACTCTAAAATTGCATGTTTTCGTTCCTAGTTTTGGATATGTATGGTATGCATGATAAAATTTTTGTTTTTCCGCTGTGCTATCATGATTATCATACCATGTCATATTCCATCAGATGATCCATAGACTACCATTCATTTTGGTAAATAGCTTTTCCTGGGTGGCTCTAGACAAGTCATAAAATATAGTTGCAAGTAGCAAAAAACCTAGAGCACATGATTTTTCACTAGCAATGAATGCAATGACATTGAGAAATTCAGGACATAGACATGTAGAAAGTAAGCAAAAAATGTATTTACATAGCAAAACCTACACATACATATGCTTTAATTCAAGGACCTCAAGTGGATTTTGCTTATGTTATCCATTAGAGCATAGTATCAAGGATAGTTCTTCCTCAATATAGTTGGTGAAGACTTTAGGACAACAATTAAATTAGGAGCCTTAACACCAACAATAGGAAACCCAATCAGAGCTAGTATATCCCTTAAAGTAATAGACATGAATCCTACTAGAAAAACAAAAGAATTGCAACTATTTGACCAAAATCTCATAGCAGAAGTAAGCATGTCTTTACAATAAGGAATATTGATTTTAGAGAGCTCAGTTAGGTAAAAAATGGGGAGATAACTTACTCACCTATTCGAGCCAAGTGTTTGAAAAACGAGGCTAAGACTTTATAGTTGGTGTAGTAAAGGTGGTTTTACCAAGAACCAATTCTTTTTTGTCTTTAAATGGGTATGGCAACTTTTGTGTTGTGAGAAAGCAACACGGCATCAAGGTCTTTTTCCCGATGTTACTGACACTTACATTCGTGTCATTATTAGCCATATTGGGTGTAGACTACAAAGACACAAAATCAAACTTAAGAAGAAGCAGTGAAGACTTGCCTAGAAATTAACTTTAGAATACTACTTATAGTGGAATTTAGAGAGATATTGGCAGAAATGGCTGAGGAGATTGGGATTACAGTAGGTATTTCACCTATCGATGTGAAAGGTTAGTCAAATCAAGTCATTGCATTTAAGTTCGAAGTACACTGGGAAAATCTTGCAAAGATTATTCATCCCTATGCCTATCATTTCATTAGAATTTAGAAACTATCTAGTCTATGACCGAACAGAGTAAATTTATATGGGCTGTATATCATTTCCTAGGAAATGTGGTATTTAAGTAAGTTGTAAATATACATTTAAGGAAAAAATAGTTGAATAATAGCAATTTAACTAGGCATGTTAATTGGCAGTTAATTAGTCTATATTTAAAGTTTTTCAATTTTACACAAATGCATTTTTAACATAATACATTATAGGGATTAGCTAAAATTATTTTTGGCTCTACCAAAAATAGTGTTCAAGATATATGTAAAAATTGCAAATTGTCTAAATATCTCTAACCAATTTTATCACATAGCCATAGTTTCATTCATTATCTAACTAATGTAGGCATAAACTCAAAAACCACATACTAATACATCAATCTACACAAAATCATTAAAATTTAAATCTCAAACCAAAAAGCAAACAAAATCATCCAAGATTAAATTTTTTGGAAAAATATCCATTTGTGAAAAAAAGTCCAAATCTGAGTTGAGAAGCATTGGGTGCAGTGGCTCGCGAAGTCACGCCTGTGACTACAGTTGCGATGGTCGTCATTACTGTTGCATTTGCGGCTGCAACGAGCATCATCACTGCTACAATTGCAGGTGCATCAACATCATCATCACCTTTAGTGCGTATGTCTCCATCGCCTAATACTTTGGCTTTGGTGGTGTGAGTGCTACTAGAATTATCAGTGGCCTATGTGTTGCTAGTGCATTGGCATTGTGCAAGGCCGTTTTCATGGTATTATATTCTGTGATTTTGATTCGTGATTTAAGAATCATGGATTTACCTAATTTTGAGAATCACCAACTTGGTAATTCTCCATTATTCTTTAAATTTACTTTTTCTATTCTAACCTTATAACTTTTTACTATAATTAATTTTTATAACCATCTACCTACCTAATAATGTATTTTTATTTTGTATATGTTTTATTTTTTTATGTTTTTTAATTTTTAATATTTATTAATTTTTACATACTATCTTACAATCTTTCTAAATATCGTATCGTTAAAAGCATACTATACCATACTATACTGTATAATAATGAATCACAGGCTACCACCATCCAAATGGACCCTTAAGGTTTAGATAGGGTTTTTTATTTTATTTTCCCTAGTAAATATTCTTTTTCCTAAAACTTATAATCTTTCGAAATGAAGTGGAATTTTGGCTTCATGGCAACTACGCTTTAACACACATCTCATAGGTTTATTTAAACCATCATACATAGTGGGCAATGTTTTTGTTATTTTGGGGTTTACAATTGGGGCGCACACATTTTGTTGGGTTTTAATTGGATAAGGCTCATATAATTATTGGGTTTAACCTTAGATAAACATGCACTAAATAGTTTGAGAATACTTTAATTCTAGAGGAAATTACATAGATTACCGTATTTTTTAACCCAATTTATAAAAATACAACCATTCTTTAAAATTTTTTAAAAATACCTGTTTTAATGCTTTTATTTTTAAAAATACCGTTTTTCTTTTTGAAGCCCTAATTTTATACCCAAAGAACAAAACAGGCGGATTCAGTGACGGTGAACGGAAAGGGAGAATTTTTAAATCGTGCAGTACCTGTGATTGGGCGGAGGTGGGTGATGGACTAAAAGCAAAGAGATGGTACGCTACTAACCATATATTCCCAGGTGGAGGGCAAATAATTATAGGTGTGCTCTTGTCATATTTGCAGAAACTCATTGATGCATCACTGCGGTAGCAGAAGATATTGCAGAGTATGTCTGTTCACATTCCCTCACACTTGCCTGGGAGAACGTCTTCAATTAACATGGATACAAACAGGAGGTAGCTGAATTCACGCATAGCTGATATTAATTGAAGTCGTAGCTGGATCAGCTATTTGCATTGTGTGTTTGAAATTATCTACTTCACTCGATTGGAGATTCTTTCTGTTTTTTCTTCCAAATCTATTTTTGTTGTCTACCATTATTTTATGCTCGTAAAATATATGAATATAATACTTGTATTTGACTCGTAAACCTTTTCTTCATATTTTGCCTGAAGTTTCATTCTTTTTGGAGAATTATTTCTTTCAGAAGCAACCGGACAAAAGATGCTTCCAAGGTGTTTGATAAAATGCCTTGCTCATATATGCTCTATTTCACTCGTTTCCACATTTTTTAATTCAAACGATAATTTTTAAATTTTTAAGTGTCCTTTTTTACTTTCCACCAAATGCGTAGCCTTCGGTTCACAGATCAGTGTAAGAATTTTTGGCTAATTTTGGTAGTTTGCAACAATTTATTTGTATTTTGTTGCAGTAGTGTTTGTTAGGACTTTAATTATGCATTAAGTGGATAAGTTTAGGAATAGGGAATCGGAGATCACTAGCGAATGGGAAGCTAGATGCTTTGCTCAAGGATTTTCAGGAATGTTGCTTTTTTATTATGTAAATGATTAAGTTTTTATTAGCTAGAACTATTTCTTGGGCAAATGCTAAATTTCTTTACTATGAAGAATTTAATAACAGTGGGATCGGATCAAGAACTGGAAACAGGGTTACTTGGCCTGGTTTTCCGGTGATTAATGCTGATGAAGCAGCTAATTTCACTGTCACTAATTTTATACAGGGAGACTTTTGGTTGAAGACAGCTGGAGTCCCTTTTGCTGATGGTTTCATCTCAACACTGCCTTGGTTTATTTTTTATTTTTTAAAATTTAGCTATTTAATTTAGCTTGTATTATTTTTCAATTGTTGAAATTTTTTATAACAGTAAACGAATAAATAAAATGCTGACAATTCTTGGCATGTATGAATTTTGTGTTCATTGGATGCTTTGACAGATAGCATTTGCGGTGAAATTTACAGAACTAAAAAAAATAAATTTAAAAAGAAACTATTTTCTTATGCCGAATTTGATTGTAAAAGAATAAAAACAGACAAATTATATAATTGATATTGCAATTTGACATGTTATGCCCAGTGAACAGCCAACGCCAACAACTATGTATATATATATAGTGAAGCATCGTACAAGGTTATTAATGGTAAGGATTGTGTATTTTGTATAATTTTTTTGTTAAGAGAAATATAAAAAAATAATAAAATTTAATTTTCAGAAAGAAAATATTGTTTTGAAATTTGGTATACCGGACGATATACCAGTCGGTATACCAAATTCCAGAATTCTAATTATGTTATGAAATTTGGTATACCGATCAGTATATGATGTGAAAATAAAAATCATAATAAATAATTTACATTCCAAATTCGATTAAAAAAACACTTAAACCTTACCTTACACTCATTGCACATTTCAATTTGACAGAATTACATCAGTCACCCTCTAATTAACATTTTCTTAATTATAACTATGCCTCTATAGTTAATAATTAATTAGTTAATAAGTTTAAATTTGTGTAGGATCTTGTGTTCTCAAGCTACTACTGAATCATGTACTAATTATAGTGCACTTGGCCTACAACACAAATAACTGAATGTTTATTTGTTGTTTTTACTTTTTATGAATGATAATCAAAATTAAATTTTATTTTTTATTTTGGTATACCACCGGTATACCAAAATTCAGAACACCATTTTCAATTCTGGATTTTGGTATACTACCGGTATACTGGTATATCAAAATTCAAAATTGAGATTGATAATTTGGATTTTGGTATACCAGCGGTATACCAAAATCTAGAATTGAGATTGGCAGTCTGCATTCTATGGTATACCGGTGGTATACCAAAATCCAGAATTAAAAATGGTATTCCGGATTTTGGTATACCACCGGTATACATGGTATACCAGGTAGTATACCAGATATACCACCGGTATACCTAAATGGTTGGGTCTAAATCCTATCAAAAATATAATCTAGCATAATAATTGTTTAGCTTCTTTGAAATCTTAAATAAATTGATATAAAAAGTAAGCAAATATATATTCTCCACATAAACTCTCAAACATAAGGACTTGATTGTGTAGCCAAATACTTTATGTAATGAGAAAGCATTTTATTGATCTTTGTGTAATGAGAAAGCATTGTTCATCTAATTAAAATTTAAAATTTAACTTATATATAAGTATATAATACATTTTTTTGTGAAAAAAAATATAAGAATAATATTGGGATATGATATTGCAGAAAAGTATTTGGATCATTAGTGTTTCTAAATTGACCCTAAAGAGATCTTAGTTTTTTGGTTTCGACAGATTTATGTCAAATTTACGATCAAAGTAAATATTAACAGGTCTAATTTTTATCATAGTTTTAATAATTAACCTAAATATTTTGGTAATAAGTTAAAGCTTCTTTCTTGTTTATATCAATAAATTGACATAGAAATATAGTTTTTCATTTTTCAATACATAAAAAAAAATTGATCACGAGCAAATCTCTCATCAAATATATTTTGAATTTTTTCCTACCACTTACAGTCATCACCTATCAATCATCATGGATTGCAATTCATGTCAACTGTTCTAAATTGCTGAACCAAGCAAATTATAATATTCTGCGGAGTAAAAGGAAAAAAATCAACGTCTTGTTAAGTTATAATAATGGGGTTTTGGGCAACTTAATAATTATATCACATCTTTACCATCCTATTTGTGGATTCACTTATAAGAATTCGTTTCTATCTATTTTTGTTTTTTGTTTTTTTAATTATATCGTTGAAAGCAAAGATGATAAAATTCGAATCCATTTCCGGGATAATGGAGAGAGTAGCAGTAGCCAAACAAAACAACCTTTTTGACCTACTGATATTTCCTTCATTTCTGTCTTTTATTGTAATTCAGAAACTTCTATTAACATTTTTCTCTTGAAGGAAGTGGCATGATAGATCTGGCAGTGTGTATTATATTAGGATTTATCAAAATCAAAAGTAGACGATAATACTATAATCACAACAAAGAATTCCGTAATGGTAAAATACCTCTTCTAGTATACATGTAACACAAAGATCAATAATATGTTGACTTTTTTTATTACTTGACCCCCACATCATACATCATATGCTTAAAAGAACAAAGTAATAAATCAAACCTAAAGTAATTACACATTTCAACCTACACATTGAAATCTAGAAAATGACCAAAAAACAAAAAAGACACTTAATATGTCAACACTCTCAAGGTGTAAACTTCGGTCATTTTATCTCTTACACTTTTCGAAAAATCAAAATTTATTCAGTTCCTAAAAATTTAGAGAGCAAAATCACCTATAACTATAGATACAGGAGAGCTGTTGGTGTATAAAGCCTTGAACAAATTAAAAAAAAAAAAGCAAACAAGTAGAAAAAGAAGAAGAAGAAGAATCCATAGTTGATTTGATATTAGAAGTCCCAACTAAGTAACATGAAAATAAATATAAGAAATTAACTAAACCATTAATGATCTTGTGGACCAGGCCTTGGATGACCACGATCAACGACATAACTTTCACCTTTAACATGGCCATTGTTAATGTGTTATGGGTAAATTGGCTTGCTATGAAGACCACCAACTCTTCCATCTCCAATTCCTGCTAGTCTGCTTGTCGGAATCCTTTTTCAAATCCAAATTCAAGGTCACTTTCTCTTTATCTTCCTCTCTCTTTAGGCCGAAAATTTAGGTTTTGCTGCTTATTTGGGTTCTGCTGCTTGTTTGGGTTTTGCTGTTTCCTACTATATTTATTGCCTTGGGAACGCCTATTTTTTGCTCATAAAAAAATTCATATTGGCATTTTGTCAAACATTTTGTATACAGCAATTAAGACACCAAATTTTACATAAGCCAATTAACAAATTAACGATACAAAAAGAAATAAATAATAGCAATTCAACAAACTGATTTGAACAACCAGTTATGCCTAAGAAATCACCATCAAATACAACATCCAACTTTCAAATACAACTCAAATTTGATTTTTGGATTAATGTTTAAAATTTCATGTTTGAGAAACAAAAAACAGAATTAATTTTCAAGAAAAATGGTAGAGGATGAGACTCACCTTCAAAATCTTTTTCAACTAAAAATGTAAAGCAGGAATTAAGAAAGAGGAAACTTCAAAATCTTAATCTAACAGCAGAAAGAAGAATACAAGATGAAAAAAATGAAAGAAGAGGAAGGGCGAAAGAAGAAGAATGAAAAAACAAGGAGAGTTTGTGTTTGACTAAAAAAGTGGTATTTTTAAAAATAAAAATTTAAAAAAAGGTAATGTTGAAAAGGAAAAAAAGGTGGAGGTATTTTTAATAAGGAATTTTGTTTTTTGGGTAGTTTTGTAAAACTCCCTTAATTCTATAGCATGCTTGCAATTGCACGCGTATATTGTTTGATTCGCAAAAACAAACAAACAACTTGTTCAAAAATTTCTCTTGTATTGCAAAAATTCCATGTATTCACACCGAAATTGACCTTTACTATAAACTTCTAAATTAATGGAACTTAATTGGATAATAAAATTTTATGCTAAATTTTTCCTAAAAAAATAGTCCAATATAAAAAATAATTTTTAATAATTTCAATTGATATGTATATCTTTTTTGTTTGGTATATATTTGGCCATAACCATCTAATTTGTTTTTTTTTATGTATTGAAGTAAGTCAATTATAAAAATAGAAAAAGCCCACTCCATTAATTATTCATTCAAATCTCACATCTCATTTAAAAGAGAAAAGTATTTTATTATTAATTAATAATGATTGCATATTAATTCAGCTCTTCATTACAATAAATATTAATTATAATTACCATACATGCATATCTCTGCGTGTGTATATATATATATATTTTTTTTTTTTATTTTATCCAAAAATTAATTAAGAGATATAATTTAAATTTTTTATTCCAAATAAGTGTTAGAATTTGAGAATTGATTTGATCTAAAGTAAATTAGAATTTATTCAATTGAACTTAAAATGGAATAGGAATTGAAATTACTATTGAATTGGAATCAAAATTGAATTGACCATTCCTCTACTTTAAATTGGAATTAGAATTGAATTGATTTAATTTTTAGAGTTTAATTGATTGAAATTGATTCAATTAAAATTAAAATCAAATTAAAGATTGAAGATTGAAATTGAGATTGGGATTTAAATTTAAATTGAAAATTGATCATTCTTATACATTGAATTAATTTGATTTGATTTTGAGAATAGAATTATAATTGATTTAATTAAAATTAAAATTGAATTGGAATTAAAATTACAAATGATTTAAAATTGAGATTGGAATTTAAAAATTGAATAGTTATTCACCTATATTTTTTTGTTGTGTGCTTACCTTGCACATTACAAATCATTTTTATATAACATAGTTAATTGGAAAAAATCATATTTTATTCCCTATATTTTAACGATTTTACATATTAGATCGCTATACTTTCAAAACTACACATTGAATCCCTAAACTTTTCAAGGAGAACACATTAAGTCCAACATGGAGGGCATAAACAACAATATAACATATGCTCGATTAAAATCACATGTATTTTAATAGAACGCTGTTATTTTTAACGTTTATTTGGAATGAATGTATTCTAATAGGTAAGTTCAAGGACCTATTATTTAGTTTTAAAATTATGGAGATTCCATGTATAAATATGTAAAATTTAACTGACTAAATATATAATTTTAAAAGTATAGCAATCCAATGTGTAAAAACGTTACAAAAATTTCAAGTTTTCATCAAATAATCAACTATAGTATTTAAATTATTTATTATTCATCATTATTTCAACATACTAAAAAAATTAGGAAAAATTTATAATTTAATTTCTAAACTTTAATATTTTTACACATTAGATCGTGTCATTTTTAAAACTACATATTGGTTCCTTTAGTTATGTTTACACATTAAGCTTTTAAACTTTTAAAACTATACATTAGATTCCTGAACTTATCACTTATAACATATTAAATTCAAAATGGAGTGTAAAAATGACAGTATTTCGCTAATCATACGCGATTTTAATCAAACGTATGTTACACTGTTGTTTATATTATCCATTTTAGATTTAATATGTTTTAATCGATAAGTTCAGAAACTTAATGCATAGCTTTAAAAGTGCAGAAACCCAATGTGTAAAAATATTAAAGTTCAATAATTATAGTATGGATTTGTTTTTTTTTTTTAAAGCTATTTTAGATCTATTCATCAATTAAACATATAGTAATATATATAGACATAATTCACATGTGTTTTAGTATATTTAAGTATAAAACAAATGCAAGAACAAAAGATACAATGAAATGCATTTTAATAAAGTAAAAATAAAAAATCACATTTAGTTGTTTCATTACCTTTTAAATAATTTTTTATAAAAAGATTTTCTTTTTTGCACAAAAATGGGACGATAATTTTTATTTAGCAGAAATACCACTTCATTAAAAAAAAAAAAAAAACTGCAACAATAGCTGCTAATAAGAAGTAAGAAGGCATATCCTCCCCTAACATAAATTCTGACAAAGAAGCAATTGCCCTCACTAAAGTGTGAGCAGTTTGATTCGTAGAACGACAAACAAAAGGGAAAAGGATATTACTAAGATCCTTATGGATATGTAAATAATTATCAATCCACAAAATGAATAGTTTGAGAAGCATTACCATTCAGGCCTTCCAAATTAAATCATTCATTGATTTCTAAATACTTTATAAAATCATAGTAACAACAGCACAATTATCAAGGTTCTTGTTAGTAAAAAGCCAATCCAACCATACATAAAAAGTAATGCTATTACCAATGCGGACCACAATATTAGCATCTTGCCAATACAACTGAAAATAAAAAAAGAACAATCATAGAAAATATGTCCACAGATTCATCATAGATGCCACAAATAAGACATAAAGAACTAACCTCCACTCCTGTAATTCTAAGCTTTAATTTTGTAGGGAGATTTCCAGTCACCAACCTCTATAAAAAATTCTTTGCTTTGGCTCTAATAAATTATAATTAGGATAGTTTATGGCCTTAAAAACTTTAGGCAATAATGAAAAAGGGTTAATTGGAAGCTTCCATCCAATTTTCCACAGAAGCACTAAGTTGAATTCTTAATTTTTTTTTAAACACTAAATCGCCCTTGCTTCTTGGGCTACATAGCCTATCCTAACACTGCCAATTTATACCCCTTTGATCATTCTTTTTTTAGCCCTATTAGAAGGAATTAAGCATGACTTCTATCTCTTTGTACAAGTCTTTACGGAGTAGATAAACACTCATTAGATAATTTGGCATTGCTTAAGCAATTAACTTTAGAAGAATTTTGTTTTTTGCCCCAGAAAAACCAATACGAGTCCAATTCTGAATATGACTCCAAATCTTGTCTACAACACGATTGTTTTTAGAATGGCTGGTGTTTTTGGCCTAGGCTTTGGAAATTAAATGTTTTTTCTCTCTCTGTAAATAAAAAGAGACGTACACTTTAAAAAAAAAAAAAGAGAGGATAACTTTTTTTTTATTGAAAATAAACATTTGGCAGCCATTTTCTTTCTCAAATTTCTTTAATTAATTTTATTTTCGTTCTTTCCTACTTTTGAATCGAATTTAGGCTTGAATTCTTACGATTTCCTAAGCCAAATCTTGAAGGTGATTATCATAGAGTCCTTTGCTTTAATATTTTAATTTTTTTCTTCATCTTATTTTCATATTCATTCTTTTTATTCTGTAATTTTAATTATTTAATTATATTTTTTGTTTGTTCTTTCTTTTTCTTCTTCTTTTTTTTTTGTGATTCTTTAGGGATCCCAATGATCGGTTTAATACTAGGAGGTATCGAAATCACATCTTTTATATTATATATTTGTTTTGTTCATAATTTTCAGAGAATCAAAATGCAATTTTACATGGTAAATCAATTTATTTCATTTCATTTGATGCATACAACACGATTGTTTTTAGAATGGTTAGTGTTTTTGGCCTAGGCTTTGAAAATTAAATGTTTATTTTATTTTTTATTTTATTGTATTTTTTGGGTTCCCTCTCTCTATAAATAGAAAGAGATGTACAATTTTTAGAAACGAGAATAAAATTTTAAATTGAAAATACACATTTGGCAGCCATTTTCTTTCTAAAATTTCTTTAATTAATTTTATTTGCACTCTTTCCTACTCTTGAACCGAATTTGACTTGAATTCTTACGATTTCCTAAGCTAAATCTTGAAGGTGATTATCATAGAGTCCTTCACTTTAATATTTTAATTTTTTTTCTTCATCTCATTTTCATATTCATTCTTTTTATTCTATAATTTTAATTATTTACTAATATTTTTTGTTTATTCCTTTTTTTCTTCTTTTTTTGTGATTCTTTAGGGATGCTAATGATCAGTTTAATACTAGGAGGGGTTGAAATCACATCTTTTATATTATATATTTGTTTCATTCATAATTTTCATGGATTCCCATGATCAAATTCAATTCGAAGGAAATGGTCACTTGATCCGCTTATACAGTGCTGGTGCGTGGAGATTATTCTATTTTATTGTTATATACTTTTTGCAATTATTTTATTTTCTTTAAATTTTAGTACTTTGTTGATAACTTCAGATCTTTCAAGGTAACCTCCAAGTGTGTATTACAATCATACTACTTGAGAAACTCCTTTTTAAGTCTTCTCCAATCCTCGTTAGTCTTTTCATCTAACCCATGATACCGGTGGATAATAGGCCCAACAAGACTAAGGTTGAAATAGTCCACCTTTTGCCTCTTAGAGAGGGTGGTCCCTTTCATCACCAAGGCATATTACTTAATGTGTGTCGAAAAATCAAAAGTACCATCAAATTTTGGGAGATCAGACATTTTGAATCAGTGGGATAAGACCTCATCACTATCCAGCTTTGTATCTTTAGAGCTTCCCTTCCCAACCGTAAACATCTAAGCTATAGCTCCTAATTTTTCTTCCATCTTCCTGATGGTGGAATCACTGCCTGAGAAAGCCGAAGCTCATCATCAACTTCTATGTAATCTTAATTAGGGCCATTATGGACATCTTCATATTCCATTCCATGTTCAACCAGAGAACCCCTATGGTACCACTTTACTGACATCAGATGCTTAGAGAGCCATAACACTAGCCGCTGTAGGAGTTTCCCCATTAATATTAGGTTTAACCGATGAAGTTGGTGTTACTATAAGCTGGGTGCCAGAGGTAGAAGCAAAATTGGCCATGTAACTAGCAAATATCGTTACCATCTCCCTCTTAAAGTCATCCAGTTTCTTATCCAAATCTTGAAAATCAGAAGTACCAGTTGGTGGAGTAGTCTCAGACACAGTTTCCTATTTTGACTATACTGAAAATTCCTTAAAAACACCTCTGATATGCTCACTGTATCTAGCTCAAACACTTAGTTTGAATCTTGACCTAACTTTACCGCCATTGTCGATTGTAAAAATAGCTTTTTGACAAGACGAACGATTGGGCTCCTGAACCATTTGAGAACCAGTAGCTTATTATGGTTGTAAAATAAGGTTATCGACATGATACAGATGCATGATCGTGAGATGTAGCATTGACAGCCACATGCAAAAATCTCTTCCACCTTATTTCTCCCACACATATGGTCAAAAGTCTATTTCCTAGGTGGGTTTAATCCAAAGGTCAATAGGCATTACAATGCATGGTGAAAAATCGACAACATAACACCTTTCGAAATTAAAGCACATATAGGAAAGTTTCAGTCAATGCATATTTGGGTGACCCGGGCAAATCAAAATAAGCTTACCAGGGCATGGCAACCTTTGATAAGCAGGCATCTAAACTTATTTGGGTATACTTAATACATAAAGATCCATATCACAAGCAGTGCAAGATTATTATGGGATATACCCTAGTGGAAGTATCTACGCCATTATATGAGCTTTAGTCTAGGTATTCGATTAATTAGAAATCTACCCAAGCATGGTTCCTGCCAATGGGTCTAACTCATCACAAGCTTAATGAATCGGATCACCATTTGATATAGCTAAAGGTATGAGACTTGGGCTAGTAATTATCCCTAACACAACCCTTGGTTGAGTGAACACAAAGGAGTGTTTCGAAAATGCACTAGGGTCAAAGGCTCTAGTATGATTCTAATGCAAATTTTGAAAAGAGATGAAATTTCTTAATCAAAATCTGATATATGTCACATTAATCAAAAGTACTCTCAGAGACAAATCTTATGATATCCTTAGTGGAGTCACCATTATGACGCGCATAATTTTCCTTTTGAGACGTACTCAAATCTGCACTCACGGGTAGGTTGGCTTTTAGGGTCTCATTCAAATTGTTTGGACTTTTGTTACTCGAGGTAGTTAGTCATTTCGTAATGGTCAAGAGATTCAACTCGTTTTGTCGAGTCCCGAGTCTCAAAAAGGCATGAGACAATGTTTTAGGGTATCTTTATACTATTATTAGTAATCGACTACTGGAAGGCATTAGTTGGGTGCCATAAGGTAGGAATAAGGAGTCACCATCCAATAAAACATTGGAAAATGATCCAATCTTATGAGGTCAAAACCCAAAGAGAGTTTGAAACCTTACTCTTATTTATACCATTGATAAATGTGATATAATGGCTTTTAAATTAATTATTTTGTCCCTTTTCTTACATGCATAATCATGGCATAATAAATTAAAAGTGCCCCCAATCACATAAGAAAATGGTAATCATGGCATAATTAAAGCATTAAATGGGCATCCATAATTCAGTTAGTTCAATGCTCATCTATGTGGTAAGAATGTTGGTATTTGCATGCAATTTGTGAAGAGACATTTCATTGCGAGTTTTGAAGACAGGGACGACAAGTTTAAGTTCTATTAGTGAAAGTCTCGTATTATTTAATTATATACAAATTCTTTTACATTGATTGAAAACTTTAATATTTACATGTGATTTTTTTAAATATAAATTAGGACATTGGTTCCATTTTATTAATAAAGAATCCAAATTATTAATATAAATATTTTACATGACATTTTCTTTTAAGCATCCAAAATCCTTTTATTTATAATGGTTAATATTCCAAATGCATAGGAGTAAAGGATTACCAATATGCTCGCCATGCTCCACTTATAAATAGGGTTATGTATAATGACAACGTATATATACTATAAAATAAATATAACACATGAAATAAAGAAATATAAAACATATGAAATAAAATGACAACATAAAAAATAAATAAATATATTTATAATATACAATAAAAATAACATTAAAATACAAATAGAATTAAGTAAATAGAATGAAACTTAATAAGAAAAATAAAAATTTAAAAGGAAAATATCTTGACATGAAAATCCATATGTAGAAACCATGACTCGAGGTAGCTAAGATTAGGGTTATTCGATGATAAGTATACAATATATTTCTGATGTAGAGCATGAATCTCAAGGCTCCAACCTTGATTTTCATATTTTAATAAGTGTTTATGTGGTTTTCTAGCTTATCTTTTTCGAAAGTTTTGAAAAGAACACTAAAAACCTTAATTTTGGACTCTAGCAATGACAAACGGATATCTGTCATATGAGGGACGATCGTCTGTGGCTGTCCCCCTTTAGTCCAGGTCAAATTAAGGCATTTTTGTAAATTTTAGGGAATCACATAAGGGCCGGCCATTTGTCAATGACGAACCCCTGTCTATGAGCTTATTTCTAGATTTTTCATGCTTTTCTGTTTTGAAAATAAGGGATAAGGATCAAATTTGATTCACTCCAAATTTGGGGGGATTAATGCTTCCTATTATGGAGAGTTAAAGTTAGAGTTAGTCTCCAACTCTTCTCTAAATATAAAAAGAAAATTAAGGTTTTCAAAAGGGGAGATCCTCAAAGAATTTTGGAAACGGACAAATTTTTGATAAAGAGAAAATAATTCTCTGCTCTTGAAACAAAGTTCAGTACAATCATTCACACTAAAAAATACACAATCTTTTTCTAGGCCTTCTCTCTCTTTCTAAAAACCATGTAATGCCCCTCAGTATACCCTAGTAGAATTATCACTAATTAATTATTAGTGCCTATATTTAATGAAGTATAAATGTATAGAGAAGGACCTAATTGCATAGCTAAAGGGTAAGTTTTGGGGTAGAATTTGAAATAAAGTAAATTGAAGGACCAAATAGCAATTTTTACTTAAAGATGACATTTGGACCAATTGAAAACAAAAGTGAAGAGGATATTTTGGAGAGGGATGGCCGGATAACTCATGGTCTTCTTCCTCCATCTTCATCCTCTCAAACCCTAAACTCTCTTTGTCATATTCTCTCTCTCTAGAGTTCTTGGGGTTTTGACAAAAGGAACAAAGATTTACTTGAATTTTTATGTTAAGGTAACTTTTTTCTTCTTTGATTTGTGTGTTTCATTGAATATCTTGATTGATTTTCATAGAAGTGTCTTATTTTATAGAAGGTGAAACAAGCAAGAGAAAAGGGGAAAGAGGCTACTCAAGGTTGAAGAAAACTTAGAGCTTAATAAGGTATGGGAACTTAGATTTTATATGTGTATATTTGATGGTTTGTCATGAGAGAGATCTTGAGTGCTTCTCGCATGTGTTTTATGGTTGATTTTGAGCTTGGAAGTGGCTTAGAGATGAAAAACACAAACTTTGTTACATGATATGAAAAATCTGTTTTTAAAGATCAAAAGACCAGTTGGTACTATTTTGCTCATATCTTGAGCTATAGATGTCTAAATGATGAAATTTTAGTTGGTATATAAACTAGATTTGTATACCTTGATTTTTTTAGAAGAAACCAAAATCTGATTTTTACTACATGATAGTCAAAATCGGTATTGAAATCTGACTGTAATTGTTATTTTGTCTTCATGAATAGTCTATGGTTTTTCTTAAATATCTAAAGATTTACAGGTCTTATTGAGATGATTTTTGGTGTTTTGGAAACTAGAAATATAGACCTACAACTTTGTTGAAGGATATTTTGGCTAAAATTGTTGTTTTATAGGTCAAAAATGGTATAGAAGTAGATACTAGAAATCAGTCTCGAGGCGGATTAGGGCTCACGGTTACCATGAATATCATAGTAACCGTGAGGTGCCTAAACCTTCAGTCCAGACCAAAAGTATGCCCTGGCTCACGGTTACTAAGGTTTCATAGTAACCATGACCCATCCTCGTAGCATTACTTTACGGTTACTATCCTAGGCTTAGTAACTGTGAGGTAGTGAACTTTTGGTCCAGAAGCAAAACTTATGCCATCTCACTGTTACTAAGGAATTCATAGTAACCATGACCCGAGCTCGTAACCCTACTTCACGGTTATCACTAAAAGCTTGGTAACCGTGAGGTGGTTCAATTTAGTCCAGAACTAAAGGGCATTGTGGCTCATGGTTACTAATAAACTGGTAGTAACCGTGACCCCTATTATATGTTTGAGCTCACGGTTACCATGAATTTTATAGTAATCGTGACCCTTCCCTGTTCTTTGATACTTGGGTTTTTGTGACCCCATTTGGTGCCTAGACTTGTCTAAGCCCTTCCTAAACTTATAAATCATCCTAAACTATAGTTATATAGTAAATGTATCTCTTTAATTGCACGGCTTGCTTAATAATGTAAAGGTGAGTTTCTATTACTCAAAATAGAATATACATGAGTTTACTTCTTTACAATGACAGTATATGACCGTATATGATTGTTCTTATACTATGAGATAGCAATGCATGATATTAAAGTACTTTGCATTCATTAATGCTATATTGGATTATGTGAATACAATTTCACAATATATGAAATATGATTTATTATGCTTGCACTTAAAGACTTGGTTGTGGATAGATAGGCATGCCTATAGGGTTAGAGTCGTAGCTGCTATAGTCTGACTAGTATGAGTCCATAGTTTGTCTCTACATGAGACCATAGTTCTGGCCCAATGGGTCCACAGATTTGATACCTTCGGGTATCCATAGATTTAATACCTTCAGGTATTCACAGATTTGATACCTTATGGTATCCATAGTACCCGTTATCCACACCCACAGGAAATTAGGCAAGTAAATTTATAAGATGAATGATATACATATACAGTTTATAATCACTCATTCTATGATTTAATGAAACAGTCATTCCTTCCAATAGTGTATTTTGTTATTCATCATTACTTTATTCAATAAAATATATGTGAACTTATTTTATACTATTATTGCATGCTTGGTGATAATCACTGTGAGTGATTATCACCATATTAGTTTGTTTCCCATTAAGCTTTATAGCTTAGCACGGGTGTTTATCCGTGTAGGTTCGCAGGGTAGAACTTTTGTCCGGGGACAAAGCCAATAATCTCCCAAGTCAACATCGGTATAAGAAGAACATTTTGATGTATGCGATAAATTTTGCATCTCTTTTGGTTAGATAAAGATAAATTTGTATTTAAAGGCATGTAATTATTCAGTTATGTAAATAATCTCTAATAGCTTGTGAAAGTATCACCCACAATCATATATGACTGATATAGTATGAATGTATGTATGCTCATATATGCATCATTAACAGATAAATCACAGGATTAATGGGATCAATGAATGTAATTAGTAACAGTAATCAGGATTATCTAGTATAGTCATTACATTTTTTGTATCAGAGCACCTTGGTTTAGGTGGTTCTGGCCGATAGGAATTTAAAGGTCTTAGTTACAAACTTCTTGTTGATGTTGGCTGATTGTGGATGTCCCTGTGTTTCTTTGATATAGTTATAGATGGAAGGACATCGTGAAGTCGTAGATGAGTCAGCTGAGAGCCATTTACCAGGTCAATCGAATCCTTTTTAGCCGGAATCTTCTGCATCCACTAGAGGTGGTGCAGCTGCTACTAAGTCTGGGTAAGCCTTATTGAAGATTTCCCATGACATGGCTTAGATTTTGCAAAGGATGACTGCACCAAAGGCTCCGATTTTTGAGATCAGAAAGCATGGTGCAGAAGAGTTCTTGGGGCTACTTGGGATGAGTCTGAGAAAGCCGAGTTGTGGCTTGAAAGATTGGAGCGTGTTTTTACAAAAGTTCAATGCTCCGCCAGTCAAAAGGTGACTTGTGCTGTGTCCTTGCTTCAGGGAGCAGCCTATGATTGGTGGAAACTAGTTCAGACACAACCTCAGCTACCTGATTCCCTCTCTTAGGAATTCTTTGTAGCAGAGTTTAAAAAGAGGTATGTGACTGAAGCATACAAAGATGAAAGGTTAAAGCAGTTTCTGAATCTAAAGCAGAGAGGTATGTTAGTGGCTGAATATGAGGCAGAATTTAGTTGCTTGAGCGAGTATGCACCAAAACCAATGTTGACTGGGACTTTCAAGTGTCACCAGTTCGAAGATGGATTGAATGACCAGATCCGGGATCATTTGATAGGGCCTATTTCCTTGCATCCTGTTGATTATCATCAGCTAGTTCAAGCAGCTATCCGGGTTGAGAAAGAAGAGAATGTCAAAAGCGAAAGAGAGCAAAGAAGAAGAAGTTTTTCTTAAGGTGGTTCTTCATCAGGGAAAAGATCGAGGTTGACTTCAGGAGATTAATCAATGGCATCTAGTAATCGCCCTGCATCTAAGGGTAGACAGCAGGGGACTTTTTCTCCAGTCGAATTTGGTAGAGGTACTGCGTCAAGACAGGGCAGAGGTCAAGCTCCAGAATGTACCTATTGTTTTAGGTGACATTGGGGCACTTATAGAATGCCCACAGGTGGTTGCTTCAGATGTGCCAGCATGGAGCATTTTATGGAAAATTGTTCTATGACGCAGAAGCAAGCCTCCAGTCAACAAAGTAATCGAGGAGCTTCTCAAGCACCCTTTTCAGGCAGAGGTCGTGGTAAAGGTAGAGGCAGATCGGGCCAGTTTAGAGCCCAATCCAGGAATGTTTCTGAGATAGTGGATCGACCTTTTGCTCCAACACCTCCTATTCGAGCTTATGCTATGAAAGGTCGAGAAGATGCTAATGCTCCTGAGGTCATAGCTGGTACATTCTCCCTCTTTGATACTGATGTGCATGTGCTTATAGACTCGTGATCTACACATTCATATATTTGTAATGGGGAGTTGGGTAGAAATGTATCTATTGTTGATCATCTGAACTATGATATATGTGTAATCAGTCCTTTGGGCCATAGTATACATGTAAATGAAGTTTATAGAAATTGCCCTATTAGAATTCAAGAGAGAGAGTTCCCAGCTGACCTAATTGTTTTTCCTTTCCATGAATTTGATGTAATCCTGGGTATGGATTGGTTGTCTAGATACCAAGTCATAGTGAACTGTAAAGCTAAAACAGTAGTAGTTAAGGATGGTGAAGAAGTAGAGACATTAATTCAGGGTATTAAGTCAAAACCCTTAACCAATGTTATCTTTGCTATGAAAGCAAAAAGATTCTTTAGAAAAGGATGCGAAGCATATTTGTCTTTGGTTCTTGATTCTAAGAGGGATACAGTCAATCTTTAAGATGTTCCTGTGATTAATGAGTTTTATGATGTTTTTCCCAAGGAACTTTCGGGTTTACCACCAGAGAGAGAAGTTGAGTTATCTATTGAGACTTTGCCTGGAACTGCTCCTATCTCTAGAGCACCTTACAAAATGGCACCAACAGAACTAAAGGAGTTAAAGGTTCAGTTACAAGAATTGTTAGATAGAGGCTTCATCAAGCCCAGTGTGTCACCTTGGGGCACACCGATGTTGTTTGTTAAGAAAAAGAATGGCACTTTGAGAATGTTATAGACTACAGACAACTCAACAGGGTAACTGTGAAGAATAAGTATCCTTTACCTCGAATTGAAGATCTCTTTGATCAGTTGTGGGGTGCTGGAGTATTTTCAAAAATTAATCTGAGATCGGGATACTATCAACTTTGAGTTAAGGATGTAGATGTGCAGAAGACTGCTTTTAGAACTCGATATGGTTATTACGAATTCTTAGTAATGCCTTTCGGGTTGACTAATGCACCAGCAGCCTTCATGGACTTGATGAATAGGGTGTTCAGACCCTATTTAGATCAGTTTGTCGTGGTGTTTATATATGACATCCTGGTTTATTCTTGTAATGAAGCGGAACATGCAGAGCATTTGAGAATAGTATTGCAAACTTTGAGAGAACAACAGTTATATGCAAAGTTAAGTAAATGTGAGTTTTGGCTTAAAGAAGTTTCTTTCCTTGGGCACGTGGTGTCTTCCGAAGGCATCAGGGTGGACCCTAAAAATATTAAGGCTATAGTAAATTGGAGATCGCCTAGGAATGTGCTAGAAGTCGGAAGTTTCCTGGGCTTAGCCGGCTATTATAGGCAGTTTGTGAAAGGCTTTTTAGTTATTGCCTCTCCGCTCACTAAGTTACTTCAGAAAGAAACCAGATTCAAATGGACAGATCGTTGCCAAGCCAGTTTTAATCAGCTAAAGAAGATGTTAATGGAAGCTCCGGTTCTTACCTAGCCAATAGCGGGAAAAGAATATGCTATGTATAGTGATGCATCAAGAAATGGATTGGGGTGTGTGTTGATGCAAGAGGATAAAGTAGTGGCTTATGCATCAAGGCAGTTAAAGCCTCACGAACAGAATTATCCAACTCATGATTTAGAATTGGCCGCAGTTGTGTTTGCTTTAAAGATATGGCGTCATTACCTTTATGGTGAGAGGTGTAGAATCTATACAGATCACAAGAGTCTTAAATACTTGCTTACTCAATAAGATCTCAACTTAAGACAGCGCAGATGGCTAGAATTGTTCAAAGACTATGATTGTCTAGTTGACTATCACCTAGGAAAGGCAAACGTGGTGGTTGATGCTTTGAGCCGGAAGATGATGGTAACTTTGTTATTACAAGATATTAAATGGAAGTTTGCATCCGATGGGGCTTTGTTAGCTCACTTGCGAGCTCGCCCTAATCTAAGGCAGGCAGTAATATATGCACAGACAAATGATGAAAAGTTACAACAATTAGTTCAATCAGTGCATGCAGGGGGTCTGATAGAGTATTCAATTGGGATTTATGGTGGTCTCTACCATCGAAATCAATTGTGTGTGCCAGATGTTAAAGAATTGAAGAGAACTTTATTGCAAGAAGCCTATAGTACAGTATTCACTATGCATCCCGGTAGTAACAAAATATATAAAGATTTGAAATAGTTTTACTGGTGGCCAGGAATGAAAAGAGATGTAACTGAGTACGTCTCCAAGTGTCTAACATGTCAGCAAGTAAAAGCAGAACATCAACTTCCTTCGGGATTGTTAAATCCTCTTCCCATTCCTTAGTGGAAGTGGGACAATATCACTATGGACTTTGTTACAGGTTTACCCACTACTCAAAAGAAGCATGATGCTGTGTGGGTCATAGTAGACAGACTAACAAAAGTGGCTCACTTTATATCGGTTCGAACAAATTATTCAATGGATAAGTTAGCGAAATTATATATAGACCAGATTGTTAGATTACATGGGGTGCCAATCTCAATTATTTCAGATCGGGATCCGAGATTCACTTTCAGATTTTGGAAAAGTTTACAACAAGCCTTAGGCACAAAGCTTCTTATTAGTACTGCTTTTCATCCTCAAACTGATGGGCAATCGGAGAGAATCATATAGGTGTTAGAGGACATGTTAAGAGGCTGTGTTCTAGATTTTCCTGGAAGTTGGGATAAATATGTGATTTTGATGGAATTTGCATACAACAATGGCTATCAAACTAGTATTGGTATGCCACCATATGAAGCTCTCTACGGTTGAAAATGTAAAACTCCCTCCTGCTGGACAGAATTGACTGAAAGCAAGCTGACAGGTCCTGACATTGTTAAAGATACCGAAGAAAAGATTCAACTTATTAAGCAAAGATTGAAAGAAGCTAGTGATAGACAGAAGTCGTATGTGGATCTGAAAAGAAAGAGCATTGAATATCAGGTTGGTGATGAAGTGTTCTTAAAGGTATCCCCATGGAGAAAAGTGTTGCGATTCGGAAAGAAAGGAAAGCTCAGTCCCCGGTTTATAGGTCTTTACAGAATTCTGGAAAGAATTGGACCTATAGCATATCGATTGGATCTTCAAAGTGAATTATCAAAGTTGCACAATTTTTTTCATGTTTCTATGCTCCGGCGATATCGATCTGATGAATTACACATCATACCAATGCAAAATATCAATGTCAGATCCTATTATATGTATGATAAAGAGCCTAAACAGATCCTGGCCAGAGAAGTTAAATAGTTGAGGAACAAAGAAATCGCCCTGATCAAAGTGTTATGGCAACACCATGGTGTACAAGAAGCGACTTGGGAACCTGAAGCAGCTATGCGGGCTCAATACCCTCAGCTCTTCAATACAGGTAAGAATTTCGAGGACGAAATTCTTTTAGTGGGAGAGAGTTTTAATGCCCCTCAGTATACCCTAGTAGAATTATCACTAATTAATTATTAGTGCCTATGTTTAATTAAGTATAAATGTGTAGAGAAGGACCTAATTGCATAGCTAAAGGGTAAGTTTTGGGGTAGAATTTGAAATAAAGTAACTTGAAGGACCAAATAGCAATTTTTACTTAAAGATGACATTTGGACCAATTGAAAACAAAAGTGAAGAGGATATTTTGGAGAGGGATGGCCGGCTAACTCATGGTCTTCTTCCTCCATCTTCATCCTCTCAAACCCCAAACTCTCTCTTTCATATTCTCTCTCTCTAGAGTTCTTGGGGTTTTGACAAAAGGAACAAAGATTTACTTGGATTTTGGTGTTAAGGTAACTTGTTTCTTCTTTGATTTGTGTGTTTCATTGAATAGCTTGATGGATTTTCATAGAAGTGTCTTATTTTATAGAAGGTGAAACAAGCAAGAGAAAAGGGGAAAGAGGCTACTCAAGGTTGAAGAAAACCTAGAGCTTAACAAGGTATGGGAACTTAGATTTTATATGTGTATATTTGATGGTTTGTCATGTGAGAGATCTTGAATGCTTATCTCATGTGTTTTATGGTTGATTTTGAGCTTGGAAGTGGCTTAGAAATGAAAAACACAAACTTTGTTACATGATATGAAAAATTTGTTTTTAAAGATCAAAAGAACAGTTGGTACTATTTTGCTCATATCTTGAGCTATAGATGTCCAAATGATGAAATTTCAGTTGTTATAGAAACTAGATTGTATACCTTGATTTTGTTTGAAGAAACCAAATCTGATTTTCACTGCATGATAGTGAAAATCGGTATTGAAATCTTACTATAATTGTTATTTTGTCTTCATGAATAGTTTGTGGTTTTTCTTTAATATCTAAAGATTTACAAGTTCTATTGAGATGATTTTTGGTGTTTTGGAAACTAGAAATATAGACCTACAACTTTGTTGAAGGCAATTTTGGCTAAAATTGCTGTTTTACAGGTCATAAATGGTATAGAATTTGAGACTGGAAATCGGTCTCGAGGCGGCTTAGGGCTCACGGTTACCATGACTATCATAGTAACCGTGAAGTGCCTAAACCTTCAGTCCAGACCAAAAGTATGCCCTGGCTCATGGTTTTTAAGGTTTCATAGTAACCGTGACCCATCCTCAATGGAAATTTACTTGAGGATGTGTATATGACACAGCCTGAAGGTTTTGTCAATCCCAAGCATCCTAAGAAGGTTTGCAAGCTTCAAAAATCCATTTATGGATTAAAGCAAGAATCTCGAAGTTAGAATCTTCGTTTTGATGAGGCAGTCAAAGAATTTGACTTCATCAAGAACGAAAATGAGACTTGTGTGTACAAGAAGGTTAGTGGGAGCATAGTAGTACTTCTGGTCCTATATGTGGACGACATCCTTCTCATTGGGAATGACATTCCAACATTGCAAAAGGTTAAGCAATGGTTGGGAAAATGTTTCTCAATGAAAGACTTAGGTGAAGCCGAGACAATACTTGGTATTCGAATCTATAGAGATAGATCGAATTGGCTCTTGGGACTAAGTCAAGAAAAGTACATAGACAAAGTACTAAAGCGTTTTAGTATGGGAGACTGAAAGAAAGGGTACATACCTTTGGCTTTGGGAGTTCCTTTGACTAAAGAACAGTGCCCTAAAATCAAAGAGGAAAGGGACAACATGAGTAAAATTTCATATGCATCTGCTATTGGATCTATCATGTACGCTATGTTATGTACTAGGTTGGATGTTGCTCATGCACTGAGTATAACCAGTAGGTTTCAGCAAGACCCTGGTGAAAAGTACTGATCTGCTGTAAAGGGGATTCTGAAGTACCTGCGAAGGACGAAGAATCACTTCTTGGTGTATGGTGGTCAAGAAGAGCACGTCATACAAGGTTATACCGATGCTGCTTTTCAGACCAGCTCTCAGGATTCTAGATCGCAATCTAGATTCATTTTTGTTTTGAACGGTGGTGCTTTTCAGCTGGAGAAGCTCGAAGCAAGAGATCGTTGCCGACTCAACTATAGAATCTGAGTATATTACAGCGAGTGAGGCTGTAAAAGAGGCTGTTTGGATTAAACATTTTATTTCTGGATTAGGAGTGGTCCCAAGCATCCTAGATCCATTAGAAATTTTCTGTGACAACAACGAGGCCATCGCACAGGCAAAGAAGCCCCGGTCACATCAGAAATCCAAACACATACTCAGGAGGTACCACCTGATCAGAGAAATCATTGATCGTGGGAACGTCAAGGTTAGCAAGATAGCAAGTGAAGACAATGTAGCAGATCTTTTGACGAAACAGTTGCGTCCAAATCTGCATGAAGCACATTTGAGAAAGTTCGGTCTTAGGGCTATGCCCAATTGGGACTAGTGCTAGTGGGAGATTGTTAGTGTAGAAGAGCCCTAGCCCTAATGCATTGTAATAAAAGACTTTAATTAATAAAATGAGGCAATTGTTTTAGCTATTGTATTCCTGTGCATATCAATTGATAAAACCATCCAAGAATGTTGGTTCAGTTTAAGTTATCATGTGTGAGACACATGGTTGTAAGACCTTGAAACAAATGAGACTTCATTCTAAATATCCCTAATCAGTCATTGTTATGGGAATAACATATGAATTAAGACTAGTATGCTCTCTCTGATAAGTTGAGTTCTGTCTTACGGATCATAAGGACAAGAGTGTCAATCAGAAATCATAGATACATGTTTAGAGCATGGTATCTGGATTCGATCCGCTCATGAGAACACTACATGGTACAAGTCATAAGTGTTTCTCATATGCAAGTTTTGTATCGGAGTTCTTCGACCTAAAATCTCTATGAAACTCTTTATGAATTAATGTGTGCTTTGACATACAGCTAACGTGCTAATAACAGAGTGACAAGTACGGGTATGCTTGGGTATGCATTGATTCATGTTAGAGAGCATGAGAGAAAAGGGACTATGCAAAATTGCATTAGATCACTAAATGCCATATGCATTTTCATTTAATTTGGAATGCTATAATATCTTGCTAGAGAATATATATATCCTTTGAATTAATTTATTAATTCATTGCCAACATTAAATGGACCTATAGGATCGCACACAAAGCATTGGGCTTAAAATATTTAAATAATGTATTGGGCATTAATTTGGGCTTTTAATTAAAGTCAAATTAATGTGTGTAATGGGTTATAAAATTGCTATTGGACCTAGGTCCATGAGAGAGAGAAATTCAGCCCATAAGGTTTAATTTCAATTAATTAAATGTCTTGTATTAATTTAATTAATTGAGTATTAATACCTAAAAGAATAATAATCAAATTAAAACACTTAATTAAGGATGTCTTAACCGAAATTCCAAGATATATATTGAAGGAATTTCGGCACATGTGAATTTCTTTATTAAGTGATTTATTTGGTTAATATGTCTTATGTTTTTATCTTGGATAAATTTTAAGGAGTTTTAATCAATATATATTTCTTATTTTAAAGAAGTGATAAAGGCTAAAATTAATTATCTTTAAGTATTTGATTTTAGATTTATCACTTAAGAAAAGAAATAATATATATTGAATGAGAAAAAAATAAAACCCTAATTTTTATCTAAGTGTGGCGTGAAACCCTAGTTATTCTATGGTTTTGGCGTGAACTCCTCTCTCTCTCTCTCTTAATTCTTTTGGTCCAATTTTCATAAGGAGAAAGGATTGTTCCTCATTTTCTTGTGTTCTTGGGTAGTAATAGCAACCTAAGAGAAGTACAAAAATCAAATTTTGTAGCTTCAAACCATAGCCATTACACAATACCTTAAAAGAGAGCTAGCAATCTCAATTTTAAGTCGGCGGTGCAATTGTGTGTGTGAGAATAGAGGGAGTGGCGTAAAAGGTTGTTCCTTGGCATTGGTGATCGAGATCTAAGGCGGACAAAGTCATCTTAGTTGCTGGTCATGACCAAATTCAAGATTTAAAAGGCATCAAAAGTTGTAAGTTTCAAAACCCTAAAATTGCATGTTTCGATTCTTGTCGTGATTGTTTGGCATGTATGATCTTTTTTGTCATTTTTTCGCTGCGTGATTGCCATGTTCATATCATGTCATATTCCATCAGTTTTCTAGTGTAGTTTCTTGCTTATGAGTATAAAATTTGATTATATGAAGATATTATCATGTTTATAAATAGTTTATGCTTGAGTACATACATGATATGCTCAAGTCACTTATGTATACCCATGTGCATATACGTTAGTGAAAACAGATATTACTATTACTATTATTATTATTATTATTATTATTATTATTATTATTATTATTATTATTATTATTATTATTATTATTATTATTATATGATACGTATTCAATTATGTATCAATGATAAATAAGAATGCTATTGCTTAAGCATATTGATACTATAATGACTAGCCATAGGGGTTTATACCATGATAGAATTATGGGGTTTGCATAGACATTTTATTGGGATTGCCGACACACACATGGAATAGGGATGCAAGGTCAAGTCAAGTGATCTGGTTTCCGGGACGCAGGGTTACGCCAAGTAATCTGGTCCCATGAATTGTTGAAACCCATATGGAATGGGAATGCAGGGTCACGTCAAGTGATCTGGTTCTCGGGACGCAGGGTTATGCCAAGTAATCTAGTCCCATGAATTGTTGACACCCATATGGAATGGGAATGCAGGGTCACGTCAAGTGATCTGGTTCCCTTGACGCAGGGTTACGCCAAGTAATCTGGTCCCATGAATTGTTGACACCCATATGGAATGGGGATGCAAGGTCACGTCAAGTGATCTGGTTCCCTGGACGCAGGGTTACGCCAAGTAATCTGGTCCATGAGTATGTAGTTCCATAATTTTACCATGAGATATGCTGATTATATATGCATGATTGATTGAAGTAACCGGTATCGTACTCCGTGTTGTACGGTCCCTTCAGTGCATAGAAATTATTTAATTGTAAGAGAAATAGAGTTAATTTTTAAACATAACATTCAAGCTAAATTAAGCAAGATGGTATCAATTATTAAGGCTTTCATGAAACCAATAAAAATAAACATGATTAAGGTGTTATTTATAATATCAAATAACTTCCCATTCAATATCATGTAAAAATATGCTAACACGAAACTGTATTTTAAGTACTATATGGGACTTTGGAATGGAAGAACTACGTGGTTCTGATTCCCTAAATGGAATACGTAGGAAGCTTGAGAATTGATATCTCAAGTCCGAATCAAATTATATTCATATAATTATACATGTGGTAATAAGTACATTGGATCCTGGTAATGCAATTCTTATTTATATAATAATGTATATGAGTATATGTTTATAATTATGAAAAACTAAGTTTCTATGTTGAAGCCAATTATATAAATTGTGTTAATGTGACTTGTATATGAAGAAATTTATAATATATGTATAAACCATGTAATGAATTATAAAAATTTGTTATAAGTGGGCATTTATTTAAACATTATACGAATTTAGTGAGTTGCGTGAATGAGCTTTATATGAACTGTACTTGTGTGGTTGTGATTGTGTAGAGATGAAATTATAGAAGTGTTGTGTTGTTGATTGAAGTTCTAGAGTTGGAGGAATAATATTGGGAGTGTAAAATTAAGTTGTTACAGGTTTGGGTAGCATAAATTTTAAGCTGTTATGCTGCGAAATTTTTATTTAATTGCTTAGTAAAATTTATAGCATTTGAAGTGACAATGAATTGAGATTCTAAAAGTAGTTATATAATCTTAGAAATGTTTTATATTTTCTTTTCCACAGGAAATAGCCATTAATAAGGGGAGATCCTGTCGAAATTTTGATAGAATAAATAATATGTTAAATTAATAATTTTTTTTTTAAATTTAGACAAACCTTAGAGTTGATCCTTTCAAAGAGATCCAGACCCAGGTGTGACATCCGGTATCCGGGTCTTTTAACTGGCTGGGTAAAGGGTGTTACATTTAGTGGTATCAAAGCCAGGTTCAGGCATTTCTGGGCATGGACCAATAAAATCTAGTTTAGATAGGAGTTGTAGCACTCCGGTTATCTGTTAGGAATTCCTGACATTGAGAGCAGCGCCAATACATAAGATGTGCATTAATAGGGCATTATATGTATAAAGCATATTACATATTTTGTATCAGCATTATTTGACTATTTATGATGGTCTAAAATGTTGTATATACGCTTCAGTTAGAAAGAAATTGATGGATCACAAAAGAGATGTGATTTGAAAGTAAGACTTTCCAGTTACAATGATGGAGGTAATGTCGATACAGCATTATACCGATATTTGTGTCTAGAAATTAATAACAGTTCATACAAGGTTATATCCAAAAAAAGGGAGTTTTTATGAATTTGATGTAGAGGGAACAACAGTAGTTGATTGAAGTCGATGATGAGATACAATCTCAACCAAATTCATTGGTTGGACTTACAATTTCTCTTATTCAGGTTGTTCTTCCACATTGTGAGAATGTAGTACTGGAATGTGATACCTTAGTAACTCATTCCAGGAAGACACTGTTGCTTTCCATTTATCAGTTCTGAAGGACTTATTCCCCGGAGGCATTAATCTTTTCTCTCTTTTTTTGGGATTGGTGGTGCAGAAGTTACTATGCACATGCATAGAATCTGTTTGGAAAATACCGTGTCGGTTGGGATCTCAGAGGTAAATAGCAGTATTTTGAGGTGCTAGTGGAACAAACAAACTAGACAAGGAATTTGATTGATATTATGAAGATGTAACATCTAAATACTGATAGATTAGAGTAATCCTTTGTCGGATTTGATCTTATCATTGGTGGAAGACCGTATAATAACCTGAACCTAACTAGTAGTAGCAAACACTATCATGCTCTATTGTTAACTAAATTTCGAGGACGAATTTTTTTTTAGTGGTAGAGAATTGTATCGGCCCAAAAATTCGGATTGATTATAGTTGGTAACTAGTACATTTTGGTACTATTTTTGCAAGAATCAGTTATATTATGGAAATTAAGATAAGATTATAATGATAATAATAATAATGTTAAAAAGATGAGATTTAAAACGAAAATGTGTGGTTGAATTTAAAGAGAAATAATGGGATAAAAGGAAAAAGGTGGTGTGTGTGTGTAAAAAAAAAAAGAAAGAGGAGGAAGGAAGAGGGGAATCGGGGAAGAGAAGGAGAAGGCGGAGGGGAGGCGTTGCCACCGATCAGCGGCGTTTTGGCCGGCGATCGATGCGGCTGCCACCACCTCGGCCACCGGCCATCGTCTCCTCGCCGATTCCTTCCTCCGGCAGCGGCGACAACTCTCCATTCGCATTTTTTTTTGCTTCTCTTTGACTGGTTCGATCTTCTCCTCTAATTATGGAAAACTAAGTTTCTATGTTGAAGCCAATTATATGAATTGTGTTAATGTGACTTGTATATGAAGAAATTTATAATATATGTATAAACCATGTAATGAATTATAAAAATTTGTTATAAGTGGGCATTTATTTAAACATTATACGAATTTAGTGAGTTGCGTGAATGAGATTTATATGAACTGTACTTGAGTGGTTGTGATTGTGTAGAGATGAAATTATAGAAGTGTTGTGTTGTTGATTGAAGTTCTGGAGTTAGAGGAATGATATTGGGAGTATAAAATTAAGTTGTTACAGGTTTGGGTAGCATAAATTTTAAGCTGTTATGCTGCGAAAATTTTATTTAATTGCTTAGTAAAATTTATAGCATTTGAAGTGACAATGAATTGAGATTCTAAAAGTAGTTATATAATCTTAGAAATGTTTTATATTTTCTTTTCCACAGGAAATAGCCATTAATAAGGGGAGATCCTGTCGAAATTTTGATAGAATAAATAATATGTTAAATTAATAATTTTTTTTTAAATTTAGACAAACCTTAGAGTTGATCCGTTCAAAGAGATCCAGACCCGGGTGTGACATCCGGTATCCGGATCTTTTAACTGGCAGGGTAAAGGGTGTTACAATAATCACTCATTCTATGATTTAATGAAACAATCATTCCTTCCAATAGTGCATTTTGTTATTCATCATTACTTTATTCAATAAAATATATGTGAACTTATTTTATACTATTATTGCATGCTTGGTGATAATCACTATGAGTGATTATGACCATATTAGTTTGTTCCCCACTAAGCTTTATAGCTTAGCACGGGTGTTTATCCGTGTAGGTTTGTAGGGTAGAACTTTTGTCTAGGGACAAAGCTAACAATCTCCCAAGTCAACATCGGTATAGGAAGAACATTTTGATGTATTCGATAAATTTTGCATCTCTTTTGGTTAGATAAAGATAAATTTGTATTTAAAGGCATGTAATTATTCAGTTATGTAAATAATCTCTAATAGCTTGTGAAAGTATCACCCACAATCATATATGACTGATATAGTATGAATGTATGTATGCTCATATATGCATCATTAACTGATAAATCACAGGATTAATGGGATCAATGAATATAATTAGTAACAGTAATCAGGATTATCTAGTATAGTCATTACACACCATACCTCAATCATACTACTTATTGCTCTGTTGATATACTTTATGCCATGTCAATTATTGAATCTATTCTTATCACTTTTTGGTTTTCTCACAATGCCATGATGATTTGAACCTTGGCGTTATGAGTAGCACGACATGATTTGGGTATATATTCTCCATTAATGTGTATTTAGTTTATTGGGTTAAATTTTGTTTTTATATGCTATCTATTATTCTAGTCTTGTAACACCCCAGGAATCATCGATCACGTGAATAATACATCTCGAGGTGAATAGTGCCACCCGGGGCCCACCGGATCCATAATTTTTTTTTCACCATTGGAAAGTATTATTCATAATAAATCTGGTGTTATAATTTGGGCTGAAATTGAAGTCAAATAGGTCTCCAAAAGAAAAAAATAAAATAATTAATGGGACCGATATAGTTAACTGAGAACTTTGACTGGCTTAAGAATATTTTCTGGATTTCATAAAATTATTTTGATTGCACCAATGGAATAAAAATTATGTATATGAATTTTTGAAATAATAATATGAATTTTTTGAAGACTTTGAAAATTCAGCTTTCAAACTGGTTAATATTTACCTTCGGGGCTAGTTTGATATCGAAACGACCTCGGATTAATCCAAAATTTTAAGCATGGACTAATTAACATTTTTAGAAATTTTTGATATAATTTTTATCAAAAATTGACAACTAAAAGTGTATTGACCAATTAAATGGTGAGATATGGCATTGGACCCACTTAGGACTTAATTATTTTTGTCCTAAAGTGGGTAACCAATTAGTGTGGGCATTAAGAGATCTTTATCTCTTGATTTTTGACTAGCCAAAGGGTCATTCCTTTCCCATTTTCTGTCATTTCTTCATTTGCTTTTTCTTCCTTTGTTTTCTTGATTTTTAAGGCTTATTTCTTAAGATTTCCCAACCATCATCTCAATTAAATTGTTTCATGTTCTTCCCTTCACCTTTTGTTGCTATGGATGGTGAAAGAAGATGAATATAGTCCAATTCTTCAAGTGGATAATTTGGTGAGTTGGTGAAAAAATTTAGTTTTATTTGATAATTAAAGTGATTAAGTGTTGATTATAGTATTGTATAAATTATTTGAGCAAAAATTTGACTTAATCAGTGGTAATTTTGGTCATGAATTTTCTTCCAATAGAAAAGCATGGAGGGAAGAAAATCAACCAAAAATAAGGGAAAAGACAAAATTGTTGAGTGATTTAGTAAGTAAATAATTTTAAACCCTTTAATTTCACAATATATATGTTGTATATATAATTAGAAAAAAAATTAGGTTAATTATTAATTACGAATTAATTGTGAAATTGGACTTAGAATTATGAAATTAGAAGAGAAATTAGTGAAATTATGGTATTTAATTAAAATTTAGACAAGTTTATTTTTAGGAAAAAATTCTATCACATTAAAAAATTAGGGACTAAAATATAATTTTCTGGATTAAATTGAAATAATTGAAAAATAGATGGTTTTATGTTTATTGTGATTAAATTGAGTATAAAATACAATTTCTAAGGAAATTGGAATAAGGTAACCGAATAGGGACCTTAAGAAAATTTATGAAATTTTGAGATATAAATCGGAATAAGTGTAAAATAGAATATAATTAATCTATATGACATGTAAGGAGCATGTATTGCAAAAGAAAGCAATAAATAAAAAAAATAATTATAATTGAATTGTATGATTTTAATTGAAAAACTGGTATATTTGAAATACTGGGATTGTTTTTAATAATATATACTAATTATTATCATGAATCGGTAATGATATATTATTGTAAATTGTATTAAATTGTAATTGTATTTTGCCCTTAGTATTATATATGAAATCAAAAATTAGGATGTTCATGGCTAGCCATAGGGACATTTTTGTAACCGCGATAGCAAGTTATGGCGACTTGCATAGTGCTAACCTTGATATGATTCCATGTCTGTATTGGAGTGTTTGGAGAAAATGAAAAAAATAAAGAAAAAAAATAATATATGTGTAATTGATACTACCGGAGTATTGGGACCTATAGGGTCCATAGTTCTGCTCATCCTAATTAGTGATATATTTCCATGCTATACTAGGGGCAAGAGAATTAAAATATTGTATTGACTAAAGCATAAAAAGATACTGTATGAGTAAAAATATAAAACTTGAAAAGCGAGAATAAATTACTGTATGGACAAAAACGTACTCAAAAATAAAGGTAAAAGCCTAAAAGAATTGATAAATAAAGAAATTAGGACAGAAGTGCATTTTTGAAACTTTAGGGACTAAAGTGAAAATTTATCCTTATAGTGTGAAATCCGAATTTAAAATGATAAAAATTTGAGAATAAAACTTGAAAAATCATAATTGAGAATGAATTTCTCAAGCAAGGGCAAAAAAGAATTTTTATCAATAAAAGTGAAATTTAGAATTTAATCGAAAAATATGTATAATAATGAAATTAACTGATGAAAAAGAGATAATGAAATATAATTATGAAGAATATGTAAATGAACTGTAGTGAAATTCTGGAATTTTAAGTTTATGTTTACCACTAAGTACTTTTGTACTTAGCGTGTGATTTTGTATTGCACGCAGGAGATAGAGATTGAGTTTGTGATGGAAGGGAATCGATGAAAGAAGAACCTAGCATTTTGTGTTTCCTTGTTAGCATGTACATATGAATGTTGCCTGGTAGGATGGCATGGCTAGTTTTGGGGACTGTATATAGTTTTGGACTTGTATATATATGTTATATACTGTAAATAAGTAGATGAGATAAGTACAGGAATTTTACTATATATATATGTATGGTTATATGTAAAATTTTTGAAATGATTGTTGTTCTATATTTGGCTGATCTTGTGGACTCAAAACTAAATGGTTAAAATAATGAATGTTACAGATGGATAATTTATTAATAATTTATGGACCACCGCAGTGTAGTGTGACACCGCTATTCAGACCAATTTTCGGCTATCGGATGTTACATTTAGTGGTATCAAAGCTGGTTTAGGTGGTCCTAAGGTTGGAGAAATGAGGAGATAAGTTTGATTGAGTGATTGGATTCTTTATGTATATACATGCCATGAACTGAGATGTTTTGATTATAAGGTGATTTTATTAGAGAAATTGATGTCTATCTATCCCCTGTATCTATTTTATAGTGTAAAGATGGCCTCTGGATCTCAAGCGGGCACTAATGCTGACGATAAAGAAAGTGGAGCCTCTCTGAATGTGAGTGATGTAGAGTTACAGGATCATGGTCAGCTTGCTCCACCTCCAGTTGCACCAGTTCCACCGCCTGTTGCACTTCAAAAATTCATGCTGGTGATGGCAGATTTATTATACCAGAGGATGCAAGCTCCTTCTCCACCTCAGCCACAACAGCGGCAGCCACCTCCACCCCCACCTAGGAGGTCTATTCTAGAGCAGCTGAAGAAATTGAGGGCGAAGGATTTCTTTGGCAGGGATCAAACTACAGCTACGAAAGCTGAGGAGTGATTGGATAGGTTGAAGAGATTATTTCAGATCACTCATAGTCTGCCAGAGGAGATGCTTGGGGGGCAGTTGCATTATTTCAGGGACCGGCTTTCACTTGGTGGGAGACAGTCCGATGGTATACCCCCATTGAGCAGGTAACCTGGGATTTCTTTTTACAACAGCTTGGAAATAAATATGTTGGGAAAGTGCATTAGAAGGCTGTGGAGAGTGCTTTTTGGAGACTGATTAGGGGAACAGATCTGTACAGGAATATGAGCGGGAGTTGAGCGTCTTTTAGCTTATATGACAGATTATAATTTGACTCAGTGAAAGACATGTCAATTATTTGAGCAGGGTCTCCATAATAAGATCAGGGAGTCTATTGCAGCTCAAGAGTATGTGGATATAGGATCTCTTGTACTTGCAGCTTCTCGAGTTGAGTCCATTCAGATTAATGAGGCCAGTAGACAGGCTAGATCTCAGTAGAGAAGGAGACCATCCCAGTCTGGCTTGCCTAGTAGTTTTAAAAAGAAGCCACAAAATCCTTCTTCATAGATACCAGATGTACCCCTAGTGCCTACTCAGAGTCAGAGATTGACTGCCAGGATAGGTACCCAGCTTAGTCTGTAGTTAGCCCACCTAGAGCTACTGGTATTGGTAGAGTAGCAGGGATATCTATATGTGATTTCTGCAGTAGGAGACACCCAGAGGAGTGTTGGAAGCGTATTGGAACTTGCCTCAAATGTGGATTAAGAGACTATATGGTGAGAGATTGTCCGAGAGCTCAGACAGCTATATCAGGACCTCAGGCAGCTGGGTCTAGAGCCACAGCACAAAAAGGTAGAGGGGCGACCTCAGGATCAGTTACATGTAGAGGAACTGGATGGAGCTAGAGTATAGTAGAGAATCAACCTGCAATCCTTAATTATACTGTGAGGGCCAGGGAGGATCAGGATGCACCTGACATCATTATTGGTAAATTTTCTCTCTTTGATACTTCTATCTATGCTTTAGTAGACCCTGGGTCGACACATTCTTGTATTAGCATTGAGATTGCACAAGGGAAAGGGTTAGTTGTTGCATAGCTTGAGCATGATTTTCAAGTTAGTAATCCTTTAGGGCACAGTGTGGTAGTTTATACAATATACCGGGACTACCCTATCGGTATTCGGCAATATAACTTTCCTGCTGATTTAGTAGCCCTTCCTTTTCGAGAATTTGATATTATTTCTGGTATGGATTGGCTTTATGCTCACCGGGCTATAGTAGATTGTCAATTAAAGCGAATCACCTTGATGACCCGGGATGGAACAAAAATAACTGTAGATGGGGAACGATCAGATTTCTCATCAAATGTGATTTCAGCTACTGTGGCACATCGGTTGATAAGAAAAGGGTGTGCAGCATATTTAGCTTATGTGATTGAAACTGGGAAAGAGGGACTGTGTATCAGTGACATTCCTACAGTTTGTGACCTCCCAAATGTTTTTCCAAATGAATTGCCTGGTCTGCCACCAAACAAAGAGGTAGAATTCTCTATTGAGGTGATGCCTGGTATTGCACCTATCTCTATAGCTCTATACAGAATGGCACCTATCGAGTTAAAAAAACTCAAAGTTTAGTTACAGGAGCTATTAGAGAAAGGATTTATTAGGCCTAGTGTTTCGCCTTGGGGTACACCAATACAATTTGTAAAGAAGAAGGATGTATCTCTGCGATTATGCATCGAGTATAGGCAGTTGAATAAGGTTACTATCAAAAATAAATATCCACTGCCTCTCATTGATGACTTATTTGACCAGTTGAAAGGTGCAGGGATGTTTTCTAAGATTGATTTGTGATCGGGATACTACCAATTGGGAGTTAGGGAGTCTGATGTGCAGAAGACAACTTTTTGTTCCAAATATGGACACTATAATATGCCCTAGAGCCCATGTAAAAGGGATGAATTTCATATGTATGAATTTATATTCTTAATAAAAGGCATTATTCATTTATTAATGCTATGTTTAAATAAATGAGTTTGTAAATCTTAAATTAATAAATGAAGTCATTGATATTATAAATACAGTGCAAAGGCAATCATGAAAGTGTTCATGATATGAGGTGTCTATTGCATGCAAATGTGTTAATATCTAAATATCCCGAGTCATATAATTAACAAGATAGGACATTGTTAATTCGGATAGACTAACACAAGTTATGCTTCTTGAATGGTTCAAGCAGTGGTTCTCATAACTATGATTATGGAAGATAATCAAAGCTAACATGTGGATGCTTGTTAGAAGAACAAGTTCATTGGAGACTTGCAAAGAGAATCCTCACATGGATATTAAATCTATGTCAGTGAGGAATCTCTTCATAGCGGTTGTGCAAGTATCCTTAGACTTGAGATCACCAAAGTTATCTTAAGTAGCAAGTGGTATATTTTGACTCCATAACTGATTACTTCCAACTGGGAGTTAACATAGTTAGGAGATTGGGTATATCATGACCTACTTGAAGATAGTTGAGTGATTGACAAAGGATTCACCATCCCAGATTTAATAAGGAAAGTTATCTCACATGATTCTATAATTGCCTTGTTCAGAGAATCTCTGGCCAGAGTAATATGCCAAGATGGATAGAGATCCATGAAGGGTATTTTGGGAACAATGATTAAATTAATAGAACATACATAATTAGATTTATATGAGTTGACAGAAATCCATACTCAGAATCTGATTGAGATAAGAGTGGTGGAAGGAGTAATTACACAATAACTGTTTTTATGGAAGGATATAGTCAAACCACTTGGCTTTCCTGACATTTGGATAGTCATGATACCTAGCTAGAGGCCAATCATGATTTGTATAATAATGTATCATAAATATCAATAGGGATTGATAAAATTATTTAAAGGAGTTTAAATCATGTGAGTTTTGAATAGAACTCACAATTACATATTATACTACCAACATGGACAGGAACCCAATAGGTCACACGCATATAGAGAAAATGATAAAATGGTAAAATAACAAGAATAATAATATTTGATATTATTGTGGAGATAGAAAAATGAATAAGAGAATAATTAATTAAAGAGTTTAATTAATTATGATCAAGTAAAATTGTTCGCAGAACTTTTTAGAAATATTCTGTAAAATGGACCTAATTAAAATAATGTATTTCATAATTAATTATTAATTGGACTATAAGTATTATAGGGCTGATATAATAATTAATATATCCATTGGAGGAATTATAAAGGCCCAAAGAAGTGAAGTTGGTGTAAATATCCTCTAGAGGAAAGGTTACACACCAACTACAAACAGAAGGCCTTAGAGGTCTAATTCTTGGATCAAAATAAATTAAATATATTTTATAAGTATTATGGAGCCTACATATTTAATTTGGTTGGATTTGGAATTCATTTGGGTAATTAAATCCAAGTATATGTACAAAGGGCCTAGTTTATGGGTTTTGTGCATTGTCTTTTGTGAAAGGGCTTAAATTAGATTTAATTGAGCCCAAATAATTATAAATAATTCCAAAAGCCCAATTAATAATTCTCCAGCAATTTTAATGAGCCTAATCCCATTATGAAGTTGAATTTTTAACCTAACTATAAAAATTCAAGTGATGGTGGATTAGGGTTAAGTGTGAACAATTAAGAGAAAAGTTTTTCTCTCACTCAAAAAGCCCTAGCCGCCACCTTCCCTAGCTAGCATCTAGGGTTTTTGGCTAGCCCTTGTTTCTCCCAATTTGTTGGTTCATTCTATCATTCTCTTATGTGGATTACTTATTGGAGGTGTTCGATTTTGGACACTGTGGTTTGCGACAATCCGATGAGAAGGAAAATCAACTATTCAACAAAAATCAAAGGTGATTTTTCTTATTCTCATTAATATGTATATTGTTAATTCGTGGAAAGATCAAATTTATTGGTTAAAATTTTAAATTTCTCTTATGTATGAGATGCATGTAACCGATAATTCCCAACATGATATCAGAGCCTCGGTTTTGCCATAAATCTACAATTCTATATTTTTCTGCGAAATAAGTTTTATTTTTGAGTTATTTATTTCATGAAATTTAAAATATCAAATTTGATTGTTCATGAATGAGAAATATTGATTTCTGGATATATGTAATCAAATATATATAACGAAAAATAAAAACGAATCTTTTGAGAAAGGAATCATGGTTTTGGCATGAATGGCTTTTATTTTTTAATGATGTTTAGGGGCTGTTCTAAATTAAAATTTTATTGATCCAATCTAAGATCATTTTTATGATAATTTATGTGTTTAATATGTGATATTAAGCCATAGGATCAAATAAAATTAAAATCGAACAAATTTTGCATGAAAACTAGTTTAGTCGAAAAGTTCGATAAATTGGTATTCTTCGTGTGTTCTTGGTATGTTCTTAGTGTGTTCATGTTTAGAAAGATTTTTAATCTTCTAAATCTGATATATTAATTTATTTTTAATTAATTGGATTAATTAAAATGGGCCTTGAATTAATTGAATTAATTTTAATTCATTAAAACCACTTAATGGGCTTAATTATGTTTACGGACTTGGTTTAAATTCGTGAATGACTTGGTGGACTCAAGGAGCTGATTTAAATCAAATATAATAAACTATAATTAAGTTTATTAATGGATTTTAAGGACTGGAGTGGGCTTGGCTCATTCCAAAAGGCCTAAATGATCCAATAGACATAAAACTAGTTTGTATGTGAACACATTTAGGGTTTAGTTTGGTGGGTTTCGGCCTACCCTTTATCTAAAGCCCAAAATTGATTCTTTTAATTATTTAATATGATTAATTAATTAAATAATCAATTAATAATTAATTAATAATCAATTGGATTTATTATTAAGGCAATAACACATGCATGCAAAAGGGTTCCTAAAATGGAAGTTCCCAAAATGAAAAAGTTTCCTAATTTGATCACATTATTAAAATAACTCAAAAGCAAGTTTCAAGAGTTGAAACAAAGTTAGTAATCCATTGCTTTATGCATTAGAAATGCATATAAGGGTGTATGATTGGCATGATGGATAGTTATGGACAAGGCCCAATGTGATTGAGCATTATGCATGTTTTGGCCTAATGAGGACTTTCATGTCCCGGCCACTTATTTTTTATTTGTATTTCTTTTTCAAATTGTAATATGTAATTAGATTACTTAGATTAGAATTAGAGATGGATATGGAGACCACTATCAAGGAGCAAGATGGGCCGGATGGAGATCTAATAAGATTGAAGATAATGTAATTACTTTTACTTGTTTGAAGCATGCATACTACCAAGGTGTGACCTTTTAATTTTCCTTTTGGCTTGGGAAAATCAACGTAGTAAAGTCCATAACTATAACATATTTGTATGCTTATATTTATGTGATAGATATAGGATGCATACCAATGTATGCCAACTATGTATGATGAGACTTAATTAACTAAAATCCTAAAAAAAATACTAAGGTATATAAGCCTTCCATTAATTTGAGGAGAACCAGAGTTCTTTATAGTGTGGGTTGTTGACCACAGTCAAGCTCACATTATATCGAATATGTTCAACTTTAATTAAATGGGTCATCTTAACTAGCCCATTAGCTTGTTGACCACAGTTAAGGCTAATGGTTCTAGAGGCAAGATTAGGGAATGCATATATGATATGCATGCATCAAGAGTTGATAACCTAATGATCCAATAGTTGTGTAGAGACACAATTGGTATAGAGATACCTACCTTTCAATGGTATGGAGTTTGGCTTGTTGACCACAGTCAAGGTCAAATTATATATCAAGAATTGGATATTGGCCCACTAGGAAAACCATCAGATTTTCTCGGATTAAATAGTGAAGGCTATTAATTTGCAATAAAATAGTGGGAGTAAATTGATTAATTAAAGACCTAATTAATGCATACATATATATGAACATGCTCTCATATGTTTTCTTTTTCACATCTAGGTCATCATCATAAACACATCAAACATTAATATATGATCAATCTTGGATAACAAGCTGGTTGGCAGCAACTATTCTGACTGGATCAGGCAAGTGAGAATTGTTCTTAGAGCTGAAAATATCCATTATGTCTTGGATAAAGATCCACCACCACTTCCATCAGATGATGCCATTGATGAGATCAAAGACACTTATCGTAAATACATGGAGGATAATGAAGTAGCGGCATGTCTGATGCTGGGTACTATGTCCTCGGAGCTTTAGAAGCAACATGAGATGATGGATGCTAGAACCATCATTTTACATCTAGAGGAGCTTTATTCTTCTCAGGCTAGAACTGAGCAATATGAGATTGCTCAAGCTCTATTTAGTTGCAAAATGGTGGAAGGCACTTCGGCTGCTACTCATGCATTGAAGATGTATGGGTATATTGAGCATTTGAGTAGACTTGGCTATGTAATGGATAATGATCTATACATAGATTTAATCTTGTACTCATTGGCCCCAAGTTATGCACCTTTTGTGCTTAAATTCAACATGAATAAGATCCAAGTAACCATTCCTGAATTAATCAACATGCTCAAGACAGCTGATGGATCCTTTAAGAAGGATCCAAAAAGTGTCATGGTTGTCACTTCTGCTAAAGGCAAGAAGCAGAAGAAGAAGAAGAAGAAGAAGAAGAAGAAAAAGAAGAAGAAGAAAAAGAAGAAGAAAAAGAAGAAGATAACCAAGGCACAACCAAAGAATGGTGGGATCTCCAAAAAGAAGGTTGCCAAGAAAGAGAATCCCAAAGGAACTTGATTCCATTGTGAAAAAGATGGTCATTGAAAGCGTAACTGCAAGGCCTATCTAGATTCTCTTAAGGAGAAGAAGCATGTTGATGCTTCTACCTCAGGTATTCATATGATTGAAATTAATACTTATTTTATTGCTTCAAAACAATCTTGGGTATTAGATATCGTATGTGGATCTCATTTGTGTAATGATCTACATAGGCTTAGAAGCGGTAGAAGAGTTGAAAAGACAGAAATTTCTCTACAGTCAGCTACTGGACAAAATATCTCTACAAAAATTATGGGGACTTACCATTTGCCTCTTCCAAGTGGATTAATATTGGAATTAAATAATTGTTATTATGTTCCAGCTTTATCCAAAAGTATTATTTCTTTCAGTTATTTATTGAACGATTATGATATTTCTTTAAAGGACAAGTGTTATTACATTTTTAAGAACAATATTTTTTATGCAAAACCTATCATTGAGAATGATATATTTGTTCTTGATTTAATTAAAGAAGTGCATAATGTGGATACCAATAGAATGAAACAAGATAATCTAAATACCTCATATTTATGGCATTATCGTTTAGGACATATAAATGAGAAACGCATGACCAAATTACATAAGTTAGGTGATTTGGAATTATTTGATTATGAATCATTTGATACATGTGAATCTTGTTTATTGGGAAAAATGACAAAAGCTCCCTTTATTGGTAAAGGAGAATGAGCTAAAATAGTTTTGGACTTAATACATTCAGATGTATGTGATCCAATGACTACACATGTCGGAGGAGGTTACTCCTACTTCATTACTTTCATAGATGATTATTCCATGTTTGGATACATCTATCTAATGAAATATAAATCAGAAGCATTTGAAAAGTTCAAAGAATGCAGAAATGAAGTAGAGAAACAACTTGGCAAGAGTATTAAAACACTTAGATCAAATTGAGGTGGAGAGTACTTAAGCCAAGAATTTTAAGATTATCTTAAAGATAATGGGATTTTATCTCAATGGACTCCACCATATACACCACAACACAATGGTGTATCTAAAAGGAGAAATCGAACACTATTAGATATGGTTCGATCAATGATGAGCTGAGCAGACTTGCCTAAGTCCTTTTGAGGATATGCACTAGAAACTGTTGTTTATGTGTTAAACAGAGTTCCTAGTAAATCAGTTGATGTTACTCCATATGAGATGTGGAATAATAAGAAACCCACGCTTTCTCATATGAAAGTATATGGTTGTCCTGCTTATGTGAAGAGGACAATGTCAGACAAACTAGATGTTAAGTCTGACAAATATTTATTTGTGGGATATCCAAAAGAAACCTTTGGACATTATTCTATCATCCCTTAGAATAAAAGGTGTTTGTTTCAAGGCATGCTGTCTTCTTGAAAACAGAATTTCTCCTACGAGAGTACGGTGGGAGTAAAATTGAACTTGGTGAAGTTCAAGACCCACAAATAGAAGTAAATCAACCGATTGAACCCGAGACTGAATTTCATAATGATGAAATTACAGTTGAACCTGATTATACACAAAATCCTAGAAGATCTACTAGGATGCATTTTATCCTTGTGAGATATGAATTTCACATTGATTCAGATAGAGGCATAATTGTAATAGAAGACAATGAGCCTACAAGCTATCAAAAAGTTTTGAACAGTTCAGAATGTGATTTATGGCTTAAGGCTATGCAGTCTGAAATGGAATTCATGTATGAGAACAAAGTATGGACTTTTAACTCAATCACCTGAAGGAATAAAACCCATAGGGTGCAAATGGGTCTTCAAAAAGAAGATCGATATGGAAGGTAATATAGTTACCTATAAAGCTCACTTAGTAGCAAAGGACTATAGTCAAAAAGAAGGTATTGACTATAACGAAACCTTTTCTCCTATAGCGATGATTAAGTTTATAAGAATACTTTTAGCCATTGCAACTCATTATAATTATGAGATTTGGCAAATGGATGTGAATACAACTTTCCTAAATGGAAATCTGACTGAGGATGTATATATGACACAACCAAAAGGGTTCACATCAGGAAATAGCAAAAAGGTATGCAAGATTCAAAGATCCATTTATGGATTGAAGCAAGCCTCTAGGAGTTAGAACATGCGATTCAATGAGACAATCAAAGAGTTTGGTTTCTCAAAAAATGAAGATGAACCTTGTGTGTATAAAAGGGTCAATAGGAGTGCAATTATCTTCCTAGTTCTATATGTGGATGACATATTGATCATGGGAAATGACATTTCTCTTCTCCAATCTATTAAAATATGGTTATCCAAGCAATTCTCCATGAAAGATCTTGGAGAAGCATCCTATATTCTGGGAATAAGGATCTATAGAGATAGATCCAATAGGTTGCTAGGTCTTTCTCAAAGTACATATATAGATAAGGTATTGAAGAGGTTTAATATGGATCTCTCTAAGAAAGGGTTTATACCCATGGTGCATGAAAAACACCTTTCTAAGTGTATGTGTCCGCAGATACTAGAGGATAGAGAGAGCATGAATAGAATACCATATGCATTAGCAATTGGTTCAATCATGTATGCGATGTTATGTACACGTCCAGATGTAGCATTTGCTTTGAGTATCACAAGTAGATTCCGATCCAATTTTGGAGAGGAATACTGGGCAACTGTCAAGAATATCCTTAAGTACTTGAGAAGGACTAAGGATATATTCTTGGTATATGGAGAGGGCAGTTTAAAAGTAAAAGGGTATACAAATGCCAGCTTCCAATCTGACAAAAATGATTGTAAATCACAGTCTGGTTATGTGTTCATAATGGGAGGAAGAGCAGTTAGTTGGAAGAGTTTCAAACAAGAAACAACTGCTGATTCCACGATAGAAGCTGAGTACATTGCTGCTTCAGAAGCAGCCAAAGAAGCAGTCTGGATCAAAAAGTTCATATCTAAACTAGGAGTGGTGCCTAGCATTGTTGATCCGATTTCTTTATATTGTGACAACAATGGAGCCATTGTGCAAGCAAAGGAACCACAGTCTCATTAGCAATCCAAGCATGTTCTCAGATGCTACCATCTCATAAGGGAAATAGTAGCTAAAAATGATGTGAAAATAGAAAGGGTCCCTACAAATGATAATGTGACGGATCCCCTCACTAAAGCACTTTTCCAGATAAAGCACGATCACCATATAAATAGCATGGGTTTGAGACATATGAGTGATTGGCTCTAGTGCAAGTGGGAGATTGTTAGAGAGTATGCCCTAGAGCCCATGTAAAATGGATGAATTTCATACGTATGAATTTATATTATTATTAAAAGGCATTATTCATTTATTAATGCTATGTTTAAATACATGAGTTTGTAAATCTTAAATTAATAAATGAAGTCCTTGATATTATAAACACAATGCAAAGGCAATCATGAAAGTGTTCAGATATGAGGTGTCTATTGCATGCAAATGTGTTAATATTTAAATATTCCTAGTCATAGAATTATCAAGATAGGACATTGTTAATTCGGACAGACTAGCACATGTTATGCTTCTTGAATGGTTCAAGCAGTGGTTCTCATAACTGTGATTATGGAAGATAATCAAAGCTAACACGTGGATGCTTGTTAGAAGAATAAGTTCATTGGAGACCTGCAAAGAGAATCCTCATATGGATATTAAATCCATGTCAGTGAGGAATCTCTTCATAGCGGTTGTGTAAGTATCCTTAGACTTGAGATCACCAAAGTTATATTAAGTAGCAAGTGGTATATTTTGACTTCATAACTGATTACTTCCAATTGGGAGTGAACATAGTTAAGAGATTGGGTATATCATGACCTACTTGAAGATAGTTGAGTGATTGACAAAGGATTCACCATCCCAGATTTAATAAGGGAAGTTATCTCACATGATTCTATAATTGCCTTGTTTAGAGAATCTCTAGCCAGAGCAATATGCCAAGATGGATAGAGATCCATGAAGGGCATTTTGGAAACAATGATTAAATTAATAGAACATACATAATTAGATTTATATGAGTTGACAGAAATCCATACTCAGAATCTGATTGAGATAAGAGTGGTGGAAGGAGTAATTGCAAGACAACTGTTTCTATGGAAGGGTATAGTCAAACCACTTGACTTTCCTGACATTTTGGTAGTCATGATGCCTAGCTAGAGGCCAATCATGATTTGTATAATAATGTATCATAAATATCAACAGGGATTAATAAAATAATTTAAAGGAGTTTAAATCATGTGAGTTTTGAATAGAACTCACAATTACATATTATATTGCCAACATAGACAGGAACCCAATAGGTCATACACATATAGATAAAAGGATAAAATGGTAAATTAACAAGGATAATAATATTTGATATTATTATGGGAATAGAGAAGTGAATAAGAGAATAATTAATTAAAGAGTTTAATTAATTATGATAAAATAAAATTGTTCGCATAACTTTTTAGAAATATTCTGTAAAATGGACCTAATTGAAATAATGTATTTCATAATTAATTATTAATTGGACTATAAGTGTTATAGGGATGATATAATAATTAATAGATTCATTGGAGGAATTATAAAGGCCCAAAGAAGTGAAGTTGGTGCAGAAACCCTCTAAAGGAAGGGTTACACGCCAACTATAAACAAAAGGCCTTAGAGGCCTAATTCTTGGATCAAAATAAATTAAATATATTTCATAAGTGTTATGGAGCCAACATATTTAATTTGGTTGGATTTGAAATTTATTTGGGTCATTAAATCTAAGTATATGTACAAAGGGCTTAGTTTGTGGGTTTTGTGCATTGTCTTTTGTGAAATGGCTTAAATTGGATTTAATTGAACCCAAATAATTATAAATAATTTCAGAAGCCCAATTAATAATTCTCCAGCAATTTTAAAGAGCTCAATCCCATTATGAAGTTGGATTTTTAACCTAACTATAAAAATCCAAGTGATGGTGGATTAAGGTTAAGTGTGAACAATTAAGAGAAAAGTTTTTCTCTCACTCAAAAAGCCCTAGCCGCCACCTTCCCTAGCTAGCATCTAGGCTTTTCGGCCAATCCTTGTTTCTCCCAATTTGTTGGTTCATTTTATTATTCTCTTGTGTGGATTACTCATTAAAGTTGTTTGATTTTGGACACTGTGGTTTGCGACAACCCGGTGAGAAGAAAAATTAACTGTTCAACAAAAATTAAAAGTGATTTTTCTTATTCTCATTAATATGTATATTGTAAATTCATGGCAAGATCAAAGTTATTGGTTAAAAATTTTAAATTTCGCTTATATATGAAATGCATATAACCGATAATTTCCAACAGTCCTAAAACTTTCAATTCCTTATCTTTTATAAGAGCAATTTTCTTTATTAGATAACCTAAGAAAAGTTGTCTCATGATCTACTGTTTACACGAACCATCTTTGGTATCTGTATATAAGATCTTCTTAATTGCTTTAGGTGTTGACTTCATAAATAAAAACCATCCTGTGGTGCCCATCGCTAATTGATTTAGTTTATTAGGAATATGATATAATTTCTTAAAATGTCCACATTGCGTTGGGCTAATCAAGTCGAGTTCTTGATTATTCCAAAGTAAGAAAATTAGATAAAAGTGGCAACGCAAACAATCGGCCTCTCCTTAACCACATTAGCTTGAAAGAAGAAATAGTTGTCATTTAAGAAGAATAAATGTGAGATAGATGGAGCCCCCAAGAAATAACACAAAAATGCAGATCACCTTTAGCTTCAATGCCGTTAACCATACTAAACAACCCTTTAGCATATAATATGAACAAATAAGGTGATAATGAGTCACCTTGCCTTAAAACATATTGAGGAATAATCGGTCTTACCAAGTTCAAGTCACAATTAACATAATACTTTACTGAAGTTACACATTCTGTCACTAAAAATAACCACTCGACTTTAAAACCCATGTGCAATATAAATTTTGGAGAAATTTCCACATAATATGATCATAATCTTTGCTTATGTCCACCTTCAAAAGTTACCCAACCATGTTTCCCTTGTCTTTTAGTCTTAAAAGAAAGTAAATCCTTCGGTGTTAGAATGATATTATTAGAATTTTGTCTTTCTATTACAAAAGCACTTTGATTTGGCAAGATAAGCAATTTTATAAAGTGTATTTCAGACAGAGATGGGCTAAGGATCCACCATAGTCACAACGTCCTTCTCTTTAGGGATCAAAACAATTGTTATATCATTAAGATTTTGTGGTAAATTCCTCTCTTCAATCATCCTAATAAAAAAAGGGCAACATTTTTTCCTACAATATCCAGTAATTTTCAAAGAACTAGGACTTATTCCATTCAAGCTCGGAGACTTATCAAGATTTATACCGAAAATAACTACTTTGACCTCCTCATCTGTAAAAGGTTGAACAAATAAATCATTTTAAGCATAAAAAAATCAATTTCCAATATAATAAAAAATATCAGTATTTATAGTATTGGCAGAGCAGAATATTCCTTGAAAGCAATCAATCCCTTCCAATTACTGGTTGCATCTTTCAATTGAACCAGTTTAATCTTCGTGCTCCTTTTAAAGGCATAGGAATGGAAGAACTTCTGTTAGAATTTCCATCATGCAACTAGAATTGTTTTGCCCTTTGCTGCCAATAAGTCTTTTGATGAGTTAGCATAAGATATTACAAATCCCTTGTGGCATTAAATTCAACAATGGAATTAGCATCACATATAAATCACAACATATTCATCTTTTCCTTTAACTCTCCAATCTACCTTTAAAATCTTTTGATAACCTTGCTCCCACTTTTGCAAAGCGTCCCCACACATTCTAATGTTATCCATAACATATACAAAAAAAAACAAGAATTCCACACCCCTTCAATAATAATATGAAAATTCCTTTCTTTTACTTAAAGGTTTTTGAAATGAAAATGATGGAATTTCAGCTTTTGAGTAATGCCAAAAGGATTGAGAAATAAGGGATAATGATCAGAGGTGAAAAAACCTAAATTTAAGACTTTTTAGTTAGGAAAAATACCTAACTAATATAAATTTGTGAGGCACCAATCCAATTTCTCCTCCACCCAATTTCTTGTAATTTTTTAACCTCTATTCTAAGTAAACTGGTAGCTAGCAAATTCCAAATCAATAAGACCATTATCCATTATTACACTTTAAAATCCATTAATCAACCATTGAGGCTGAGGAGAACCATTATTCTTTTCATTAGTAGCCAAGATATCATTGAAATCCGCTAAGATAAACTAAGGGAGAAAAGACTTAAAAGCCAGATTGCTTAAAGACTCTATGACTCTGTCCTCTTATTACTATTGAGATACCATAATACACAGTAAGACATTAAGAAGGAAATCCTTAAATACTGACTTAACATCAATACGGTGATTTGAATAGCTTAATGGCCTAACCTCCTTATAACCTCTCCAAAAAAAAGTAAACCAATCACTATAACCCAAATAATTCACTACAAAATTTCCTTCAAACCCAAATTTATCTTTATCCTATCTAGAGTTTTTTTTTTTGGTGCTAAAAGTCTCAAAATGAAAAACCAAGTTAGGCCTTTTTCTTTGGATTAGTTTTTTTTAACATCTTTACTACTCATTGGTTACCCATCCCATGGAAGTTCCAACATAATGTACTTATTGGACTTGGTGGGCTAAACACTAGAACCCATCGAATACCAATTTTTTCTTGGGATCTTTTTATTTCTCCCCATTTTAAACTTTCGTTTTTAAATATACCACTCTTGCTAAAGACAAAAGATTTTATCTATGGCAAACTTTCCTTTTTACTCCCATACTTTTTTCTTTATCCTTGTTATCTCCTAAGATCATTTCTTATATTTATTCTTTTAATTATTTTTGTTATATATTTTTCTTGCTTTATAATTTTATCTTTGATATTCATTTATATATCTTCTATATTTTGAATAGCTAAATTTATTTCGTTTTTCATTTTTTCTATATCTATTTCTAATTCATTTTTTATTGAAATTAATTCTTTTTTTATTTCTTGTAATCTCGGCAACATATATTCTTCCTTAATATTATTTATTTCCATATATGTACATTCATTTCTTGTCTTTCTAATTTGATTTTTATAGTATTTTATTTTACCTATAATTTCATAAAATGATTTTAACATTTTATCTATATTTTCTTTATTGACAAAACTTACTATATATGACATTTTGATTTTAATTATTTCTATAAGGATCTTAAGTTTTAATTATTTTTATAAGGATCTTAAGTTTTAATTATTTCTATAATGCTCTGATACCAATAAAGTTCGGAATTCGTTATGGATCGTTTCACAAAAATAATTAAATAATTATTCTTATTATGGTAAGTAATTTTAACTTATATATATATATATATATATATATATATATATATATATATATATATATATATATATATATATATATAAGTTAAAATTACTTACCATAATAAGAATAATTATTTAATTATTTTTGTATATATATATATATATATATTGTTATTTTATTTTTATTTCTTTAAAGGTATGTGGCATAAGACCATGATAATCAAATTATCCTTTGAAAACCAGTAGCCCGCAGGTCTATCTTATAGCCGATATACCTTATAATAAATATCAATTTCTTCTTCTTCTAAAATTAGTGTTATTTGTATTTCTATTTATCTCTTGACAAGTTTCTATTATTTCTGATCTCAGCATATTGCAAGAACCCCAGCTTAAAACTATTCAATCTCAGCAAAAAAAAAAAAAAAGGAAGTACAGGGCAGTTTTATATCCTCAAGAATCTCACTAAGCAGATCGCCTATCATTCAGGATCATTTACCATAATATTTTGCATAACACGTATACAGGTAAAACTCAAAAGTATAAGCAATTGATAATTCTTCCACGAAATACGATATACCATACCAACCTTGGAAAAAGTACTCTTCCCAGAACCGTTCTTTCCCATAACAGCATGAACCTAAGCAGAACATAAAAATAAAATAACTTGGAAAGGATATAATAATGTTGAAAATAGTGAATTCCGGTAAAAGCGAAAAAATCCTATATAAAACAATGTTCAGGTTTTCAAATTATTTCACCTCTCCTTCATGGATAACAAGATTTACGCCCTTGAGAATCTCCTGCCTCGATTCAGTAATAACTGCAGTTAAATCTTTGACCTCGAGAAGCGGTATTTTCTGTGAATCACGGCCGCTGGTACCGGTGGCCTCGGTCGGATCAACGGCGGAGAGGGTGGCAGAGACGAGAGGAAGAGAGCGGTGGCGATAGTTGGAATAGACAGGATGATGACGAGGAGTGGCAGGTAGAGTAAATAAAGGAAGATTAAGGGGGCAAATTTTGGATTTAGGAGGAGGGAGTGGAGGAGGGGAGGTAGAGAGGAAATTAAAGCGAAGGGAGGCCATTCTGGAGGCGATTGTCAGTCTGCTTCTCTCAATCGCCTCCAGAATGGCCTCCCTTCGCTTTAATTTCCTCTCTACCTCCCCTCCTCCACTCCCTCCTCCTAAATCCAAAATTTGCCCCCTTAATCTTCCTTTATTTACTCTACCTGCCACTCCTCGTCATCATCCTGTCTATTCCAACTATCGCCACCGCTCTCTTCCTCTCGTCTCTGCCACCCTCTCCGCCGTTGATCCGACCGAGGCCACCGGTACCAGCGGCCGTGATTCACAGAAAATACCGCTTCTCGAGGTCAAAGATTTAACTGCAGTTATTACTGAATCGAGGCAGGAGATTCTCAAGGGCGTAAATCTTGTTATCCATGAAGGAGAGGTGAAATAATTTGAAAACCTGAACATTGTTTTATATAGGATTTTTTCGCTTTTACCGGAATTCACTATTTTCAACATTATTATATCCTTTCCAAGTTATTTTCTTTTTATGTTCTGCTTAGGTTCATGCTGTTATGGGAAAGAACGGTTCTGGGAAGAGTACTTTTTCCAAGGTTGGTATGGTATATCGTATTTCGTGGAAGAATTATCAATTGCTTATACTTTTGAGTTTTACCTGTATACGTGTTATGCAAAATATTATGGTAAATGATCCTGAATGATAGGCGATCTGCTTAGTGAGATTCTTGAGGATATAAAACTGCCCTGTACTTCCTTTTTTTTTTTTTTTTGCTGAGATTGAATAGTTTTAAGCTGGGGTTCTTGCAATAGCAATTCTAAAAGCATAGTGTCCTTTTTCTTTACATATCCAGCAAGTGCATGTTTTAGGATTTTTCTTACTATATCTCTGATTTTTTCGAAAATATCTTCCTTTATTAAATTTATTTTTCTTAAAAGGTTTAAACTTTCTTTTATAAAAGTTTTTATATTTTGGTTTATAACCTTTTCTTTTTGATATGTTATACTTATTATATTTCTTATATCTTTTATGTTTTGTATAACATCTCCAATGTGTAGGTTCCGCTAAGATTGGACAGCATAATCCTTAATGAATTGCTTTTCTTAATTTTATATTTTCATATGCTTGATTACACATTTCATTTATCCTTTTAAATATGTAAGACTGATAAGTTCCTAACGTTCCTTCTAATATTTCATTCTTATTTTGTATTTCATTGAATAATTTAAATCCTCATGGTTTTGGTAATTTTGTTACATAAGATTGTTTTAATAATTTAATCTTAGGTCTTTGTAATATATTTATTTTTGCTATATTATAATAATAGTTATTAAATTCACCTGTATATTGTTTTAAATAACACATATTACATATTATTAAATTTTATATTTTTCATAAATTTTCTTGTCCAAATTTCTTTAATGATTCTGTATGGTCTAACCAATGTTCTCCTAAAAATTATCCTTTTATTGCTAATTCAAATCTTTGTAAAAGATCTTTTATTGTGTCCGTTTCTGTAAAATTTTCATTATTAAATTCATATTTTATCATTTACCTATCTTCTAGTCGTATTGCATTCCACCATTTTTCTACATTACCAGTAAATGTACTAATTAAAAAATTAGTATCTCTATGTAAATCATATCCATATAATATTATTGCTATATTATTCATTTTAATCCATTTTTCAATTTCTTTCTATATATCTTCTTTACAATCTATATCTAATAATATTTCATTTGGATAAACAGGTTCTGTCTCTGATGTTTTTACTGAAAATTTTGAATTATTATACATAGGTCTTTGTCTAGGATTTTTTTGTCTATTTCTTTCATATTCCCTTATATCTATATTATCTGCCATTATATTTTCTTCAGTTTCATTTATAGTTCCAAAATATTCTCTTATTTCTACTTTTGTTTGAGTAGATGTTAGATTAGTATTCATTTTTAATTTTTTTAAATTATAGGTTAAGTTTAACATATCATCTTCAGTTATTTCATTTTCTTCATATAACTTTAATCCTTCTTCTATTATTAACATATGAGTTTTTATTGTTACTTCTCCTTGTGTATGTTCTTTTTCTTTTCCCTTTTCTATCTTTTCTACTCTATTTTTTAAATCTGTAACATCTTGTTTTATTTCTGTTAACATGTTAAATATTTTTTCCATTTTATCTTCATTATTCTCTTGTTTAGGTTTTTTAAATACAATGGATGGTAAAGTTAAACTTTCCTCTTCATATTTATCATCTCCATATAAGGTACTTATAAAACTATATTGTTTATTATTCATTTTTCTTATATTTTGATTCAATACTTTTAAGTTATTATTTATTTTATAAAATTGTTCATCATATGTGTATGCATTTATGTCTCTTATTTCTTCCATACATTTTATTCATTATATCCCATTTTTCTAGCTACGTATTTTAAATAATTTTTTATTTGACTTAATTTATCTAATACTTATTTTTCTAAATTTAATTCACTTAATATTCTATATTTAATTAATTCCAAGTCTTCTATACTTTCTATTTTATTAAGTAAATTTTTTATTTTGTCAGCTTTAGGACTTAATCCTATTTTTATATCTTGTATTAGTTTTTTATTGTTCATATTTATAGTATCTATATTATTTAATTGTTTGATTAATTCAATGTCTTTTTTATTTAATTCATGTAATATAGATGTATTCATTGTTTTGGGGTTTTTATGTAATTAGTTAATTCTTTATGTATGATTATTGTTAGTTGAAAAGTTTAACTATAGGAATGGTGGTATTTTTGAAATTTGACTTTTAAAAGAGGTATATGGCATAATTATCTCTTTTTTCTTCACATATTTCCTCATTTGGCCCAAGTCCAATATTAGTGTCATTAAGCCCATCTTTCATTTTGCATCTTTTAATCTCAGATATTACCATCCCATCTCCTATAATCTCTTTATTAAAAGACATAATATCCTTTCCCTTATTACCTTCATGATCCTGGGCACTAATAGCATTCTTTCTAGAAATGCCTCATCTATTATCTCAATTAACACTACCACTATCCTCTTCGCCTTCCATATTTTTTGATCCATTACCAAATTGATCAACTACCATGTTATCTTCATTTGAAAGTTCCTATAAACTTTTTAAAGAGGTTGACCATGAGCTTTTAGATGCTTTGGACATTTAGGATCCCCATGCCTAATGATTCCAAAAGAAAAGAAAAAGTTAGTAAGTTTCCATATTAGAAAAATAACCTCCATACACTCTCCCCATGCTTTATTGATTTTCATAGTTTACTCCAGCTTCTTTCGTACACCAACAACCACCTTTATTCACATGTAACTACACCATAGACTATAGAAATTATTTAGGTTTGAAGCTATATATTTTACCACAAAATTCCCAATGCATTTCCCCACCCGTTTAGACATGAATACATTTAGAATGTCATGAACATGAATCCACATTTCAATAATGTATAAGGGAACTTTACTTGATTGATCAAATAGTTCTAACCTCTTTAGTATCAGTAAATGCCTATCAAACATCGAAGGTCCATCATTTAACACCCTTCGCATATCAATTTCTAAGAAAAACTAGAAAATCAAGAGCTCAGGATTAACATCTTTAATGGCAACCCTATTAATAGGTCTATATAGAGCCATCAGTCTGTCTCATATATATATATATATATATATATATATATATATATATATATATATATATATATATGTCATTAACACTAATAATTTTGGTTGTGAGGAATCTTCCAACTAGACTCTATTTCAAGTTTGCCACTTGATCTTCAACCACATCATCTTCAAATAGTAAACCTTCTTCATTGACATTCCTTTCGTCTAACAATAAATCCGTCACCACTGCTAATGTCGCCGCCGCCACTACTGCCACCGTCACCACCACTACCACCACACTAGACCGTTATTGTCGCCGTCAGACTGCCACCACCACCGCCACCACTATCACTATCACCACTATCGCTGCCGTCATCCCCCCTACTGCAACTGTTGTCGCCGTCATTCCCCCTACCGTCACTGTCACCACCACCACCACACTGTATTTTTGTCACTGCCACTGCCAAAATTATTATCATAATACATATGAATAATTAAAAAATACATGAATAATTAAAAAACATGATATAAATTTTAAATATATAAAACTGTTTTTAAAAAATAGTTAATAAATATTGAAAATAAATTTTGGATTTTAATATTATATAATATGTAAAATGAAAATTTATTATTTAAAAATTAACACAAAATATTTAATATTTATGGCTCAAATAAATAAATCACAGTGTTTTTAAATGACTGTTTTTTTAATTGACTAAAATAATGAAAAATTCATTAACAAAATATCAAATATTTATAGTTCAAAGAAATAAATCAAAGAGTTTTTAAGTAACATTTTATTTAATTTCCTATAATACACTAAAATAACGAATGAAAGTTTTTTTTTAATTAAAAAAATGGTAGTGGATTAATTAGGGATGAGTATAGACCGGTTAACTAGTTCATTAGCAAAAAAATTAACCAGTCCATTAATATCAATTTTTTAAAATTGAGAACCATTAACCAGTTCATTACATTCGATTAACCAGTCTATCGATTTCAATTTTTCGGTTAACCAATATTTTTTTAACCATTAAAATTTGTAACATAAAATTATAAAAAAATTATATAAAATTCAATTCAATTTCAAATATACAAGGTAATTTAACATAAAAATTACAAAACAAACATAATTTACTAGCCAAAATTCATGCTTTGTAAATTAATAGCTAATATTATAAAATAGATTTGATATTTGTTGGAAATTAATATATTTGATTTTAAGTCAAATAAAATTTCAGATAATATTAAATATTATAACATAAACTCTAAAATATAAGAAAATATAATTAAATTCTATTAAGTAAAATATAAACACCGATATATGATAAAAACAATATATATAAAAGTTAATCGGATACTATATATAAATATTACTATATAATTAACGAAAATAACATAATATAAATTTAGTTTAAAGTGTTATATAAATTTTATAGGAAAATATAAAAAATTAACGTATAAAAATAAAAAATATATTTTAAATTATTATTTTATATAAATTTTAGAGAAAATAGAAAAAAATTGAAGATAAATAAATAAATATATATATATATACACACACTGGTTAACCGTGGATTAACGGTTAATCGGTATTTAAAAATTTAAACCATAACCATTGAAAAAAAATCTAAAAATTAAAAATTATAACTGAATTTATTGAATTGATTAACTGTAAAAATTGATTCGATTTCGAACTGATTTTACAGTTAATCATATTTTCGATTTTTTTTCATCTCTAGATTAATTAGCCCAAAACATAGTCAAAAAGAGAAAAAATAAAAAGGACAAGTACAAATAATCAGATAACCAAATGTGAATTAGATTTTCATGGTATTTTTTATATAAAAATTAATTTAATGACTTTATTATATGAAAAAGTTTGATTATTTTTTTAAAAGCCCTTTCATTTAATTTATTTTATTTTTTTTGTCACAAATAAACTTGATGGGCATATTGAATAAAAAATTCTGAAATTTATTTATAAATAATACTAAATTTTTAATTCTAAAAAGATAAATTTTATATCCATAAACATGGGATCTTCGGATTCATCGGGTCAGATCACGCAATAATTTGGGTTAAATACTCCATTAATTGGGTTCGAGCCGTCGAGGCCTTATGCTTGGTGGATTGAATTTTAGTGTTATTATTTTATTTTGAAATTATGTGGCCGGCTCGCCATTGTTGAACATCGCATATTAGCCGCCCTTTCTTTCACCATTCAAAGTTATTATAACTAACATTTCTGCAACTCAGTTGTTTCTGCTACTGTGTCAGTCTCTCTGCTTCTCTCAATCGCCTCCAGAATGGCCTCCCTTCGCTTTAATTTCCTCTCTACCTCCCCTCCTCCACTCCCTCCTCCTAAATCCAAAATTTGCCCCCTTAATCTTCCTTTATTTACTCTACCTGCCACTCCTCGTCATCATCCTGTCTATTCCAACTATCGCCACCGCTCTCTTCCTCTCGTCTCTGCCACCCTCTCCGCCGTTGATCCGACCGAGGCCACCGGTACCAGCGGCCGTGATTCACAGAAAATACCGCTTCTCGAGGTCAAAGATTTAACTGCAGTTATTACTGAATCGAGGCAGGAGATTCTCAAGGGCGTAAATCTTGTTATCCATGAAGGAGAGGTGAAATAATTTGAAAACCTGAACATTGTTTTATATAGGATTTTTTCGCTTTTACCGGAATTCACTATTTTCAACATTATTATATCCTTTCCAAGTTATTTTCTTTTTATGTTCTGCTTAGGTTCATGCTGTTATGGGAAAGAACGGTTCTGGGAAGAGTACTTTTTCCAAGGTTGGTATGGTATATCGTATTTCGTGGAAGAATTATCAATTGCTTATACTTTTGAGTTTTACCTGTATACGTGTTATGCAAAATATTATGGTAAATGATCCTGAATGATAGGCGATCTGCTTAGTGAGATTCTTGAGGATATAAAACTGCCCTGTACTTCCTTTTTTTTTTTTTTTTTTGCTGAGATTGAATAGTTTTAAGCTGGGGTTCTTGCAATATGCTTTCTTTATCCATCATATAATTAAGATGGAATAATTTTAATATCTGTTTGGGTTATTTTCTTTCCTTTTGACCGCAATCTTCTATTCGTAAAATTTGGGATCACAAATAAGTTTGTTCTCTTTCTACCCTGATAATTAGAACCGCCTATCTGCTTGCTCTTCTGCGTGCTAGAGATGGATTTTGATTGATGGGACAGCTGTTTAGTCTGTAAAATTTCATTAGCAATGCCTTTTACAACATCTTGATTGGACATACATTTTTTAGCGTCTTCATTTTAAAACATATGGTTGTGTCTTCATTTTAAAACATATGGTTGTCTAATAACACGTTATGATTCATAAGCCTTGTATAATTCATTCACAATATATCAAATTATAAACAAACTGTAATCGACTACATATACATGAAGATGATGTTCCTTCTCCACATATACTGGTATTCAATTATTCAGTTTAGAGTCACTATGAGAATCATAAATGCATATATATTATCAACTAGGCGTACAACATGGTCCAACAAAACCATACTTTTTTTGGTATCAGGTTCTAAGAGTATATTTGAAGCATGCTGAATAGCCTTTCCCCTCAGGAAAGTGACTGAAATTGTTCAACTTGGTGGCTATTTAAATTGTCGGCTAATTGAAGCACACTTCTATGCATCATAGACCATGTAATATATTTTTAAAGAGGTGTATAGGATAGGCCATTCTCTCAAGGGTATTTTGTTGTAGTCTTTATTTTTTCAAAGTGCAAAAGCTGGATTTATTTTTCTCTTTATCAAAATTCTTAATTAGCCTTATACCTTGTAGGTTCTTGTTGGCCATCCAGATTATGAAGTAACTGGAGGTACTGTCATCTTTAAAGGGGAGAATTTGCTTGACATGGAGCCAGAGGAAAGATCTCTTGCTGGCCTTTTTATGAGCTTCCAATCCCCGGTTGAGATCCCAGGTGTGAACAATATTGACTTCCTTAATATGGCATATAATGCTCAGAGAAGAAAACTTGGTTTGCCAGAGCTTGGACCAATTGAGGTATAGCTTCAAATGACTTGTTGGCATGGCATAATTAGTTATTAAGCATGATAGTGCATTTCCTCTTTTCTATAGGTTTTCTGAAATATACTTGTATTTACTTCATATCTGCCTCAGAATACGTTAATAGTGTACATGTAAATAAAGCAGGTGCTTAAAAAAATAAAGAAGAAAAAAAGTTAGATTGCTTGAGTGAGAGTATGTACTCATTTCTTCTGGAAGGGAATAGGAGAATTAAAGAGCTGTTTTTCTGATTAATGTTTACGAAGATTTTTAGAAGAAATGATTTCTTATTACTTTTAAATTTTTTATGGACGCTATACTTCTGAATTTATACACAACAATTGGTCCTAACTTGGAAATATTACAAGAAAGAAAATAATAAAATTACAATCAATTTAGGATCAAAAATCAAGATCTGGAAATTTGCCTAGTTTAATTAAAACAAATCAACACTCCCTTCAAGTTGGTGTAAGGAAATCGCACATGCCAAAGTTGCATATCAAAGTATGAAAGCTCCTATTCCCAAGTCTTTTGTAAATACACAAGCTTGTTGCTTGTTAGACATCACATGAAACAAACTTAAGGCATCACCATCAACTTTTCTTTAATGAGATCAATATCTATGTGTTTTGTCTGGTCATGTTGTAAGGTATTATGGGGTATATTGGCAGCAACTTTATTGTCATAGTATAAGGATATTTTGTCGTCTAATGATGACATTAGTTGCTCCAATAATTTACGCAGCCACAAAAGTTAATAAATGCTTTGAGCATACTTTGCTTCTTGTTTGTCTAAGCAAAGTTTCTTTCCACAAGTGTGCAATAATCAGATGTTACCTTCTATCAATTGAAGATCCAATTCAATCTACGTCTATAAAGACTTTTATTTGGAAGTGATCATATTTTGAGAATAGAAAGACCTTTTCTTGTAGAATGCAAAAAACAATGTGCATGTGAGGTTCATGAGGATTATGCATAAATTGGCTTACTAAATTGACTACATATGCTATGTTTGGACTAGTGTGCGAGAAATAAATTATTCTTCCCAACATACTAGTTTCTTCCAAGAGATCTACAACATTTTTCCTCCAAGCAATGAAGATTTCCTTTTTTGATTTGGCAATTTTGATTTTGACAAATATTGTGGCTTTCCTGGATTCTTGATCTCAAATTCTTGACCAAGAAGCTTATTTAGTCGAGCGATCTATTTTTTGTTATTTCTTGTCATTACTATATTTTCAACGTAAACTATAAGGTTGGTCTTACCCGCATGATGCTTGATAAAAATGGTATGATCAGCATTGCTTTGTTGATGGCCAAAAGGGACCATAGGTTATTGAATATGTCAGACGATGCTTTGACAAACTCCTTTAATTTGTAGAAGGCCTTGTTTAATTTGCACACCTTCCTTTGCGTTCTTTAATTATCGAATTTAGGGTGAATCTCTATATACATTGCCTCTTCTAAATCTCCATGAAGGGATGAATTTTTCATATTGAATTATTGGAAGTCCCAATCCAAGTTGGTTGTAGAAGATATAAGAATTCCGATTGTGTTTATCTTGGCAATTGGGGAAAATTTAAGTTTGAGCGGATCATTCAACTACCAATTTGCTTTGAATCTTCCAATGGAACCTTCATCCTTGTGTTTCACAATGAACGCCACTTGTAGTTGACAAATTTCATCATCGAAGGAGGAGCAACAAGCTCCCAAGTCTTATTCTTCAACCATTGCTTTTTTCCACTCGTAATTTCTGAAAGTTTTGTTTCCATCCTATGGAATAGACACAAATGAAATAGACAAGGCAAAGGCTCTATAGAGAGGATTTCATAGGAGTTGTAGGAGACCGGTAGTTATAGGATGTTTGGTGCAGAACCTAATTCATTTCCTTTAGCAGTAGTTTTATTTAAATCATCAATGGAATCAAGGTTTAATGATTAACTCACGAGAAGAGGAAGATTCTTGACACATAGTAGGCTGCATGATGGCTTTCTTTGTCCTTTCTCCTTGAGTATCTCTAAAAACCCGGTCTATTAAAACACCCAATCTTGTTCCCCTAAATAACATATTTCTCTCCTAGAGTGGAACTATCAAGAGTTACAAAACTAGATATCATAGGTATCACCTCTTCTCTCACATTATTCACCCCCTAAAGAGGTTATTGGGGTGTACAAAAATAAGATTTTGTTTCTCTAAAAGTAACATCAGTACTAACAAAGCATTGCCTAAGAGGATGGTAACACTTGTATCCCTTTTATATTGGAGAATACCTAACAAACACATCTAAGAGTTTGTAATTCTAAATTCCCGACATTCCTATTACAAATAAAACAAACACACCCAAACACCTTTGCAGGAACAGCAGCAACATTTTCCTTGGAAAGGCCTCTTAAGGACTTTTAAAGTTGGGAACTATAAAAGGCGTTCGATTGATTAGATAGGTAGAAGCAAGAACAACATCTCCCCTATAGTGTTTTGGAAGATTCATAGTAAAGATAGGGATTTAGCAAACAAATTCCTATTTTTTCATCTATTCAACATCATTTTGTGCTCTAGTGTGAAGACTAGTGTGATGCAGTATCCTATTGGACTCCAGATAAGTCCGAAACCTGTAATTCATATAGTCTATTCCATAATCAATTCTCAAAATTTTCACCTTAGTATCAAATTGTACAGATATCATTTTAGGAAAGGATTGAAACTTAAAAATAAGAAAACACATTACTCTTTGTTGTCATCAAATAAATCCAAATTAACCTAGTACAACAATCAATAAAGGTGATAAACCATTGAGTACTACATAATGAACTATTTGGAGTAGATCCCTAATCATCATAATGGATAGTTTAAAAGGAACATATTTTTATTATTACTTGAAAGGATAGGAGTTTCTACTGTGTTTGGTATACACACAAGCATCACAACACAGAATCAAAGTGAGTCGTTAAAGACAAATTGGGATATAATTTATTTATAGCAAAGAAAGATGTTTGTTGTAACTACATAGACACTTTATTGTTTACTGGTTGACATTTTTGTTTCTTCCAAAAAAAGGCTTTGATTGGGAACAAAACTTTGACTCCCTTCCAATATGTACAAGCCATTCTATTGTCTACCGGTGCAAATCTTTTTCCCTATTTGAAGATCCTAAAAGACACAATGATTATGAAAAAAGTTCAATGTTGTTGTAATAGCTCCAGCGGGGATGCCAACAAATAATATATTAACAGGATAATGGGGAACATGTGGTACAAAAGATATCTTAAGGCTGAGAGCACAATCAATAGAGCCTATTCTAGATACAGGGGTAAAGGAGCCATCTGCTATTTGAAAATTATTTTTACTAAGGCACGGAGAGTAGGTAAGAAAGCATTGAGGAGCCAGTCTTGTGTCTATTTGCTCCAAAATCTATAATCCAAGAACAAATATCAGAGGGGGCATGAAGAGCATTACCTGATTTCACATAATTGGAGGTACCAACAGTGGATGAGGAGTCAGGTTGATATAAAAGCACTTGAGACATTGTAGTTCCTCATTTGAGAAAATCCTAGTAGAAGTCTCTCTAGTTGGTTCTATTGCCTCAGTCAGGTTTTAAGCCCTTATGGAGTTTACCCTTTTTCCTTCACAACCCCTAGTTGGTCGATCATGCAACTTCTAGCATATCTCCTCGGTACACCGTGGCTTCCCACAGTAGTCATAGTGTAGGTGATCCTTATCAGAAGAACTAGCAGCCAACCCAACCTTTTTAATATGTGCTATGTAAAGCATGGCACTCCTCCTGCTCTTTTCTTGCTGGACATAAGAATAGGCTTGCTCAAGAGATGGAAAAGGGTCTTTACCAAGTACTTGAACCCTTGTATGATCATAGTTATTGTTCAATCCGGCAAGAAAATCATAGATTCACTCCTTCTCAATCATTTTTTGAAATTTGACTGTGTCTCCTGCAGTCTATCTGGAAGTTCTGATAAAAATCAAGCTTCTGCCATAAGCTACTTAGAAAAATGTTGAGAAATTGTCATCTCACCTTCCTTTGTGCCGAGGATTTATTTTGGATTTCATAGATCTAGGAATCATTACCCATTTTGGAGTAAGTCAAAGATGTTGTATTCCATATCTTCGTTGCAGTTTTCAGTAATAAATATGTTTTGGCAATTTAGGGTTGCATAGATTTGATGAACCATGTCGTAATAAGAGAATTTTCGGAGTTCCACTGATTACAGGTGGGATCAATTGTTTTGGATTTCTTTTTATCACCAGTAGCATAACACTGCACTCCTCTAGCTTTGATGAACAATTAGCAGTACCTTGACCATGAAAGATAGTTGTTCCCATCAAGCTTTATGGGGCTAATCTGCAGTGAAGGGTTATCAAAATTAGAAGTTGCAATTTTCTTGTCATGTGCTATTTTTCAAAAACACACAAATATAACCAAGCCCAATAACCAAATAATATCCACAATAACAACAGCTTAAAAGCAAACTCAAAAAACCTTAAAAAGGAATCACAATAACTTACAAGTCTGCAACAGATGTTGACAATAAGAGACCTTCTGACAAGCACCAAACAAAGCCAAAGACAGCAGGGATAAGCCGGAACTGCATCAACAAAGCCAAAGTCGATGACCAGAAGAAAAATCTCTGGCAGGGTGAGCTACATGGACCGATGCATGAACAGAGAACCAGAAAGTGTCCGGAGGGCCGGCATGTGATGTACAAGCTGGGAGAAACGATCATCGGAGTTGGTGGATTGACCGGCAATGAGGTTGTGACTCTTCTAAAGTGGCGGTGAGAACAAAAAATGGGTCTAAAAGGGAAAGTACCAACTTTGGTTTTCTTGGGTTTAAGAGGACCAGAAAAAAAATTTTATTGGAACCCAAAATCAGGCAAAGGCTTTGATACCATGAAGTTTTTCTATGAGAAGAAATGATTTCTTAGTATTTTTTCTATCTTAGTTTTATTATGGACACTATATAGCTGAATTTATGCACATAAATTGGTCCTAACTAGGAAAGTATCAGTCCTAACTAGGAAATATTACAAGAAAGGAAATAATCTAATTACAATCAGTTTAGGACTAAAAATTAGGATTAGAAATCTGCCTAATTTAATTAAGGCAAGTCAACAGTTTACGTGCATACCTCGTCAAGTAATAACAATATGTAGGAAAAAATTTTGCATGATGCTATTTGGTGATATGGACTTTACCTAAGGATTGTGATGTGTTGATGAGTCCAAAATCAATTTATTCATTTAATTGAGATAGATGCTGCATTTATATATATGGTGACTTAGTTTTCTGTGCTTCTGAGTGGTATAATTGATTTAATAGTTTCCCATTCTTTTTCTCTCTAGTACAACATTCATTTGAAAATGGAACTCTAAATAGTTTGGCTGATACAAAATTATTAATTGAGAAATATCCATGGTTAGCTAATGCTTTAATTGTTTTTTGAAATAGTGAAATAAGTTTTCTTTCCTTGAAACCACTTCTCGTACAAATAATATCCTGAAATAATTTATTTTTTGTGTATAGTCGTAATTGAATCTTGGAATGCAGTTCGCTTCTGGGTTGAGGATCACATATATTTTGGCCTAGGTAATATAGTGCAGATTGATGCGTTACTGATATGTGATTTTCCATTGCAGTTCTATGCTTATCTGTTTACTTGAGCTTGTGAACATGAAGAGCGACTTTCTTAATAGAAATGTGAATGAAGGGTTTAGTGGTGGTGAAAGGAAGCGGAATGAGATTTTACAGCTTGCGGTAATGTCCAAACTATTGTCTGTATGTGCTCTTATTCACTGAAAATTCTTGCTGCTGTCATTTGTATACAAAGGTTAAAATGAACTTTTAGGATTTCTACATTGCTTGCCTAAACAGTTAAATGTATACACTAGTTAACTTGCAATGTTTTTTTTTAAATTTTCGTTTGGGAAGAGGGAAATAACAGTCTCATCTGCAAAGCTTTTTGGGCTGGGGATGCTATAACTTGAGCTTCTCAATTTTTTAAATGGTGTGTAAGCTTGCCCCATAAAATTCACTTGTGATGCAGTTAAATTAGATCCGGTACTAAGCCAAGGAAAGATTGGGCTTATGGTGCTGAACAATTCTAGCTGTCCTTCTGATGGCATTATATTGTAGGAGCTGGGTTTTTTGAACCATCCTTTAAAGTTGGCTGTGGCTAAAATGAAATGCTGCCACCTACCTTTGTGAGAATCATTAATGACGTGGACATGAATTCAAAACTATCTTGCTGAGCACCATTTTTTATTACCTCACTCAAAGGGATAGAAGTATCGTGTATGAATTTCGTGCATATAGAATTTCTGTCATTTCAGGATAACTTATCATTCCGAAGTACATATTTAAATTGACTACTTATTCTGATTCAGTAGTCTTATCAGGTTCATGTTCTCTTTTTCTTTCTTCTTTGGGTGGGTACAGGTGAAGATGCTTTTTGGAAATATGTAATGGGGATGAAAAAGCAATAAAGTTTAGGCACCCACTTTTTGTGCTTTAAATATATCGTGGCATCTGTTTTGGATCAAACTTACATTTCGCATCTCCCATATATAATTTTTTCCTGTGTATTCCAGGTTCTTGGTGCAGACTTGGCCATATTAGATGAAATTGATTCCGGGTTAGATATTGATGCATTGAAAGATGTTGCAACAGCAGTGAAGGGGATCATGACGCCAATGAATTCTGTTTTGATGATTACTCATTATCAACGACTTCTGGAATTCATTCAGCCAACATATATCCATATCATGGTAAGCCATTTCACATATCTTAAATGTACTATGAGGAGGGAGACGAGTGGTGGTAAAAGAAGTTCATTCCGTGAAGGTCTGCATCATATTTAATTCTTAGAATCTCTTAGTTCCATGATCCTAAAATTGGTCGCTTTTGTTAAGTGACAAAATGTTCTCACCATTTGGAATGTAAGGTTGAAATATCAGGATTTTCATAATTTCTAGTTCATATACTAGCATTAGATTCAATAAATAGATGATATAATTAATTAATTAATTAATCAATTAATTAGTCAATTGTGTTAAAAATTCCAAATAATGCAAGACAATGTGATAAGGTGTAACCCATTTAATAAATAGGCACATAGCACAGATTGCTTCACATTACCGTTCACAAACCTATTTTACTAGGTAAGTTTTTCCCGTGGATTGTGAATTACAATTAGGCCCTCAAACTTTATTTGTAACAGAAGAAAAAAAAATCCATGAAGTTAGGATATTTATAACACTGGAGTCCAAAAGGCAAGTGTTTCTTATCAAAAAAATGTAAATAATCAAATATCCCAATATCCTATTGTAAAATAGCGTGGGATAGATCTAACTGGGTAATCCGATGAAGCAGACATTACAATGGATTTGTTTAGCTATTGGAACAGGTATTGTCCACTTAATTACTCCTGCATTCTCGCACTTCTAGATTCTTAATCTGTGTGTCTGATATAAAACTGCTTTTCTATCTTGTTCTCTTTGGTATAGTAGAAATCCAATAGTGCACATGTCAGCATCCAATCAACTTTTGCTTGGGAAGTCTGTATATTATGGTGAATGCAATCTACCTACAGGATTACATCTCATCTTTTAATCTGTATCATATTCATTTGTAAGCTTACAAATGCATTTCAACCAAATTGTTGGAGACCATAAGTCATGATAAGCAGAGAATTTGAACCATATCCAAAATAAGTCAAGTCAGATTCTGCAATATAAATTAGCTTGAGGTGTTAAAAGAAGTAAGGATTCTCCCTGCACATCATAAATGAATTCTCTAAATGGGTAGTCAATCCTAGAACAGTGAAGCATTTGCTCAAACCATCAGAGAATTGAGTCCTCTTCATGATAAACCCCATAAATGTTCATTTATCCTGTTATGTACTGAATTTATTTTATTTTCTTAAGAGGGCATTTGTCATGTTTTTGATAACATGAATTATTACCTGGGCAAGTGGTTGGTGAATTAAGGTTGTGCCTCTCTCTACTATAAACTGGTCACATGTACGGAAGTTAGCACATATTGATTTTTGAACTACAAAGTAGGAAAAGTTCATAGTTTTAAGCTAATGGATCCTCATTGTGCATATGTTCAAACACTTTGATATCTACTTATATTTAGTTTCAGTTAATCGGTCATACAGATAATTTGAAGAATATACAACACTCAACTTGGAGGACTTTTTGTTGCCAGGATATTAAATAAGCATTTTGTTTCGTTAACAAGCCTTTCAGATGAACTGTATGGATATTGACTTTGTGTTTGTTTATCTGTGTCCATGTTCTTAAAGGAGGATGGGAAAATTATAAGGACTGGGGATATATCCATAGCAAAGGCCCTTGAAAAGGAAGGCTATAAAGCAATATCTGCCTCGTAACTGCAGCTTCAGGACAGTCATGGTAGGTGCTCTCCTCTTTGCAGTTGAGCTTGCATTGTTAATTTTTCACTAAAGAAAACAATGAAAGCTTTTGTTGTTTATTTTGTGAAGGTCAAGAATGGGCCATTTATTTGAAGAGCGGTTGAGGCTGGGCAGCTGTATGTTTGCTTATATGCTTTGAAAGTCTCATTTTGAAGCCTTCTCTCTGATTTTACCATGAGAGAGTCTTCCGCATTGGTTCAACATGAAAGAGCCTTCTGCATTATCCAAGCGCGCAAGAGCCATTGTAAAATTTTTTATTTGATATTTTTATATGATTTTAGACATTACGTGCTATATTGAGACTTGTAATGAATTGGCACATATCAGAAAATAAAAAATTTTACTAGATAATGGCATATAGTTCCGATTTTTAACCTCTCTACATCAGATTCCTATTTCTAGATCATTCACATCAAATTTAATTTAAATATGACCGATACAATTGCTATTGTGTGAGGTAATTTAAAGTAATTGTAGTCTACCAAAACACAACAAATCAGTGGTAATATTACTGTAGTTTTGAAAATTCAAAGGCAATATTGCACCAAAAATATAATTGTGATTATATTGCATATTTTGTAAAAGTAGGCGTTACCGTCGATAGATAAAAACCGGTCAACTTATTTTTATCGAAATTAAGTAAAGAACATTTCATTTCATTGCATTTTTAGTAAAAATAGAACAATTTTTCACCGAAACCCATCTTAATTTATGTTGAAGCTTATGAATTTAGAGAATATATGCATGGATATGCATCTAATTCATTTACATAAAGATATAATTAATTTATTATCACAATATAAGGGACACGACAATCTCCATCTCGAGGAGAAACTCTACAGCCACACTGAGGGTTCCAAAATAATGAATACAAGAAAAAAACAAAGGTACAAAGAAGATAGAAAAGCTAGACATCTGATAAAATCAGTTCTGTATTTGCACAAGTCCAGGAAGCACCAGAGTGAATGGCACATTATACAGACACCTCTAACCATATTCTCTGATGCAGCAAATGAAAATCCAAAAAAAAAAAAGATATTGGGAAAAAATAAATTCTTTGGAAAAAGAAAAACCTCAAGTACACACACCTATACCCTCTATACATCCGCCCACAACAAAATCTTATGTACTAAAATACAATCGAATTTAAGAGTTGGATGACATCTATTTCAACTGAGATAGGCACAAGAGAGATGTCAAAACTACTGAGATCTTATGCCAAAGTCCTCGCTGCCCTACGTAAAAGAATTACATATCTAACACAGCTAATAATTCAGTGTGATTGCAAGCTTCTCTTTTTGCAACAGTTTGAATGCCATTTCGGTACTGCATAAACCTGATGGAATAATTTAGATCCGTCATTCTCTTCCTAATTGTAGATTTTTACAGGCTTCTCAAACGCGTGTCGATTCTGCAAAAAATCAAGGTTCAGTCAGGAAGCAGCCTTTTTAGAAGCATCAGTGTGCATGCACTTGGTAATTCTTGTGCTATTTTCTAAAACCATAGCTTAGCAACACAAGAATCTTTATGACAGGATTAAGGCTTGTTTATAATTCCGAGAAAATCACATACCTGATTAGCTGCATATGACCTTTTAGGAGCACTGTCTGAGTGCTCCAGTCCAAGATACTGCTCCCAAGCACCATAAACATCCCTTCTCTGAACCAAAAAAAAAAAAAAAAAAAGACATAAATATTTACATATCATATCAAAATTCCATGCTTAACTGGTGCACGAGTAGGATAGATACTGCTGGCATGCTTCAGAGAGACACAGACAAGCAGAGGAGACACGGGGGGGGGGGGGGGGGGGGGGGGGGGGGTGCAAGATTCACCTGAAATCGGCTGGAAACAATGTCGGAGTCTTGAAGGTACTCAGGACGACCAAGTGACAAAAATGCAAACTTCCACTGTCCATGAACAATGAACCCAAAAAAGGAAATTAGTAAAATTTCAAAAATTATATATTAGCAGTAAGCCAGCTTTCAACATGTATTGTCCCTAAATTGAGCTGATTGAAATAAAATACAGAGAACGACAATGTCCAAACTCTGAGAAACATTTCTCAACAGAAAAGTAGAAAAACTAAAAATTGTTTGACCTTGGCAAACTCCTCATCCGGAACCTGCAATTTTTTCTGTATTCTCACTTTAACTTCAGCTAATGTCTCACCCTCATGAATGACAAGAAAAAAGGGTTCCCCAAAATTCTGGACCTGCTGCTAAATAACACAAGTAGTGAAAAGATAATGAGCACAGATAAGTTAGTTTCAATAACCAACTACAAATTGAAGTTGCTTTTAGTAACAGTTAAGAGAATAGGGATAGAAGTTTAAAAATTTCAAAGGTAAAGAGCTCAAAGTTGATTTCAATCCTACTTTAGAAGTTTAAGAAATTCAAAGGTAAAGAGATTAAAATTGCAATAAGAGCTAAATTTAATCCTAAATTAACTTTAACCTCCTTTTTTGATATTTTCTAGCATCAGCCCCGCTTAAAATTCCAGTTCCTCACCAAGTTAAACAATCACAGACAATTAAACTCGAAATGAACCTCAAAAAAAAAGTGATGGTCAAAAAAGGAAAGAGAGATGATAAAAGACTAATCAAGAAGTAATATAAAATAAAATCACAACCACCTGATTTTGAGTTGGGTCTTTCATAAAATGATAAACATGAATCAGGCGATCATTAGGACCGAGGTTTTTCTCCTCTTCAGGAATCTGAAACAACATTTATTACATGTCAAAACACATAGAAAGAAAGTGGTTGCAAATAAACAGATAAACCAAATGTGGACGAAAAGAATTATTAAAAAGACAGAGGCAGAATAAGAACAATGATCAAACATATCTTTTCTATACAATTTTTAAGGCTTCAGCAGATTTGGAGCATTTTCAATATCAGAATCTTGCTCTTATTAATTTTTAAAAGCAAGAGAATCAAAACATGAATGTTCTGCACATATTAATCTAAAAAAACAGGGAAGATGCAAGCTTGAACGATTTTTAATCATCAACCTCAACAATCAAATATTTAGAAGGGGTTTTTATGATTACCTTAACAAAACATAAATTTTTTGAAATTATCAGCATTTAAACACAAGATACACACACAGATAAAGAGAGACTTACCTCCTCAGCACGTAACGTCCAGTACTGATCATTAATATTCTCAATTTTTTCGTTGAGTGGGAAGATCTGATAAAACATGTCAAACATGAGAGACAAAAATCAATAAATAAAAGCAGAGGATCCAAGTTAATTTTGAAAAATGCAAGACAAGATAAGCCAAACATCAATTCACTGTTCAGCAGAAGCAAAGTAACAAATCTGCTGAGCAATAAAGCCCAAAAGAATATTGTAAACCATAGATAACAAATTTCCCTCAACCTACTTTGAATTCCACAAAGAAAAAAAATAAATAAAAATTATTTTTTATAGACCGGTTCACACTAGGTTGGACTCACATATAGTCTAGCTTAAACATATAATTCGTCAAGGTATATTTGCCTATTTTCAAATTTGATAGATTTTCCCTCTAACTTTCAGCCTCAAAAACCATACCTTTATCCTAGTGTTCTAATGAGCATGTCTAACCAAAAAATAGGGAAAAAAAAGTTGAATTTACCATGGACCTAGAAAAAATTGTTTGCTAACAGCATAACTACCAACATATAATAGTGAGTGATAGAATGTTAGTCAACATAACAGGAGAATTCACATCTGCAAAAATTCCTTGGCTCATTTGCTCTGAAGCTCTCAAGTTATAGAAAGATGGTAGGGGTAACTTCAAGATCAATTATGCATTCACAATTGAATTTTACCGTGACATATAAGAGGAACCAATTTGTTCACAAATTAAAGGGTAAGACCCGGAGACATTGGATTCAAGTCGTTTCTGTGCAGGTACCCTTAAAAATTTCAGCTGTGGTTTACAAGGAATTCGTATTGGTTGTTTGAATTAATTATGCATTTATCTTAACATTTTCAACTTTTGAAACCTTTAAATTTGAAAATTAACAATTTTTGGCCAATGCAGTCATTTGAGTTCAACAATTCAGCTCAGAAATGGGTTAATGCAAGCTTCAATTCCATTTTAGTTTCAGGTTCAGACTGCATATGTTTCAGTCAAAAAAGGCCATCTCTATCATAATTAGTTAAAATTGCATCCATATATCTAATTGGGTTCATATCTGAATCACAAAGCCTCCATTGGCATAAATTCACATGTACATGTTCAAAAACATTTTTTTTTTTTTACAATCATATGATTCCCCTACCATCCTTTCCTTCCAAACTATATGTTGTCAGTTAAAAACATTTGTCTGCATTTATATGATTCTCCTACCATCCCCTCTTTCAGATTACTTCACATTAATAATTGTCAAGTTTTCGGCTGATTCATGCAGAGTTGTTCAGATATGTGCGGAGTGTGTTTTAACAATAATTTTGCTGGTAATTCTGTACTAGTTGTGCAAATCACTAGAATTACCCATTTGCTTGAGGGAATAATCAGCTTGTTAAACATGTTGCTAAGGATATGATCAACTTGTTAAAGATGCTAGGGATATTGTGAAACTGACAGAAATAATTGGAAAAAAGGTTGATGCTCTGTTGAGTAGTCTTTTTATGGCACTCCTTAGACCCTAAAATACTCACTCTGTTTCAATCATGTAAAACATGATGTAAGGTGTGGACCAAGGCTGAGACTTTATGATGGGCAAAGTATACATAAAGTCGTTTCTCATACTGTCCATCCCCAACTGAATGAACAAGATATGGTCAGGTATGATAAAGAACAGAATCAAGAAAACCAAAAAAAAACAAGTAAAACAGCAATCAAATAAGGAAATTGATGAAAAGAAGGTTGAATTTCGTTGATAAATGAATGTAAAACAGCATTGCAATCCCAGGAAGGCAATCTTACCTCTCCAAACAATGGAGCCCTGCTTAACAGCAACAAAATACAAATGATTTCCAAAGATCCCTCTCCCCCTCTCTTCCTAGCTTATATAACCAAAACAAAAGAAATGCTGAAATCGTTTTTCTCCCTGGGTGCCAAGCTGAACACCAGGTGCCCGCACTCTGCCCCTAACTGAATTATTCCAACCAAATTCCCCCACTGCCCTTGCTGTGTTTCTGCCTTCTTGACTCCCAATTGCACTTTCTTCTTCTTATGAGCATAAGTCTGCAGCTTCCTAGGCCCAAGTGAGTCCGGCCCAGCTTGAGTAGCAGCTTTTCCATCAATGCCACCCTCTTCAAATAAAGTCTTGTCCTCAAGACTTAGGTACTCATTCCTTAAGTATCTAACAGCTTCGGTACTCTGATCCCTGGTGTCCTTTTTCATCTTTTCATTAATCACAGAACTCTCCAATTTCAGATGCCCCTGCAAGGTACCATGTCTTGCTCCCGGCTTTACTCTAACATTCATATCCGGCCTTGAAGAACCAGGATCAAGGACATTGTTTCTTCCAATTCTGTGTACAACCTGCCCACCATTGTTTCCCTCGGCATAAGCCAAGGAGCCGAATGTCTCATTGTGCAAACTTCCATTGCGAGGTTTGGCAGCTTCAACTTCATGCAATTCAGAAACATCATTTATGGGGGCATTATTACTAGATTGGTTGACGTATTGAGATTCCTCAGCAGCATTCCCAATTTGACTAATCTGGTTGTTCGATCACTGGTGCACAAGACAAGAGGTTTACATCTCCCTCAAGATCACCTATATTCCTAATGTCATTGCAAAGATTTGTACTCTCTACATGAGGACATGCAGTGCATTCAATGTCTATCTTATCAAGAACCGACTTGGGTGAGGTATTTCAAATCCTAAGATACATGCCATGATCAGCAATTGCAGGATAGATGGGTGCATCAGGATTCATTGAATGATATGGTTCTAGGCCAACAATGACACCCGAAACCAACCTATATAAAGAACAGCAAATAGAAAACGCAAGCCCATCTCTCAATGAAAGCATCCCATCCACTCCAAAGGAAAAATACCCAATGGGAAGTCCATATGCCCCCCAACCTGCCTTGAAGCCCAGATAACAATCATCAAATATGACAAAAAACACGGCACACACATTCACAGTGGTCACCATAGCTTGTACAGCAGAACTCTCCTTGAGTCTCACGCACAATAGTCCAATAATAATTATTAAAAATGCAGCACATAGGTCAATGACAATATCTAATCCTGGAATATGCTGACGAGCTAGGAAAAGGGGTAGACTAACCTGACCAAATACCAATCTCCGGAAAGCTAGAAGTGGTTCTCTTGCCCAAAGTGATGGTTGTGTAAATCTAAGCTGATTTTCCCAATTATTCATCAATTTAGTGAATTCCAGATCACCCTACTGAAAGTTTTTCTCCAAGAATGATTCACCACCAAGAAAGGCATGGAAGTCCTCTAACTCCCTTAGCAAGTGGAGTTTCACAATAAATGGATAAGCCTGCAAGTATGAATCCATTCCAACAGCAGCAAGAGGAGCAATCAGCGCTTGTTTGGACAGTGCAATCTTCTCACCAACTGAGAATTGATCCATTTTCATCATAGCTTGGAGAATCTTTGCAACATTCATATCAAACCAAGCGTTACTTTCAAAGCCACTACATACAATACCTTCTTCATCAGCCCCACTGAGGTACTTATCCATCATGTCCCATTTTCCAAGCCTCCATGCTGCCTGCACACCCTGCATACACCATGTTGTCTTGTACCGAGGAAACCTAGAAATTAAGCCATCCACGTGTGTGGCCATAGTCTGAAGGTGACACATGTTCAGCAGACAATTAAGGGCATCTGAATGCCTGTGAACTAAAGTACCACTTTGCTCCATCTTGTGCTTGATGTCAGCTCTTTGGATTCTTCTAGCATCTTCCTAAATTCTTCCTTCGCTCTTCCCTGTTTAATTCGCCTTTCCTCAGCTTCCTGTTTTTTCTTTTGACCCAAGTACTCATTAAAAGCTTGCTTCCGCTCCCCAAGTGTTTTCAGTGCACCGTATCTTTTTCCTTTAAGTATCAACCTCATGGCCTGGTCCAAGGTCCAGTCGGGTCCAACATTTACGGAGTCTAAAACTGCTTTAAATGCATTTTTCGCCTCCAGCTTATCAACATAAGTCAAGGGCTCCTGACTAACTGCTTTTTCTTCCGATGGAATCTGACCTCCAAATAGCAATGCCAACTTCTGCGAGATGAATTCGTGTGTAGCGCTTGAGTCAAAAAGCAGGTCAATGGGTTTGCCATGAGTGGTCCATTGAACCTTCAGCCTTCTTGGCACCTGGGCATGGCTTTTGGGTCCAATTAAAACTTTGATTGCATTGCAATCACCTCTCATCCCTTCTTCTTCTTCCTCTGGTTCAGCCAATTTCGTCCCTTCTCCTGTTTGTTGCCCTGTATCCACATATAATTCGTTCTCCAAGATGGAGACCCGAAGCACTCCATCATTGCATCCGTGTTGCGGGCTGGATGGCTGCATCCATTTAAAGCAGAGACCCCGCCGACCATGCTCCACGATCTCCTTCAACGACAGATGGTGCGGCCCCTTGTTCCGCTGCCCCAGTTGCGTTCGTGTGGGAGGAAGGCGTGTGCATGGTGGAGCTTTTGTTGGGATTAATGGGCTTGGGTCTTTAGTTTTAAACCATGGGCCTCGTGGATCCACTTCTGTTTGGATAGTTGGGTGAACGATCGGTGGAGCATGAGGAAGCTTAGATCTGCTCCAAATCCCTTCCTTGTCGCCGATCTGCTCTGTGAGGGACTGAAGGTGAGCTCTGCAATGCGCGACGTTGGAGAATCGTGGTGACTCTCGTTCTTGGGAATAGGTGGTCGGACAACCAGCGAGGAGACGAGTGGTGCTTCAGATCTGTTCCAGTCTCCTCCTCCTCTCTCCCTTGCGACAGCCGATTGGCTCCCTGGGGGCCTGAAAGTGAGCTCGACATCTCTAGCTAATGCCATAGCCTTCTCACAGTTTTGAGGTTTCAGAAATCTAACCCATCGCCCTATCTCTTCCTTCAATCCTTCCATTCTCACAGTTTTGAGGTTTCAGAAATCTAACCCATCGCCTTATCTCTTCCTTCAATCCTTCCATGAAGTAACTTAGAAGTTGAGCTCCCGATATCTGTGGAATATTTCCAGTAATTGTTTCGAACTCCTTAATATATTCATCCATTGTACCAAGCTGAACCAAGACTTGTAACTCCTTGTAAGGTTCCTGGAAATTTGCGGGTTGCCCAAACTTGATGCTGGAATGAATGAGTTCTCGTCTTGGAGATCCATTGCTTATATCGATTTCATTGTTTGTTGGCTGGGTGTCTCCATCATCTAGGGGCTGTTCTTCTATCATTTTCGTTATTTTGGCAAACAGAGAATCGAATTTCTCTACTACAAATTTCTGGAAAGCAGATATGGATCGTTGTAATGCACTCATAGATTTCTCATGGCCATCGACTCGCTCCTGCAAATCGTTCTTGGATTGCAAACAGGTTTTAGGTGGGTCTGCCATTGCTCTCGTTTCCCACAGACGGCGCCAATTGATAAAGAACATAATCAAGAAAACCAAAAAAAACAAGTAAAACAGCAATCAAATAGGGAAATGGATGAAAAGAAGGTTGAATTTCGTTGATAAATGATTGTAAAACAGCATTACAATCCCAGGAAGGCAATCTTCCCTCTCCAAACAATGGAGCCCTGCTTAACAGCAGCAAAATACAAATGATTTCCAAAGATCCCTCTCCCCCTATCTTCCTAGCTTATATAACCAAAACAAAAGAAATGCTGAAATCGTTTTTCTCCCTGGGTGCCAAGCTGGACACCAGGTGCACGCACTCTGCCCCTAACTGAAGTATTCCAACCAAATTCCCCCACTGCCCTTGCTGTGTTTCTGCCTTCTTGACTCCTAACTGCACTTTCTTCTTCTTATGAGCATAAGTCTGCAGCTTCCTAGGCCCAAGTGAGTCCGGCCCAGCTTGAGTAGCAGCTTCTCCATCAAGGTATTTAGGGCAAAGAGAAATTTCAAAGGAGGAATTTAACTCTCATGCCATTATTTGACATCAATACAGTTGGAGCTGCTGAGGTTTTGGTGACTGGCTTCTGATTTTGTCCATTAAAAAAATTGAATTAGTTGGGGATGGACACCACCTCAAATGAAGCAATTTGGACAGCATGTATTTCTCATAAGGCTTTTGTCTTAGGTAGGGCTTCGTCCATGGTAACAAGCAATTTTCTGCAATGTAAGCAGTCCATGTAAGTGTGAGAAGTGTGAGAATTTGAGAAGTATTTTGAGAGCTATATTCGAAGAGAGTTGGAGAAAGAAATTTGCATTTAGATTTCTACTGATATTTATGTAAGAAGAAGAAGAAAAATTACGTATATGTGTTTTATTTTAATGAAATTTCTGTTTCTACAATTGTGTTTCAAAGGTTTATATTTTATTTGTTCCACTCTTCTCTCTCCAACTCCGGCATTTGGTCTTCAAATTGATGTTCATTTACATCTTGATGCTGTCAAAATTTATCAACCACTTTTTGCAACTTTTCAAGATTTTACAACTATTTAGAAGCAAGAAGAAGACAAGTCCTTTATGGTCTTGCCCTTGATATGGCTTCAGTCAGATCTTAGATGTTACAAAATCTTAACAAGGCATGCTATACCTTCCTTCGAAGATGTTTCTAATCAGTTATCACGCACATTTCTTCAAATAAAACTCATATTGCTGCAATCGAGTCATCTGTGTGAGCAGCGCAAGCTAGAAATCAATATGGACAGGGTAGTTTCCGAAAAGGGCACGAAAAGGCTCGAGTCACAACAGAAACATCGTGAAAAAATAGATTATACTGAAGATACTCGTTGAGTATTGCATAGTCGACCACCACAAAACAATCTTCCACCAACAACAATAATTGACACACAGCTTGTGGCTCAAACTCATGGACAATAATAATTGATGCACAGCTCGTGGCTCAAACTCATGGACATGGACTATTGTTTACCTGATACAAAACAACAGCAAGCCAATTCCATTATCTTGAATGGAGCCAACAACAATGAGTACATGCAGCATCAAGCTGCAAAACAGTAATCATCCCAGGTAGCTCCACCTCCAATAACTCTTTTGCATGTCTAACCAAGTCTTCTCCCATTAGCCCATGGACTCTAGATTAATGTGCATTTTATATATATTTGGTAATAAAAATAATTTATCTAGTCTTGTATCCACTTCAAATTCCTCTAGTGTTACACTAGCTAATGGTTCACGAACTGCTATTAAGGGAATACAAGAAGTTAAAATCCTTCTTTTTGTTTCTTTAAAAATAGTCTTATTTTCCGTAAATGCCCATATAATTTGGTTTCCATTAGAACACTAACAATAAATCTTTATCATTCTGTCACCTCTTTAGTTGATTCTACTGTGTGCAAGACCCAAATACAAGGAAGACAACTAGAATAGGATATTACAAACAAGGGCCACATCATCTTTATAACCCAAGGACACCAATTGCCTTCATTTCCACCATATCTGCCTCTCTTCCACCTATGCTTACACTACTTAACATAGCATAAAATGCAGCATCGCATCAGAGCTTCATGTACCCTATTCATACATCATCATGCTCCAGTTCATTCTCGGGGAGAAAGATGTCATTACTTTGCAATGTCAATTTTATACCCAAAACAAGATTCTCATCAGTTATTATTGCAAGTGTTTGGTTATACTTGTTTGTTCATGATTACTCTCCATGAAAGGACAAACTCCAACCCAAATCCATAACATGTGTATTCTTAGGATACTTGCGTCTTTAGAAAGGTTACAAATGCTATGAACCGATAACAAAGAACCATTTTATCTCAGCAAGTGTAACCTTTTTCTAAACATCACCATATTCTTCACCCAACTTTGGAAACACAAAATCTCATTTCTGATGTCCCTCCCTATTCCGACTTTTTCTCCTTCATCACAAATAGGTTCTCCACCTCCAGCTCCTCCTCTTTGAATCGACTGATGTTAACATCAATAATACTTCTCTTGATACAGATACACTGCCAACTCCCAATGACTTGCATTCCATTCCTCCATCTGTACTGCTTATGCCTTCAGCATAATCCCTTGAGAATGTACTCATTCATCTAGCAACCACATCCAACTTCCAATGTCACTTTACCCAACACTATTAGTGAAGCACTAGAACATCTGCAGAGGCATGATGCAAAGATAAAGGAAATAACTACTCAACATAATATTGGTACTTGCGTATTGCTTCCTTTGCTGAAGGATAAAACTATTGGCGGATGCCAATGAGTCTGTCAGTTGGTCCTGATGGCAAAACTGATCCACTAAAAGCACATGTTATTGCCAAGAGCCACAATCAAGTTTATGGCATTGAATACAATAACATTGTTTCCTCACTGGCTAAAATTGTCTATATTTGTCTTCTCATCTCTTTAAAATCCTTGTACCCCTGGACTTTATAACGACTCGACAATAAGAATGTCTTTCTCCATAGCAAAATAAAGAATTCTATATGGAGCAATTAGCTTGAAGGAATAATTAGACTGGTTAGATCCCATTTCTTCTCTCTCTCTTCTATTCTTCTTCTAAGTTCACAATGATCTTTACACTCTAATTGTAAGCGCAACAACAAAATATAAAACTTTCAATGTTTTTGCTATCTTATCAAAATCTTCAATTCTGAAAATTCTAATAATTTTGATAACTAGTAGCAATTTTATCCAGTACTAGATATAGTCAAATGTTTGAGAGTTAAAGAAAATTGGGTTCAACAGAGACTAGTTGTTCATCATCCAATGACATAAAACTTTTAAAGAGAATTCGTTCAATAAAAGAATAGCAACTAAAAAAGAAAAACGTTGCAAAATTATAACTAATATTTTGATAAAATTGCAACTAGTTAATGAAATATGGATAATTTTTTTAAATTTCAAGGTATGAATAAATTTGCCAACATGAAAAAGATTTGGATATTCTGTAACGAGATATTATCATTTGGTTGGTTTTGGCAAGGAGTGTGACGATATTGTTCTGCCTCTAATTAATTCATTATTGCATACTTCATGGCCCTTATTGATAGAATGCCATAAATCTATCAACTATACCCCTCAAAATTTAACTTGGGCCATCAGAATTAAAGAAAGCAACTGTGGATTTTTTAGCAATTTGGCCTTTTCCTCGTGCCATTTGTGTAAAATACTATGAAACTTGTAAAACCTACAGATACCATTATGCCTAGAGAACTTACCCAAAAAAAAAAAGAAAGAAAGAAAATTCACAGTACAGGATTTTTTAATGTAATTTAGTTTATGGCTTTTCTAATGATCAAAGTTGTAAAATTGATGCAAACTTCAGTATTTGTTTGCATCCTCTAGTGCCACAAACCTCCAATATTGCAAAACAACTTCGTACCTTGTAGATCTTGTGATAGAAAACCTCAAGCAACCTAAGTTCTGCATTGGGGTGAGACAGCTCAACCTGTTCCAGTTTAAGGCACAATAATGGTTATAAAACAATTATAAGAGATATCTTTTCAACGAAAAAATAATAATGAAAGAAATATTTGAATCAAAAAGTCCGTCAATTTCCATATTTTCCAACTCCAAAAATCAGAAATTGCAACAAAGTTACAACATTTACCTTTGTCTTTAAGTCACTAATAACATCACCTACAGTACTCTGTTTTGGCAGTCTAATCGTATGAATCACCACCTGTGAACATCAGTGGTCTATTGAATCCAAAAATTACAATGCACATAATAAGATATTTAAAAACAAATTTCAATCATTTGCACTGACCTCATCTTTGGTAGCATGATGAAAAGCAACTTTTAGTGTTTTCAGACATTGGAGTTCTGGCAGGGGGATATCCAGTATTTCGTAGTATATGATATCACTTGTCTAGCAAGCGACAAAAGAAACCAGTACATTCCAGCCACCAGATCAGAAAAGAAACAAACAATAACTGTGCAGAATATAAAGTTTGCAAGTATACCTGATTGTAGTGGGCCAGCATGTCAGACAAATGATCCACGCCTTGATACTTGATAGGCTGGGGTTTAGGTTGTTGAGAATAGCAGTTGTGAGAAGTGAGTCTGATTTTGGATGGGTCATCCAAGCCAAGATGGCGAGCTACTCTTTCCACAACATCATCATAATTGTGAAGCTTTGACCTGAAGATTTATTGGACAAGACAATAAACACAAACAAAAAATATTTGTTTGTGGATTTCTGAACCAGAATAGCATATTTATAGATTAACTTACAGCTCAAGACTAAATTCATCATCCTTTGGTTTCTCTAAAGATCGAAAGCGAACAACCTAAAGATAACCAGGAAGAGTACAAAGCCCAAGTTAATACGAAAACCATCCACTGGCCCATATTATATACAGAACTTGAACATCTAAGTAGTGAACATGCCAATGTCATCACTCCTCATCTTCAAATCAAAAAGTCATTTTTAATTTCAGATATTCACAAATTGGTTCAAATTCTATATTTCTTTGCTTGGTAAGAACAAACATACCAAACCAAGGGCAGAAATCTAAACTCACTTTTACTAGTTATAATCTCTTTTTTTTTAAATCATCATTAAAAGAAAAAAAAAAAAAAGGGAAGAAAAAGAGGGACTAAATTAATACTATTCATTCATAAAAGTTTCAATCACTATAAAATTGAGTTGAATGAAAATTTGGCAAAAGTAATGATGAGAAATACTAACCCATAACAACACACAAATCAAAACATTACAGCTGTAACTAGTGCAAATATTATGAAAGATAACCATTCCTATTGGGATACGTTATAATATACCTGTCGGTTATGCACATATTCCAGAAATGAAGGAACATCAGGGTAGCGGCATTGTTCACCACTACCAACTTGAGATGATTTCTGAAAGCAAACAATATCTCCATCTTCTAGCTGTATATTAAAAAAAAATGAGAATGATAATGATGATTGAGAAACAAAATGGTAAATGCAACTTTACAAATGACAAATTCAGAAAGAAAATAATTGTAATACGATATTGATTTCCCATACCTGACTGGCCCGAAATGTAAGCTTCTTGTCAATGGGTTCACACATAACATTAGGTTCAAATTTTATTTCCTGAATATAAATAAGGAAACTGAGATACTTGCAGAGCCAAATAATTGATTCTGTGACCAGTTGATGAAACTACAGTATTATTGCATTTCAAACTAAATCTGGATTACATACCTCAAAGAGTTCAATTTCTTGATCAGAAGAAAAGCCCGCCATATCATTTAGCTTGGACAATATCTCCAGTGGCTTCCCACTACCCTTCACAAACAGCCTTCCAATGTACCTGTTACCGCAGAAGGTCAGCCTAATTTTTTACACACCATGCAAGCAATAAAACCTGGCATATGATATTACCGAAGCTCCTCTTTCAAAGGTTCATAAAGTTTGAAAAAAAGAAGAATATCCTCTTTAGTTTTCTCAGGTGGAGGTATAGGCCGCAAGTCCTGTATTATCACAGTGATCAGAAACAACACAGGATAAGAAAATTTAAATTCAACAAAAGTTCATCTGCAAATCCATTCAGAAAAAAAAAAAAATACTGATGGCATAGACTTAAAAAACAATACCTGGCCAAGTTCTACTTCCAGAAACAACTTTAGCTCAGCATTATTTGCTTTATTGGAAACCTCTCTCAATTGTCCAACCTACAATACAAAAATGGGAGCTCGTACACTTAGAAGCCAAAAACACAAGTAGCACATGAATGTGGCATAAGAATTCAATCACAATAAATCTTTGACCACATATTCCTTGTGCTTTTGTGGATTTATATTCAGATGCATGCACACAGCAAATTAGTTTTCCCCTAGATACTGACATCTGTGAACCATTAAATAATGTTCAGGAACATAAAAAAATAAGATTCATTTAAGTCCACTGCTGACAGGGGACCAGAACGTTTTAATGCAAAACCAAAATTTTATCACAAAATGAGAGAATGAGAGTGAGGATGAAAAAATTTTAAAATATATCCTCTGAATTGCTTTGAAATTAAACAAATAGACAAATAAACACATGCAAATAGAATCCTATTTGCATGGATAAAATTATTGTTCCCCACATGAATAGAAGCAAAGTTTGTGGTAAGTGCATATCTGAGCACCATGAGCATATACATGTTTCGAGTATCAACAAATTATTTTCCATCGGATGATTATAAAACAATGAATTGATGTACTTTGCTAATATACTGAAATCGTTTTACAGTAAAGCCTGTGTAACATTACAATTTGGCCAAAACCAATGTTAGAACCCAGATCCTCACACCCTAAAACTTTATTCTAGAGAAAAACCGAGTACACAAATAGAGGCAAAGTACCATATATAGAAATTGGATAGCAAAAATGCTGAATGAGCCTGTAAAACCCGAAATTTAACAATTTAAATTTTTCAACTGTTATAATGCTTGAAAAAAGGATGACAACTGGAAATAGTTCCTATGTGAGACAGTTACATGAAACAGTATGGACTGCAGACTGCAGTAAAGGAAGAAATAATAAGTGTATCAAACACCCTGCTTATGTAAATGCTAAAAGCTAGCACTTTACATTTAAGGAAGTCTGAACTAGACTAGTGTATGAAGAAATTGTTTCTAAATGATGAAAGTCTAGATACCCTGCAAGGGATTACAATGCTGTCACATAAAGCACTGACTTTAGATTCCATTTCAAGAATTGTTACAATAGGTTAACCACTTGGATATAGTGATCCACAACCCTTCCCCAGCCAGAAATCAAAATAATGGAATAAGTCGGTTCACAAGGCAGAGTGGGATTGTGTTAGATCATATCAAATGGAATTGATCAACTTCATGTGCATATAACTCAAATTAAAAACATGGCTTCTTAACAATTCCAGATAAACTACTAGCCTACTACAGTTGTGCCAATATCAATTAAAGAAAATAAGACAGAAAATCTAACTACACTCTTTCAGAACTCCAGACTATGTTCTGCGAATAAAAGACATGGATTCGAAGATTCAAAATAATGATCTCATGAATCTAGCTAATCTGGATAGAAATGATGAGGAATTTCAATTAACTCAAAAGGCTAAACTTGAAGCCCACATATAGTGCCCATCTCAGCATCCGACAACACTATGTTATCAAAACAAAGATACGTAGTCCAATGGCCCAATTTTGCAGTGCTTGCTAGCATTAGAATGCAGAAGAGTAACCTTAGTTCAGATTTCCATATCCAATGTAATTCAGAAGTTCACCATGTGCAAGTAGCACAAATATTTTTGTCCTGAAACTTTTTATATCATTCACATGTTTACATACTGACTATTTAATTTACTACTCCCCCCATCTCATAATTTTTTTCCACTTTCTTTTTTCACACAAATTAAGAAATTGTAGTTATTATGGTTAAGGGACAAATTTTTTACTACGACTTTCCTATTAAACCCATCCTAAATATAGAAAAAATAATTAATTATTATTGAAACTATAAAAAACATGGTTAATAACATAGCATGGGAAATAGAAATTGCAATTGATAAGATAAAATTAAATAGGGGCATAATACACAATTTATAGTTTAACCATAAAAAAAAAAAAAGTGAACAATATTTTGGGACAGATTAAAAACGAGGGATGGACAAAAATTATGGCATGGATGGAGTACTTTGGTTATGTTATGTAAACCATTTACAGCAATTAGATATTTATGGGTTCCTTTTCCATAGCTTTAAAATTGGATATCTTTTACAATCCCGGTAGGTAACATAGCTCAACTCTTACCCTAGAGTAGTATGTACCCATGTCAGACAAAGCTACATGAAAATAGGACTAATAATTCAAGTTTGAAAATAGTGGGAAACCTAAAAAGGAAAACAAGAAATTGATATCTAGGCAAGCCAATAACCCAAACGATATCTATGTTCAATGCTCAAAACCAAGTCTAGGTGACTTGCAAAATATCAAATTGAAAGGACATAAAATAGTATGTACTCACAGATTGTGCTTCCTCCTGAGGAGTCAATGGTCGATTTGGACGATAGGTATGGTTTTGGCGCTTCGCCCACAACCAAAAACGTTGAAATTGCACAGGTATGCCAAATTCTTTAGCAACTTCTTCCTGCAAAAAAAAAAAAAAAAAAAAAAAACCTCATAATTAGAATATTATGGACAACAAAGACCAAAAAGAAGCAAAATCCAGACATGTTATCTGTTTGCACCATTCCAATACCCCAAACAAGTATACAGAACCACGCAAGCACTTGAATACAAATGATAATGAAAGCATCAAATAAGCTGTGCACATGACAAAGGAATCAAAATGCACAACTATTCTGGCTCAAAGCTGTAGTAAATCAAGTAAGGCAGTGGCTTCCTGCAAAAGCTTATAGATATTCCCATTTAACAATTGTATATAAACTAGCCCTGACAAATGCAGGTTCAGAAAGTTTTGAGAAACCAAAAAAGCTTGATTGATCCCATTAAAAAAAGCCTGGCATCTTTAAATTGCAACGCTAAAATGAAAAGAGACTGCAAGAAAAGTAAAAAAAAAATAAAGTACCTTGAAAAGATTGAAAGGCGTCTGTTTTTGGATGCGGAAACTTCGAACTTTGTCATGATTGACAAGATCAAAATATATATGCTTTCCAATCTGTTCAACTAGATCCTCATTGCGGGCAACCTAAAAGCAGAAAATAACTAAATCATTGATTGATGCTTCACCGGAGACAAATTGGCAAGATATCAATAAAGAATGGAGCCTGAGTAAATGCATGTACAGGTAGGTATACATGGCAAAAGTGCAATGTGAGTTTCTCTCTCTTTGAATGTGTTGAGAAAGCCCCAGATTGCTATTAGGGAACTAAAAAGGATAGAATTTGAAAAGTAGTCACCTTTATGATTGTATATAAGTGGGCCTCAGCTTTTTCCTTTCTCTTCTGCTCCTTTTCTTCCTGTTCTTTTTTCAACCTTATCTGAAATGAGAAATTTGATATTCACAGTAAAGAATGAGAAACAATCAAAAAGAAAAAAATTTAAAAAAATAAAATAAAATTGGTACAAAACTATCATCAATATCTTACCCTCAGGTGTTCAGCAATGTCTTTCTCATCCACATTACAAATTATCTTTTCCTTGTCACTTTCACGTATATATACAAGCATATAAGCATTTGAATATTTTGTGAACTTAAAGGGAGAGTTGTTGAAGCCAGGGTTAGCTTGCGGCAACTGCTTGATAAATAAGGAACATAGAAGATCAATACATGTATGAAATCAAATAAAACTAAAAAAAAACTGATAGAAAATTTTACCTCTTCCTCACCACCATACTGCTCCTCTAGTGCTCTTTTCATATCTTCTTTTGTTACCCGTTCATCATCAAATTTAAACCTATATGCCACAGACAAACAATCAGAAGCAAATTAAAAAAGAAAAAATCACAATCACAAACTGAGAAGTAGGGGATACTAGGAACAGTTGTATAAACAGTGCTCAGCATTAAAGTGATAAAGTCCATGCATGCGCTTGTTTCAGAAAGGAGTACTCGTGGCCCTCTAAAAAAAAATAGATATGCAAGCAAGGAAAACAAACATGCTTCTTCCTGGAGAGAGAAAAAAAATTGTCTAAAGCGTGAATGGAAGAAAAGAACTTGGCACTGTTATCAAATAACACTCAATTTAACAAGAAAAAAAAAATAAAGAAAGAAAGAAAGATAAAGATACAAATAGCATGAATTAAGGCTCTATTAGGTGAATTCCACATTTGGTGTGACATAAATGCTTCAAATAATTTGACCCAAAAAGAAACTGCTTCAAATAATAATTTGTAAAAGAAATTAAAGAAAAAAGAAGAAACGATAAGTAGCTAAGCTCTGTGAAAGATCACTCATACCATTGATCTGAGAGAGTTGGCCGGATATACGCATAGTAGTGCCCGCCGTGCACACCACCACTATGAACTAAAACACTGACAACAAACAACAGCACGCATTATCCCATTTGCAAGCAAGCAGCAAAATTTTCATATTTGTACATTAAAATACGCAACCAACACAATAAGGCAAATAGTGTACTCTCAAGAAATCCAACTATTGGCTATAACCCAATAGCACAAGAGAGAAACATTACATATACACAAGTGCAATTAAATACATATTACACATATCAATCAGCAGAAAATTTAAGCAATCAGCCCAGTAGAACTGTAGCTGGATAATGTAACAACACAACCAACAAAAACAAGTTGTAAGGCCAACACAGCAACCAAAACAAAAATAAGTTGCAAATTATAGCACATGAAGGCATCCATAGAGTGGAGTGTTAAGAGTTGAGCAATAAGACAGGCCATGCACATTAGCCCAAGTCAGATTTTGAATCCTCTACTGCAAGAAAATTCGCCTATTGTTTCAATATTGAGTTCCATGTGCAAATATTCAAGAATGCTCATCAGTTAAATCTTTGAAAAAGTCCTCGACGCGGCTTCTAAAGAAAGTCAACTTAGGCATCTTCAAGAGCTTAACCAAAGAGAGGTGCATCGCAGTATACTTTTTTCTTTTCTTCGGTGGGTCATGATTCCTAAGTCGAGGTGCTTATAAACCTCTCTTCACTTTCTGGCAGGCATGCCCTGAAAGTCTTGTATGGTGGCAATTTTTATAAGTCCTTTTGATATGCCACCTGGATCTCACTCTCCTGAAGTGCTATCCTAAGTGCGTATTGGTTCATCAACGACAGGGGATTTCCGATCACGTAAAAAAAAACTTCGTTCTATTTTTCTTTGTTTTCGATTAGTAATCCCACATGCATGGGTACCGGTGTAGTTTCAAGCTCTCCTTTCGCTGGTACATCTGCTCAACAATCTAAGTATTGAAAATACTTCTAATTGTGAACATTTTCTTCATTTTTTTTTTCTTTTAAGGAGTTCTATAGCTTATTACTGATTCTCCAAATCAGTATTTCTAACATGGCAGATTTCCTCGCACAATTCAATTTTCCAATCAATTATCACTTATCGGTTTCACATGAAAATGCAAATTGAGCATTTCTTATCACTTTTCAGTTTCCCAATCATCATTTTAGGTCTAATAATCTACTCTCAGATTCTTTTGTAACACAAATTTTTACCTGTGAAGAGTGTACAAGTTGCGGACACTTCTGTCTGCCTCAGGTGATAGATATTTACCACCGTCTCTGTCAAGATCAAGTTGCAATGGGAACTCATAGCGGTCATTTATCTGCAGAGGATCAATGAAATAGATGAAGCAATTGAGTAACTAAACATCTCAAAAGAAATGGAGACACCCTGAAAAAGCATTAGTAACTAAAAATAACATATCTAGGCAAATGTAGTTCTGATGTAAAAACAAAAAAATGAAACAGTAAATGGCAAATGTTTTAACCAAAAGACAGGTCCTGTTCCTGGAAAGATACTGTATGGTACATTAACTTTCCAGAAAATTTGATTCATGACCCCTTAGGAATCATTGTCCGTTGATGCAAAAGTTAACTGTAATATTCACTTACATTTCTTTATGTCCTGGATAGTACCTAATGAGATGACATTAATTGCAGTAAAATTAAGTGGGGAAAAGAAACACACAATTGAATCCATGCTACTATTAAATTTTATCCATTACATCAAAGAAGCAAGAATACATGAGACTGAGTTCTTCTCATTTGTACACAAAAAATATTTCATCCAGACACTTTATTCTACACCACAGCCCTGCTGTATCCAGTCTATAGTTACATTTGAAGAAGTCCAATCATTGCCATCCATTTTACATTACAAGTCTCAAAATCTGGAGAAGCTCACCAGAACATGTTTTGACATGAGAATATGAGACTGCAGTCAAATAGTTTATTTGCCAATGAGGCTGAAGTAGCCGCTAGGAAATATAATGGGTTCTGAGTTTTACTTAAGAATGTGTTTGATGACCCATAGAGTTAAGAATCACGTGCAAATGATGCAGCTGTCCGTCATCAAGAAAGACGCAAAATGAAAATTTAAATGTTTGATTCCTGCCAAAGGAACTGCAGAGCAATTCACCAGTACAAGCTCAACTCTTTTTCTTTTCTTGTACACTTGTTGTCAACAAGTACAAAGTCATGAAAAAGTTTCATTACCTGTTATTGAAATAAATTGACAGTCTAATTCAATTATTAGCATATTTATTTGTTATACTATTGGGAAAGCTCATGGAATGGAGGTCAGCTCAGTAATCCAATTCTGCAATACCGGTTCCGATTCCAATCCCTGATTTAAAACCTATTTGCCACAACCTCTGTTACTCGGACTCGTCGTTTTGCCTTGCCGTACCAGGTTTGACACGACACAACACGAGACACGACACCAGATCCGTGTCCGACACAAACCCTAGAAGATCAACAAATGGCAGGAGATCGACAAACGGCAAGAGATCGGCGAACAGCAGGAGGAGAATAGCAGGAGATCGGCGAACCGCAAAACGAAAAGCGGCAGAACGGCGGCAAATGGCAAACGAACAACGGCATGAGAACAACGAACGGCGACCAACGGCAGCGTAGAGGAGATCAGGACAACTGTTAAAGAGAGAGGGGATCGAGAATAAATGCCAGCCATAAAAATTGATATGCATTTACTAAAGTTTAAAGAGCCAATTAAGTGGTATTGGCCCAAGTCAATGTAATTTAACTTGGAAATTGAAAACTTAAATAGGCCCAAGGTTTTCATCAACGGCAGCAACTTTCAAGTTGAAAATACTTAATGAGCAAGGAAAATGAATAGGCAGCTTTAACTTTGAAATTAAAAATACTTGCTGGTATTTCTAAATTCTAACAGTATTCACGCACCCGTGTCTTAAATTTGGATCCGTATCCACGTATCTTCTATTTAGGAAATTTATGAGTCCGACACATGGATATGTATCCGTATCCGACACTCGTACTCGAGTCCAAGTAACATAGGCCACAACCTATTCCAACATCAGACAACCATCATTAGCACCACCAGTTATCCACTGTCTGCTCAGCTATCGCCACAACACTAAGACCACCCAAGAATATAAGATGCCAATGCTGCCACAATCACCCTTCACCACCTTCAATTGCAATACCATGCACCACCTACTGCCATGTATACACCAATACAACAACTTATTCAATAACTATGAGTAGAAATAGAGATAAAAATTCAATGCATTTTCCTGTGGAAAATGTAAGTCATAGGATCCCTGTGGGAGACTAAAGTAATCCTTGTTTACCTTTTCATGCCTATAGGTAGGGCTGCAAAAGGACAGAATAAATGCCCAAAACCACTGTTGGTTTAGATACATATTTGGTTGCTTTTGGTTCAGTAAATATGAAACTACTTTGTGGGTTCATTCTGTGGCTTCAAAAGTTTGAAACCCAAATTAACATGAACAAACCATATATACTGAAATTAACATCAAACCAATATATACAGCCTATAACCATAACTAAGCCAATAAAATTTGTAGTTAAATTAACATAAAAGGAATTTAAATATTTTATTAATTTAACTCGGCTGACATTATAACTCAGATAAAATGATGTCACCAAATTAAATTACAACTAAATTAAACTCAATCAAAACCAATTTTAATCAATCTGTCGAGTCCAAATGCATTATGCTTATCTTTTTCCAGTGTGGTCTCAGTTATCTGTCAAACTGAATGTTTTTGCTTGGTTTGACACATATGTACAACCCCATAGAACAGAAACACGATATACAATTCCAGGAAACCTTGGACAAGCACAAAATGAAAAGTTCTACTCGAACACTGAATATGTGAAAAAAAAGACACTTACATATCACCATAAAGAGACCCCAAGGCAAATATTATTTATAACAGAAATAGCTTGGAATCTCTATCAAGATCACAGTTGTCAAATCAAAAATAGAAATTCTAGTGAATAAAGAATTAAATAGTAAGATTCAGTATAAAATCTTAATATCTTTCCTCGGCATATATTTTTACACGAACACATCCACGACAAAACCATGCTACATGCTAGTACACAAAACATTAAATATAATTATTTTTTATTGATGCCAAAAGCATACGCTAATCATTTTTAACACAACATCATGATGATCTCATGTATGAATTAGAGAAATAGGTAGTTTTAAGTGCATAAAACAACCAAGAAGTTCTTAACATAATAGACAATATTATAATAATGTGTACCAGAAGGCAAGAAGTGTATTGCAGCAATACCTCTTGTCTTAAATAACTAGCTTCGTGTTAGGGAGAAAAAAGAAAAGACGATGGCCAAACATATACAAGGCATGAACTGATAAAAGGGTGATGAGAAGGGAACCCAAAGACAGAGAGAGAGAGACAGAGAGGGAATGACGTGAAGGACCATAGGTAAAAGAAAGGGCTCTCTTTTCCTTTTTCCCCCCAATAATATTTTAAAAAATGGTTCCAGAAATTTATGAACCGATTTGTCTCCTATTCGACACTGATTCTTGCATAATCAATGGGTGTGTGAATTGAGAAGAAATACAGTTCGAACTATGAATCATGCAATTCCAACTATATTATGATCCAGATAGCTCAAGTTTATATAAACCATTTGGCAGAAAAATTGTGAGAATATGAGGGTATCCCATTGTGTAGAGATCCAATGGCCACAAGTAAAATACAAATAAATCTGGAAAATAAAGAGCATACAGTCAATCACTAACCTTCACCATGGTATCCCGCATGAAATCATATTCAAATCGTTTCAACTGAAGCTGAAGCACAGGTGGAAAGTCAATAAATAGGACACCCTTCCTAGCATCCTGGAAATGTCAAAATTGTATAAAGCACATTAGATAACGTCTCAGAGATGCATATTTGTGAAGAAAAGAAAAACAAAATAACTATTTTCAAAACAAACTAATAAAACAGAAGAAAAAGAAAGAAACTGGAAAGACATTTTAAACCAATGCATTTCGGTAATCATTTCTTTCAAATATAAAAATGGGATCAAAGACTTGCGAGAAATTCCCAATCATAAGAAGAGTCTCCAAAATGCAAATAGCTCAACTACTTCAAAAGCTTATGAATTTGGAACAAAACTTTAATCTTTGGCTGCTTCAAGAAGCAAGTTAAAAATGAGTATCTTTGTTAAAATATACATACACACACACACACACACGCATATCATGAAAGAATATTACCTGCAACCCATGTTGTTCAGCATGATATTTATTATCGCCCTCTAGACGCTCCACCTCCACATATTTGTCAAAAGAAGCATAAACATCCCGACAGCCTTTGACATCAAGCTGAAGATCTACAATTATATATAAAATCCCGTGAGGACCTCAAGATGAATCTTGGTAATTTAGTTACTCAGTGTAACCCAAATGTGTACCATAAAATGATTCCTTTCTTGTTGACTTATAATCCACATTGATGCATTCTATATAATTCATATGGTGCCCTTCAAATAACTGTTGTATCGTTCCCTCTACAACTGTTCCCTGAGCCAGTAAAACAAGATTTGAATTTAGTAATCCTTTTACTTTAGCAGTGAACAACTTAGCATGTATACCTTCATTTTATCCTCAAGCTTTTCACAAAGAACTCTATTGAGTTCTTGAACATCATGCTGCATGAAGGAATCATATGTGTCCCATCCAAAAGACTTTGTTAACTCTTTTGTTGCCACACTAGTGTCACTGTATTGAAGCTTATAGAACAAACTCTGCAGAGCCAGAGGAATGCTCCCAGATGGCATATCATTCTCAGTTGTTGGCATATGGTACACAGCCTGCAAAAAAGCATTTCAAAACAATAGCTTACGAATAATTTCAAAATTCAAGTTATTAAAATGAAATACACTAACCTTTCTGAAATAAGGAATATGGTATAGCGTCTGAAGCAAAGAGTTCATGTAGCAAGTAGCTCCTTGGTTCTTAAGTCCAACATACCCAGTCTCCTTTTTGGAATCATGAGACCAATAATCAATGACCCTACGGACAGCAACATCAGCTTCAACTATGCATGTGTCATTAACAAGATAACCTCTACCAGGGTCATATAACTCCCCAAGAGGCATAAATGAAGTGAAACCCCAGTCACTCTCACGAGCATTGAATTGGTGTTGTGTGTCTGCAAAAAGCAAGAAATCATAATCATTAGTCATTATTACAACTACTTCATGAACTTTACTAGATATGTGCAGTGCATTTTTATTTTTTTCTTGAAAAAGGAATAAACAATGCCCTTTTTGCATTATAAAGTATGAATAAGTATATTTTCATTTGCCATGCTAGGAGTGAAACTCAGAATAACCTAAACCATCCAATTAGTTAGCTAGGCCAAAGTTCACAAGCATGTAAAAGGTTCATAACGTCAATGCCTCATTAAAAAAATACCAAAAACTTCCTGCTTCAGACCCTTGAGTTTTGCACAAAATAAGTTGACTTGTGCAAAATATTATTAGGGGAAAATTTTTTGAAAACACGATTTATATATTTGCTATTTAATTGACAGTGAAACTGGAAGAGAATTTTTTGCTTTTGGAATACAGGGGGAAATTTTATTCTTTTCAAACTACAGTTGTTTTTTATTTATAATTGAGTGGTCAAGAAAACAACAGGAAAGAAAGTTTTCGATTATGGTAGTTACTAGTGGCTGCGGTCTCACTTACTACCAGAAATTATCAGCACATAATAGTGAACTAACTAACTTATGATAGTAAAAATCTAAAAACTAACTTATGATTAAGAAAATAAGAAATTATTTTCCTCAAGAAAATGTTAAGTGTTTTATAGTAAAAGGAAAATATTTACAGTTGACTAGCACCCCATAGGCTGCCCTGATACTTTAAAAAAGAAAAAAAAAAAATTGTGAGAAATTACAGGTGTAAAATATATGGAACCAGACTAGGTTTTCATAAGGTAATCAGTTACTTTCAAAGATGCCAAGCCTCCTTTTACAATTTATATCCATTGTAAAACTAATGCCCCATCGACAATTAAAAAAGAAAAAAATGATGTATATGCATATACACATGCATCTATGCATACATGTGGACGTGTGCATATTGCAACCTTTTACGAACCTAGTTTGTGATTTTTGAGATATTGCTTAGAGAAATTCATGTACAAATCCCAAATCAAAATGTAAATCTTACGCTACTCTTGGAACACTTTAGATATGGCAAAATAACCATAAAAATAACCTTATCTCCATTCTTGTCAAAAACAGTGAACAATAGTCATCACAGGCACCAGAAAGACACCATATCTAACAGCTTGTTTGCACATGTTAATCTTTTCATTTTTTGGATGTTTACTTGATTCAATGTTGCTAGAAACATTCAACATAAATAAAAGTAATGTTATTCAATTCCATTCAATCCCTAACAAATCAAATCTATGGGATGAACTACAACTGAACTTGCATATGAACTACAACTGAACTTGCATCAGTACCTAGAAATTCCACAGCAAATCAGGTGAACTATGGAAAACAATAAATTCAGTAAATTCATTTCCTATGGGCATAGTAGGATCCTAGAACTTCAAACTTAAGATTTAGCATCATTTTTACTATGAAAAGACCCCCTAAACCACCCTTTCCATTTTTATTCCAGCCGGCACTCTTCCTTCTACACGTTATTTTCTTTTTTCTTTCATTGTTAAGTAGTAACCACTGTTGTTATGTTATGAAAATTTGTATGTTTTGTGACCTTACATGTAATCCGATTTTCTTTGTTCATAATCTTACTGTTTGATCAGGTTCGAGTGGAAGTTCATGCACAATAAATTAGACTTATAAATTACTAACAGAAAACCATATGAACATAAGTGATGATATATTTCTATTTCCAAAATGCATTTCAAATAGACCAAACAATAATTCAATATTTGTTAAAAAAAAATGTGGTATTCCATTCGGCAATACTGTTTTTAATTAATATTGAGATTCTGTATGACATCTTACAATTTCATTCCCAATACTCAATTCACATGAGGATTTAATTTTTCGATTTAACAACTGCAACCAGATGTTATTCAGCCTGTCAATAATGCCAATGCTATCTTAGATCCTCTCAAAAACACTGAAAGATAATTATCAGAAACTTATAATGGTGATGACTCAAAGATGTTAGATTGTAGCACTTGGACCTCCTATTTAAAACCTACATTATCTTCATTCCCTAAACCTCCTATTTAAAACCTACATTATCTTCATTCCCTAATAACTTCAACACCCATGCATCTTTATAGGGCTGTACATCAAACCAATCAACCTAACCAAATTGACAAAACTTAAAGATTTGCTCAATTTTTTTGTTGATTGCTTTGTAATTCTAGCAATCCGAGACACAGTTTCATACATTTCACAAAACCAAACTAACCCGACTAATATACTTTTACATTATTGACAAGTGTTACAACATTTTATTATATTTTTATAACAGTATGTAGCATTTATTGTTTATTATTTTATCAGGATGTTTTATGAGTGAATATTTATCTTACATCATAAAATAATCAAACATGTTCCTTACAAGAACAGCTCTTGTGCTCTCAGTTACTTCATATATTAAATTCAATTTTTTAAACACGTACTATGGACTATCTATTTTCTTTGAGTTGCTATAAAGATGTGTAATTTATTTAATCAAACCAGACCAAATCAAACCAAATTTGTCCACTTTCATAGTTTAACAGTTGGTTTGGTTTGACAAATTCCAAACTGAAGTAGGCAGCTTGGTTAAGCATAATACTTCTAAACCAGCCAAACCAACCCATATACACCCCTAATCTCCAATGCACTTAGGGTCCACACCACATTTCCCAGGAAATTATTAGAAAAAGGTTGGTCTCATAGCACAAATAAATTTAATCTACTTCGCATGTAGAAAAAAAGCAACATAACTCTTAAATTGGTAAAATTTAGAAGCAAGCTTCCTCAAACCACTTCAGGTGAATAACATCCAAATGTTAAACACATTTTGGATAGCAAGTGTAAAGAAATAAGAACTTTATCCTGAGTAGACCAATTACCTTACGGCTATGGACTAAAAAGTAACCACAAAGATTTTCCCAAGACCTTATATGAGCACAAACATAATGTAAAATTTCAATGATAAGTTAACTGCTGCACTACTATCAATTTGTGCCAACCCCAATGTATTGAAATTGTCAAAAATTTTGGATTCGTGACTGTTTGCATTCCTACTCCATGGTTGTTTGCAAGCTAAAAAAATTAATTTGATATAATATGTATTGCTAAGGATCAACAATCTGAATCTTCTCACAAAATTGCTATTTGTTTAGAAATTTCTGGAGAATATGGTCTACATCATAGATAGGTAAGGTGTAGCCAGAAATGAATATAAAACTTTAAGACCCATGGGGATATCTATAAAAGTTTCGGAACACAATGAGACCTACCTTTACATATACCATCGAATAACATGCATAACGCTTATTGAACAAATGCCTCCATGCGGTAGAAAAAGTTAGGTGAACATTCCCAAACAAATCTAAATGATCCAATTGATACAAAATTGACCTACCTCAGCTACTTCTAAAAGCCAATCTATTTACTATCACTAAGTTCAATTTCATCAACAAAAACACAGTCACAATGATAACATTAAGCAACAGCTGACAAACGAAATCCACAATATCACCATTATTCCCCCAATCACCGCTCTCACAAGATCAAAACATCCCTTAAATAGTAACTGCCTCATCACCTACCGAAGTAAAATCCAACTTTCTTTCAAAAGCTAATTCCTTGCAGGAAAAAAGAAAAGAAAACAAGTGACAGTTAACTTTCATGTGAAAAGAAAAACATAGGAAAAGCACACCTAATGCACAAACTAAGATGATATGAAAAAAAGCCCAGCTCAAGGATTATAATAAATAAATAAATAAATACACACACACACACACACACAAAAACAAAAAGGACATGCATAAAGAAAAGTCAGGAAAAAAGAAGATGAGAAAACATAAATTACATACACAAACCTAACAAAATTCACAAATCAGGGGCATGGACAAAAAGATATAGAAAGACAAGATAGATCACTTCATGACACCAGTAGGGAAACAGTACCTTTACGAATCGAGTATTTCTGATGTATTTGATTGACAACAGATAAACTAAACTGTGCATATCTACTCCACCCATATGGCAGAGTTGCTGAATCTGCAACATCTAGATACATTGACAAATGATCCACATTGTTCCCTTTTGGGAAAATCAGTATCCGCCTGCCAATTCACATTCAGATCACCAAAAGCTTAACTGAATTAAGTGACCGACAAATGTATCAAAATCAGCATGCTTAAGAAATCAAAATACCATTTGTAGCCGCCAACAACAAAAATATCAGAGTAGAGCTTCTTGGTATTGAGCCTTGAAAAATTATCAATCGTCCAAGTGAACCTTGCTGATGGTGGATCATCCACTGACTGTGCATCGACTGCTGTTGCAGTTTCTGCAGGTGCTACTAAAAGTAATAAACCACACAATCAGAAAACCAAGATATCAAAATACAAATAATGAGAATGATTGCCAAAAGAAACAGCATGACGAGAAACAAATATGATTCTAATATGCATAGCCAAAGAAATCAAGGAACTGCAAGCAATCCAAAAGTCCACAATTTGGTTCCTCCCAATTAGTTGCCTAATCAATATAGGAGACCAAAAAAATCAAACGATGTCACTAATAGCTATAATTCTCAACTTCTAACCAAGATTAGTGAGAATGAGCCATTCACACCCAAAGAAAACCCAGATTAAACTCAAGTAAGATTAGCAGAGCAATACTAACTGCAAACTTAGAAGCCCACATACAGAACTGATTTCGATAATTGCAGCCCCGCTAGAAGCAAAATATTGCATGAAAACACGCAAAACATTATTTAATTGAACTTAATCAAAAGCAACTTAAAAAAATACATATATATATAATACAAAAATACAAATATAATAGAAAACTTCATGATCTCCAATCTTTTCCACCGTCAAACAGTAATGCTAAGAGAAGTGTAAAATGTACCTTCCATAGGCTGAGGACCATCAGCAAATTCAGTGTGTGGGACCAGCATCTCATCTTCTTCTTGCTGCTGAAAAATTTCAAAGTTCAAAACATAAAAAACACAGAATCAATGTGAGAACTTGGATCTGCTGATTGAAACCCTAAGAGCTAATTATAGACGTGCAAGAATGGCGATTTTACGAGGACAAAATTAGATTAAAATAGAAATAGTATAAGCTAAGCATTTCAAAATCGAAATTGAATTCAATTGAATTGCAATAGTGGATAGAGAAATATATGAGAAGTGGTCATCAAAAGCGAGTGTGATCAGAGACAAGCGAGAGCTAATGGCGATTACATCTAATGGAGAAGGAGTCATCAGAGTCATGGGTGACAACAGTGTCCGTCCGATCGAGAAATCAGAGAAAGATGCGAAGCAGAGAGAGAGGGGTAGATAGCGAGAAAGCGAGACCGAGAGCTCTGCAACTTATGCCAATGGGTAGAGAAAAGGGAAGGGGGTTTCGTTCGAGAGAGGGGTTGATTTGGTATTTTTGACAAAATGTTAGAAAAGACTAGCTGAGCAGGAAGATAAAAAATTCCCATGTCGTTTTTAGAGTTTTCGCAATCCACTCCCCATCTCTGCAATCGTTCTGAGAGTGTTTTGCCTTCATTTCCATTTTACGTTGTCGTTTGGCACATGTGAAAGGTAGGGGTGTACGCGACATTACGTCCAGCCCACCAAGAATTTTAGTATCCCATCAATTTTTTTTTTATTATTTTTAAAAGAAAGGTATTAATTGAGAATCGCATTATTTCTTCTTAGAAACATTGAAAATTCGTTGGGACGAAACATAACGAGTAATTTGAGGGATGACCAATTCGCTAAAAATGACCAGACATATAGCAAATTTATTGACTTCTAGCAATTTTTTTTTTGAAGGCCACCGCCCGCCCAATTTCCAACCCCAATTGATTTGATTAATTTGGACCAGATACTGTAAAGACCTATTGTTGAAAGTAATTCTTCTAACGCCGCAATTTTCATACACATACTGAGTTTACGGATCAAACTTAGGATATGTTTATGGAAGACGGAGTCCTCATCCACTCCAACCAACGGACGTTGTGACTTCTAACAAATTTAATCTTAACAGCCTTGAACCATAAATCCAAATCCAAGCCATCCGTATTAAAAGAAGGAGCACAAACAACTATGAAGACATCAGACTCAATTATCACACTCGAAGCATTATGATTTTTGATCCAACTAAGAGCTTTCCAAATTGCCATGGCTTCCAAAGTAGTAAATTGAAATAAACCTTGATAAGTATCGCATGATTTAATTTAAAGCAATTAGATTAAATTTTCAATGGCAGCACGATAACTAACTATATTTAAACTCCAAATGTAAAATTACAATAAAAAATCAAATACAAATATAAACATACATATTAAATGTTACAAAATCAAAATATTATTTTTTTATAAGCTACAAAATCAAAATAATAGTTTTTTTGTTGTATATAAACAGAAAAGATAAAATAATATATATATATATATATAATTTATAATTAAGACATAGATAATATGAGGGGAAATTTTTTTTTTATTTCTATATCAACTGAATAACCATAATGTTAATGGGCTAAAATCATTAGTAAAAGATTATTTTCAGCATTTATTTTTGGGATCAACAAGTACGAGAGCCTCACTTTAAGCAAGATTTGAAAATTAATTTTAGAAAATGAGAATGCTAGGCTACTGGGACCGTTTGAAACTGAAAAATTTATGAAGGCCTTATTTCAAATGCACCTAGATAAATTATCAAGAGCATATAGATTTAATCCCACTTTTTATCAGAAGTTTTGGGATGTCATTAGGTTAGAGGACTTTCCTAGTTGTCAGAGTTTGTAGGAATATGGAGTTTTACCTGATAAAACTAGCAGAAACATTGGTTGTTATCATTTTGAAAACATGTACTCCAAAAACCTTGAGTTATCTTTGATCTATTGCACTATGTGTAGATACTAGTTTCTGAGTCGGCTTCTATTAGGGTTACCTAATGAGAATAATGTTATTCTACATTAGCTAAGAAGTAGTAGCGCTCTAGCCTTCTCCGGTATTTATTTTTTGGAAAAAAATGCTTTTTTTGCAAGTCTTCATGGCTTTTGGAGATCAAAATGGTGCCTCGAGGGCATGCATGTGTTTTATCTCTTTTGGATGGGTGAAATGAGCATATTTAAAGGCTCTAAGTGGATCCAAAAATGAGTCACGACCTTGACTTATGGGTCAAGATTGTGACTCGCTTTTAAGTCACGGCCATTACGGGTGACTCACTTCCCTTCCTATTGACTGTCATTTGAGTTACTAGACATGACTCAAGGGCGTGACTCACTAGCAAGTCACGGCCCCAAGCCCATGACTCACCTATTTCCTCTTTTAAATGAGTTTTTGGGTTTTTTTTTTGGAGACCCAACTCCCAATCAAGGTCATAACTGGGTATTTTTTGTCCAAAATTACAAATTTCTCTTGTGAAACAGGGAATTAATTTTGAGGAAAAAAATCTTATTACTTTATTAATCCTAATCCTGATGCATTTTAAGAAGAATGATGTGTTTTGAATGAAAAAAAAAAACTAACCGAGTCTTGAAAAAAGAGAGCAATATCTAAAGAAAAAAGAAAAAAGCTCTATTTTATCTGAGTTTTCAAAAAAAAAAAAAGCAAGAAGATAAAAGTAGAGTGCACTCACCCTGGTTTTGTTAAAGTAGCTCTACTAAATCTAATGTAAGAGGCAAACTTTTTACTCACATTTAAATCTAAAAGTTTTATTTTTGTAAATATTTATTTTGAGTTTTTGTATAGTTTGTATGCTCTGTTCTTCCTTCTCTTTGTTGATCACATGTTATTTCTTGTTGATTTTTGTGTAAATGATGTTTTGGGAGCTTGAGTGTGTGTAAAATTAAGTTTCATGCATGAATGTCCAGTATATATATAAATTTGAGTGAGTTTGATGCTTGATGGTGCTTATTTTCTCTCTCTAGAGCTTGAGCTTCTCAGATGGTGATTTATTGAAATAATTGTTTTTGGTTATTTTATTGGTTAATTTAAGCATTTGTGTTAATTTTAAGTAGTTTAGAGGCCTTTTATGCACTTTTAGACCTCAGAATGCCATTTAAATAAGTTTGAAATGGCCATGGTATTGTTCCAATGGTTGCTAAACAAGCTAGGAGTGACTCATAGTCAAAAGCGTGACTCACTCACGACTCGCTTATAGAATTGCCAGTGACTTGCTTGAAGGGTTAACTCGCCTTTTCTTCATCTTGGATGAGTCTGTGACTCATTTCTTTGGCTTTTCTTGTGATCTTTGTTCCTAGTTTTCTTTATTTCTTCATCTTTACCTTTATTTTCTTTATCTTTTCAAATATTTGTCTATTTTATCTTATCTTGCTTTTGTGTAATTTCATTAATGTCTATTTTTAATAGTTTTTATTTTTTTGCCAATATTTTTTTATGATGTAAATGTGTGAGGACCCAAAACATACCCTAATGGGATTAGTGTATAGTAAAGAGAGAGATTGAAAAGGGTTCGATGGAAAAGAATTATTAATCATGTAATTGGGACGTAATTGGTATTAATGTCAAAGTGAAAGACAATTTTGTATATTATCACTTTAGGGGTAAATGTGCATTATTATTAAAGAAGTGGGAATAATGTATTAAAATGAGTTAGTATAGTATGTGAGTGATAATTAAGATTAATCAAAAGGAGTAAAGTGTAAGTTCACAATGGCCAAACAAGTGATCCAATTAGAGGCAAGCATATGTCTCCATCTAGAAAGGTAAAGAAAAAGCAAGAGAAATAGAGGAAAAAAAAAGAAAGAAAATCTGCCTTTTGTGGGTTGGTCGGCCACCTAATGGCTAAAATAAAATTCTAGCAATTCTTCTTCCTCTCCATGCTACTGTTGTGCTTATGGCTTTTCTTAAAAAGAGGCTTATGTAAATTGGTTAATTTAAGGTGGGTTTTATGGGATTTTTGCTTAAAGTTGCTTATTCTTTTGCTTTAGAACATGAGAAGCTGAAATTATAGATGGAATTTGATATTGATGTGTATTCATGATGTGATTTAATTGGTGAAACTAGCAAGAGCAAAGGAAAAGAGAATGAGGGATTCTAGAAGAGTAAACTTGGATCAATTTTGAAGGTATGGGAGTTTTTACTTTACTTGCATGTATTTAAGTTGATATAGGGTTATGAATGCATTGTAATAGAATTTTATTTGATGTTCGAGTTTGTAAATCTTGAATAGATGTATGGAAAGAGTGATTTATGCCTTAAAAGATGACATAGTGAAAATCTGCTTAAGGTTCACTTGAACCAGTTTTAGTGTAAAGAGCACAACTCTTTCTGTATATGCTCAAATGAAGTGAATCTAGTTGGAAATAAAACATAAGACATATATCTACAACTTTGTATAAGACATGAAAACTTGAATCTATCCCTAAAGTCCTCAAAATTTAGCTTGAAGTTTACTGCCCTATCATATAGAATAGTCCACAATATTTTTGTGATATCTTGAGATTTAGATACCAGAATTAAGTTATTTTTAATGTTTTAGAAACTAGATACATATAGAAACAACTTTGTAGATAACACTTCTCCTGAAACTGTTGTTTAGTATGTCTAAATTGATGTGTAAATTAGACACTGAAAGCAGTCAGTAGGATTTCATGAGCAAGGAGATAAGCCCTCTGTCGCAGTCATGACCCATGTCGTGCTCGAGACAAAACATGCCCACTCACACCAAAAAATGCCCTAATTAAAGCCAATGTGACATCTAAGGGTTCCAAACATTACCACAACCCTTTTAGACACTTTTGAGCCTAATGAGGCCACATTAAGCATGTAATTAAAAGAATAGATGCATATATGATCTTTGAGTGTATAATAATGCAATGTGATAAATATGATCAATGATATGCTTGGTATTACATGTCACATGAAGTGGTAACTCTATTCAAAGTGGAATTTAAATGAAGTTAATTATGTATCATATAGGGATATTATTCGTACGTTCTGTTATGTATAAATCTTATGACTTTGAATGTATCAAATATGATAATCTTGAGTGATCAAGACTAATTGAGCCTAAATTTCGAATAGTCGTGGATAGATAGGCATGCCTATAAGGGGATAGTGATTTGTAGCTGCTAGTGTTGATACCTTTTGGTGTCTAGTGAATTGGTACTTTATGGTATCTTGTGATTGGCACCTTTTAATGTCTAGTGAATCGATACCTTGTGGTATCTAATAATTGGCACCTTTTGGTGTCTAGTGAATCGATACCTTATGGTATCTAGTGATTGGCACCTTTTGGTGTCTAGTGAATCAATACCTAGTGGTATCTAGTGATTGGCACCCAATGGTGTCTAGTGATACAATACCTATACGGTATCTAGTGTTTCAAATGTCCACGCCTATACCGAGTTAAGCTACAAAAGTGATTTTAAGTGAATGGAAGTAGTGTTAGAGACGGGTATGATATAGGAGATTATTGATTTATTCTTGGCTATTATTGTTAAAACAAATGATTTATACAGTTTGCATGCATATATAATGTAGTTAATACATATGCAAAAATTAAGTGTACAATGATGGTAATGAGATATGCTCGAGTGATGAATGAGTAGTCAAATGTATGGTTAATGTGTTATCTATTAGTTAATACAAAGTATAAATATATGTTTAGAACTACATGATTCTGATTCTTGATTTTGGGATACTTAGGAAGCTTGGAATACAAATTCCGTGTTCAAACCAAATGTTAGATGTAAATGTTAAGTATTTTAGTGTTAGTGGTCCTATAAGAAGTGACTCGTAAGAATAGTTTAAGTGTTATTAACAACTTTAAGGTATTAACTCAATATAGCAGTTTAATGTGAGTGTGTTCTGAATAGAGTGGAATGAATGACTAGTAGAGGTAGTTAAATCGAAATAAATAGTCAATTTGTTTATATGCTTAAGAGTGATTCTAGCAAAGAAGTAAATATGTCCTTAGTTATACGATTAAATTATTATAATTTTTATAAATAATTGGTCTTATGTATTGCATGAGTAGGTTTTGAGTTGAAGATGTTCTAGAGACTAGATCTTTGGCACTCACAAAAGATTTCTCGAAGACGTAATGTAGACTCTAGAAAATAGTACATTTTGTACATCTCTTATTGTATACCTAACTAAGTGTAGTGAAAAATACATATGTAATTAAAACTTTGTAACTGTTATAAAGATTTTAATTGAACGATATGTGTCTGGTATTAAGTCTGAATAAATTGTTGTAGTGAAGCTTGTATTAGCTGTATCGACATATTGATATGACTATAGCGAGTGTAGCATTCCCAAATACTCCTGAGGGGTGAGAGGGTATTACAAAATGTCCTTATTATTTTGCTTGGCTAATCCCTTTTTTACATTTTCTTGACAAAATCATATAATGATCTTGTGTGGAGGAGCTTGAAATTAGGGACGAAGTTAAGTTGGTTTAGTTTAATTTTAGCCTCACTAGTTTAAATATTTATTTATTTTGTCATAAATGGATTGTAAAAGCTAGTAAAAAATGAATTTTTGCACTATAATTAGAAAAATTTACTTTAAATATTTTTATGTGAATAATTGGGTTTTCCATATAAGTCAAACTAATGTCCACTTTTACCTTATGAATTTCCCAAAAAGAATTTATAAAAATATGCATAAAGGAACCAAGCTTTCCAAAATAATCAACAGCCCAATTTATGTATGTTTTTAGCAATGGCTCTTTTATTGTAAATAGCATAATAAGTGTTTTTTTCAAATGATTAATTTAAAAACTCAATAAATAATTTTGTACAAATTTAAGTGGGATTTTTCTATAATAAAAGAGGCAAATGTCTCGATTTTTACCCACAATAATATTATGTAAATTAAGAGTTTATTTCTTTAAAATAAAGTGATTTTTTAATTAACTAACGCGATTACTTTCTTCAAAAGCTGCATGGACACGATGCTCTCATTTTTTCTAAAAAACGTCCCAAAATTATGCTTTTTTGTAAATATACATGCAAAGCCCGTTGTTCTCATTTAAATAAGCTTAATTAATTCCTTGATTTATGCATGGTTTATTCCTTTATGCTTTAGTACTTTCGTATGCATATTTTATTGCTTTTTTACGTGCTTGCAATGTGTTGTTTAATTCTTTATCACGAAATGCTTGAGAAGCATATTGGAATGATTAACCACAAACAGTAGTTTATGTGAATATTAATCAAGTTGCAAATAGGAGTGAAGTTCAAACTATCTTTGGTTTCGGCTTCATGAGGTAAGAACTCATTTTTCTAATGTTTTATTGGGTGGCGACTCTATGATACTTGTCTTGTGGTGCCCAGCAAATGCCCTTGTAGTTTAATCGTCAACAATAGACAAGAACAAAATCTTATCTATTGTGAAGCGACCAACCTTCGCGAGTTAAATGGACCTTGGCTCGATCTTGAGCCCTAAAAGTGGGTTTTTGAGGACATTCGGATGCCTACAGGGTTCAGCGCGCGTCACAGTAGCAACTTTGTTAGGGATCACAATGTTTTACTTTAAAAGTAGCTTGGTTAATTTTACTTAAATAAGTGTTTATGGTTAATCATTCAAATTTTCCTCTAAAGTAGGTTGCATTAGAATATGCTACAGCCTTAGAATTAGATTAGGCATCCTTTTTGACCAACGATGCATTCTCGAAGCACAACTCTATGTTCACTCAATGTAGGGGAGTGTTAGGGAATAATCACTAGCCTAAGCCTTGTATCATTTGGTAAATCAAATGGTAACCCAATTGGTTATTACACTCACGATGAGCTAGACCCATTAGCAGGGACCAAGCTTGAGTAGCCTTAAGGTTATACCACTAGGCCAATGCCTCATGTGGTGACACTAGATACTTTGTATAGGTATCATATACCATAATATTGTGCCTACTACGTGGATCCCTATATATTTGGTTCAATTTGGATAAATTGAGGTAGGTATTAATCATAGGTTGTCATGCACCAATGGCTATATCTCAATCTATTTGAATTGCCTAAATACATAGTGATCAAAAATGCATTTGCCTGTGCTTTAAATATAAAGAGTTTATGTTGTTAGTTTTCCACTATGCACCATTCACATTCATTAGGTTCCCTGATAACCCATGAGCTAACCTCACTTAGGAAAGAGACCACATGACCGCCTGTGTGAGAGTAATAAAGTTGGAAGGTTTGCTATTGACTTGCGCATGTGTTTTGTGAGTAATGCACAACATACCCATACATTACATGCATAATCATATATCATGCTAACAAATTTTCCCTTTCAGCCATTACAGAGTCATCCAAGCTATTTAGGGGTTCGACCTATCATTTCAGAAAGGTTCGAGCTTGAGTTTATCTGGGAATTTACTTTGAGTGAAGCACTAACCGCATTGCTTGAAATGTATTTGAAAGAAGTAGATCTCTTGGACGAGTTAGAGGATCTGAGCCTTGCTAGAGGATTTTTATGTCACTGAAGCCATCATAGAGTCATTCAAGTGGTTTAAGAGTCTAAACTGGTGTTTTGTAAGGAAATCTCTATTAGAATCATTAGGGTCAAATACTAATTTGGGGTTGGCAGAAATCTTTGGGCTAGCTTCAAAAAGTGCAGGAATGGCAAATCCAACACAAACAGAGGCTATTGATAATCAGAAATTAGATAGAAGACTTGATGAGTTTAAAAGAAAAATAAGGGCCATAATGACTGAAATGATGAGCTCTCTAGCATAGCTTGCTGGCCAGTAAACTTTGGCACCTGCTACCACATATGGAGAACCTATTGTCATTGGGGTCATGTGAGCTACCACAGGACCTTCTTTAATGGTTAAATCGAGGGGTAGTGGGCTAAAAGTCCTGCCTGTTGAATAGCGAAAGGATAAAGGTGTTACTCCCAAAGAAAATTTCATTCTTGAGAAGGAGGAAGAGTCGACAGTGATACAATTTCTAAGAAGTAAGCCACCTAGAATGGAGGATCCAATCCTAAGAAAAATGGAGGAGAAGATAGAAGTGATGGCTCATGTATTGTCAGCTAGAAAATAGGTTAGTCCAAAATATGGGGATCTGAAAAGTGAGGATATGCTTCCTCAGAGATTCAAGATGCCTGACCTGCCCATATTTAATTACACTTCTAATTGTCTACCTATATAAAACATTACACTTTGGTAATGATGGGCACTATTCTTATAAAAAGACAAAAGGTTTAGTATTTCAGCCTTAGCCTTACACGCCCTACCATTAATTGGTATTATGGCCTAGACAGATGTATCAAGAAGGATTAGGACGAATTGACAGAGGAATTTATAAAGCAGTATGAATGTAACACTCGGATGGAAGTTACTCTAAAAGATCTCGAGTTACTGCAGCATAAACAGGACAAATCCTTTCACGAGTATTTGAAGAGGTGAAGGAATAGAGTAATGAAAATAAAAAGGAAACCCAATACAGTTGATCAGATCTAGCTTTTTATTAGAAATTCTAGCCTGTATTTGAGATATATTCTAAAGATGAAGGGGATAAAGGATTGGGAGTCCTTAAAAGATTTTGCAATTGAAGTTGAGGGTAAGTACTTGGCAAAGAAAGCAAGCTCTACATGTAGTGTGGGTTTCAGTTCTGGCTGTCGAGTGTATGGTGGTATTGATGATAAAATCGGTGGTACAAATACTAGTAGAAAGACAACTGAGGTGTCTACCACTGAGACAACTCAAAGACATTATTCAAACCTGGGCAGATCCTTGTCATGGGTGTTTAACTAGTTGATAAAAGAGGGAAAATTGTAGCCATTGCCAGCTAAGCCTGCTAGGAGTTAGGGTCAACCTAATCATTGGGTTAATCAATATTATGCCTATCATTAGTATATAAGACATCTCATAGATCATTGCAGGACTCTGAGAGATAGGATTTAGGATCTTATTAATAGTAAACAAGTCATTGATCCAGATAAGAAGGAAAAAAAGAAAGGAAATTACAATGAAGTTCCATCACCAATGTCAACGATTGGTTCAAATCTACCAGAATGGTGCATGCTACATAACTTGTATGGCAATGAGCATTTAGCTATTACCTGTCCGGTACAGTCAGAGGCAAAAGAGAGAGATAAGCCATTAATATGTGTAATTGATTATTGGGATCACCTAGTGAGGATGAAGAAGGTGCTGACCCTATGAATTTATGGGATTTTGAGAATGAAGAAGAGAAGGAAAAAGTAAAGTTGATCACCAGAAGTGGCAGGGTAATACCAGAAGTAGAGAGACAACGGGATTCTCAGCCTTTACCTATAAAAAGGGAACAAGAGAAGGACCAAATCCTTAAGCAGTTGAAGAAAACTTATGCTCAGATTTCTATTTGGGATTTGCTTATATAGTCACCTTCTTATAGATAGAAAGTGGTAGAGGCCTTGAGTGATTCTACCGTGACTACCACTATTTCACCCTCGGAGTTTTTAGACTTGGTTAGAGGAAATGTAAGGGAGAATGTTGTGTATACTAATAGGGATTTACCCATTGAAGGCAAAGAGCATAACCACCCATTGTATATAAAGGCATAGGTTAATGGTAAATATACAGCTCGTTGGATGGTGGATGATAGATCCTCTATCAATGTATGCCCGCTTGTGGCACTTCTAGCTTTTGGGTTGAACGAATCTATGTTAATCAAATCTAATTTAATGGTCATAGCCTATGACAATTCTTGAAGGCAAACAGCAACTACTTTAAAGGCAAGTGTAAAGGCGGGATTAATTGACATAGAGGCGGAATTTATGGTATTGCCAATATTGGCTAATTTTTCTATGTTATTAAGGAGGCCTTAGTTTCATAAGTTGGGAGGAGTCCCATCTACTCTTCACCAAATGATCAAGATCCCTTATGAAGGTAAAGGGATTACTATAAAAGCTGTGAGGAAAAATCAAGTTTCTATTTTAGGTATAGAAAACCAAACATTTAGTGGGTTTTATGTGACTGCTATTCGCGTTGATGATGAGGGTGAACAAGAATATACTCCTTAAGTGTTGAGTATGATGACGAAAATGAACTTCTTGCTAGGGGCTGGGCTTGGTAAATATTAACAGGGTCCTTCTAAGTCAATTACTATAACAAGATAGACGAGCCGAAGGGGATTAGGCTATAGCAAGTCTGATATTAAGAATAGGATTCCCCTGAAGCTAAAAGGCATTCTATACATTATGGATAGCTTTGTGCCCGTATCCATTGTACCTTAATACCATGGTGAGATTGAACCTGTAGTAATCGGAGGGAATGTTGTCCTTAGGTTTGATATATTAAATGATCTCTTCGTTTGGGTTAATGGAACTATAACACCCTTACCGAACCAATAACTGTTCATTCAAGTTATAAGCCGAAAAGTTTTTTTGACCAATTAACCTCTTAATTACAAATTCTAAGACAAAAATACATATTCCCAAATTAAGTTTGCCGCTAACCTATTACTGTCCAATTTTATAAAAATTTGGTAATATAACTTCTTAAATATTCATTTAACCAACCTGAAAATTCAAATAATTCACAGCCTTTCAGGGGCACAACAATTCATAAATACCCTATACCTGCATTCCAGATATCTACATCCATACATACTGAATTAAATCCATCTCATGACTGACTTCATACATACACATATAATAATATACAATCCTGATAAATAATTCTTCACTACTTCACTACAACCTTTATCATGTATATATACATGCCAGGATAAAACTTCTAAATTAGATCACTCTTTTTTCAAAATTGCTCATCCGTGCACTATTGCTCCAAGTGTTCTTCAGTACCTGCATGCAATAAACATTACGTGTTGAGCACTAAATATGCTCAGTGGTAACTGTGAATCGAAGAATTTTCCAAACAAGTATAATCGCAATAACCATACTAAATTCATTTATTTCTTATCAAAAGCACTTTTAAATATCTTTAACATTATCTTTAAAGCATTACAAAGATTTTGTCAAACTTTTCACTTTGGTCCTACTTTTCAACTATTTACAAAAATATCCTTTTTGCAATTTAATTATAAAATTTCCATTACTTTTCTTATTTTTACTCTTTAATTGACTTTTGGCATATATAGCAATTTATTAGGCTTGACTTTGATTTTTTAGGCAGAATTTATTATCTAGTCATTTGGATATAATTATCAATCCATTTGATATTTTACATTATCAATTGCCACTAATATGAAAATTTTTCAATTCAATTCTCAATTTCTTCAAATTACTTACAGAATTACCCTTTTTACACTTTAATTAAGGTTTTGCCATTGGTTCCTTTATTTTTACTATGACTTTATCAATTATTTGCCAAAATATAATTATTAATGCTTTTAACATTCAATACCAAGTAATCTCGGTACTTTGGTAAACTTTCAATTAAATCTTTACTCCATTTTATTACATAATGTCCCTTTTTACACATTTTTACTGCAAAATTGCCACATTGACATTTTTAGTTGTAAAGTTGTCATTAACCTGCTCATTTTTACTTTTCATTTGTCTTTTGGCTTACCAAATTTCTACCCAATGCTTGTTTAAACTCTTTATGCAATATTTTATTTTTGGTCATTAATTTCCCAATTAATTACATAATTGCCCTTTTATTTAATATTTAAAAAATTGCCATTATCTTTACTGGTTTTCATTTCTAACCTATTAATTTGCATACAATTTACTAATTGGTCCTCATTTTAACTCTTTTATGCAAAATTATATTTTAATCCCTGTATTATATAAAAATTCATTTTTAGACAATTCGATCATTAATTTACAATTTTACTCTTGTAAATCATTTTCTTATCACTTTTGCTCATTAAGTACAATCTTTGAAAAAATTATAATTTTGATCCAAAACTTTTTATTTCTTTCAATTAGACCCTTTTTCACTTTTAGCTTTCTTTTTGCATTTTTTAACTTATTCTCATTATAATACCCCTAATATAATCTCGACATAAATTTCTCAGATAGGATATACGAGATGTGAATCTCATAGGATCACTAGACTGACTGAGAAATAATTCCAATAGATCAAGTCTCACAGATTAGATATCAAAACAGACAGATACTATGGAAATCAGAGATCCTACCATAACAAAGTAAGTCATCATGCTTGCATCACGGTATAGAGTGTCCCTATGGCTAACCAATCATATCCTAAGCAAGACTTTTACTGCCTGACTATTATTAAGGGCAAAAATCACTTAGTTCTAAAATAATTTTTCAGTTTTCAACAATTGCAATTACTTTTAAATATTTTCAGATTTTTAAATAATTTTAACTACTTTTTCAAAGCAGTACCTTTTATCAGTCAATTTTCTTTTTGTACTTTAACTGCTCAATAGTTTTGTGTTTTCTATTTTTCTGACAGTCAGTTTGTGAATTATGTCATCATAATTCACCACTTTCTCATCGATTTATGAATTATTCCTTAATAATTCAATATTTTTACTTTACGCTTCATTTCACCTTTCAAACGTTTAACAGTTTCTTACTTTTTCTGTTCAGTAATACGGTCGTTCGGAGTTTTCAATACTTTTATATGATTTGTGAATTATCTTACAATAATTTATCATTTCTTATCAAATTATGAATTATTTTTCAATTATTCATCATGGTTACTTTACACACTAAACTTTTTTACTGTCCTTTTTACATCAATACATTAGTCGATCAATCTTTTCATCATTTTTGGATAGATTATGAATTATACCAATATAATTCAATATTTTTCACTTAAACTGTGAATTATAACTCAATAATTATATAAATTTATTTTGTACATATTCAAATATTTCCTCTAAAATATTGAAATAAATTCCATAAATTCTACAGAAATTCGTGGATACATGCTTTACTTGTTTAATGAATTATTTCACCATAATTCATCAAATTTACATTATACATATTCAATTATTTATTTCAAAAATATTTAAATAATTTCCATAAATTCTATAAAAATTGATGGACATGTTAATTTATGTTTATTATCATTTTAAGGTATAAATTATCAAAAATAACCAAAATACACTTTGTTTTTCCTTAATCATCAATTCGGCCATCAAATGAATACCATCTTACAAAATCATTCCAATTAATTTAAGCTTGTAATTTGGCTTATTTAAGGTCCAATTGCATTAATATAAAGCCAATTTCAATTATTCATGCAATTTCATAATTTTTCCTAAGTTACATAAAGGAAAAGTATGCTAAATCAAGGGAAATTGGAGGATTTCTTAGTCACATACGTTTTTCACTTGTTTTATCTTCCTTAGGCTACCTTTTTCATGCCTTAAGTCTTAGAAAATCATCAATCACCATGAACTTCCATAAGAGGCAAAAATCCTTATCAAAAGAAACATTATGATTTTAATGTTTTTAGCTTAAATTGACCTCAAAATGGACTTTAGGCACTTAAAAACTCTTGTAGGCACCTTTAAACAAAATTAAAACCAATAATTTCTCTTACCTCCAATTGATACCTAAGGTTTTAACCCTTGATTTCTCTTACTTCCCTTCCTCAAACCAAAGGATAGAAGGTTGAATAATGGTCTAGAGGGATAGAATTAACTTTCTTATTTTTGGATTTGATGTGAAATAAAAAAAAATGAAAGATATTTGGGAGACAAATTAGTGATGATGGATTCGGCTAAGGGAGAGGGAGGAGAAGGTAGTAGAATTTTTTGGTTGTCTCTGGTTTTTTCAGCCTTATATACCTCTCATAATAGGTTTAGGCTTGGGCCAAACTAATGGGCCTAACCAATTAACCAAAGCCCATTAATTATCTAATAAATAATCCAAATTAATTTCTCTCACTTTCTAACTCCAAATTGCTTCAATTTTGATTCCATCATTCTTATCACACCAAAAATAGGTTGTACACAAAATTTCAGTCCAATCAGAGTCTATTATCGGTTTGATTCAATCAAATTGTTCCAATTCAACAACTGTCGGTGTCGCCGAAAAATTCATTTTTTTTTCACCAAAATATTCTTCATGAAATTTTATTAAGATCTGAAAATTTTGGCGATTTTTGGAGTTCATTTTTTATTTTTAAAAATTCAATTAAATTTAAGTCAACCTTTCTACCATAAAAATTCATTCGATACTTTTTTTTCCATATATTTGACTTTTAGAGGCCTATTTAATCTCGATTTCACTTTAAATTTTGACCTTGGACTACCTGTGACTCATACTTTCTGATTGTTAAATAAAATATTTTTTCACCTCTGGGTATACTTTTCAGCCCTGATACACTATTCACTATCAGAAAATACTATTCACAGCTGACCTCGCGTTTCGGCCATTACAAGAACCATCAAGCCTACTAGGCAGTTTTGGGATAAAAAATCATGATCAAGCTGTCTAAATGGGATGATGATGTCTATGAGGAGATTGTAATGCTAAAGCTATTAGCTTCTAGAGTCAAAGGGAAATAGAAAGTTGAATTTAAAGTTCCAGCACCTCTGTTGAAGGAAGATGTTGTAGAAGCTATTGCAGAAGCAAATAGAGAGGCTTTGTTAAATGCAGAAAATAAGGAAGGTTCATCTGAGGCATCAAACTCGCTAGACGTAGATGAGGATGCTTTTCTAGATATACTTCTTGTGCCTGAAATTTTTAACAATGATGTATGTAACTCTTTTTATATTAAGAATATGAATAACTTTGCTTATTTGTGTGATGTTTTGCATGATTTCATTTCACATGATCATGATCATAAAGCATCTAGATTTGACATCAATTCAATAAATACAACTCCGTTCAATCTTGGTACTCTTGAAAATCTAATGGAAATCTTAATAGCATCTGATGTTACCCTTGAGGAGAGAGAATTTGACAGAATATTAAAAAATATGAAAAAGTCTTTGCTTAGACCTATAAGGATATGTTAAAGATCGATGGAGAAGTAGTTGAGCATGCCATTTTCACCTATTTTGGATACAAGCCTGTCGAGCAGAAACTCAGAAAGCTTAGACCAAAATGGGCAAAAAAGTTAAAAAAGAGGTAAAAAAACAAATAGAGGCTAAGTTTCTAGTGGAAGTCCAATATCCTACATGGTTAACAAATGTGGTTCTTGTGGCCAAGAATGACAAATGAGTCAAGGTCTGTGTGGACTACTAGGATTTGAATAAAGCTTATTTGAAAGATGACTTTTTGCTTCCTTACATAGATGTTCTGGTGGATAGTGCGGCTACATGCACAATATCCAGTTTTATGGATAGGTATGCCAGATATAGCCAAATTCTAAACAAAATTATGGATAGAATCAAGACATCATTCATCACTGAATAAGGCACATATGTTTATCAGGTCATGCCATTCAGATTAAAGAATGGTTAGGTATGCCGGATACAACCAGATTCTAAACAAGATTATGGATAGAATTAAGACAACATTCATTACTGAATGGGTCACATATGTTTATCAAGTCATGCCGTTCAGATTAAAGAATGTAGGCACTACTCACCAAAAAATGGCTAAAAAGATCCCTGATGATCTAATTCATAAGAAAGTGGAGGTATACGTTGATGACATGATGATTAAATCGGCAACTCGATAAGGTCACTTTGAAGCTTTGGAAAAGTTTTTTTTAGAGAATTGATAACTACAATCTTCGTCTAAACCCGAAGAAGTGTGTTTTTTGGGTGACTTCAGGGGAGCTCTTAGGACATGTTGTGAGCCAGAGGGGAATAAAAGTGGATCCTGCTAAAGTAAAAGCTACTAGAGAGAAGCTTGTGCCACAAAAAGAAAAGGAAGTTCGAGGGTTTCTCGGTAGGCTTCAGTACATCATTCAATTCATAGCCATGCTGACTTCAATCTGTGAGCCCATTTTCAAGTTACTTTGGAAAGATCAACTTGTAGTTTGGAATAACGACTATAGGGTAGTTTTTGATACAATCAAGGAATATCTTTTGCATTCACTCATGCTGGTACCACTATAAGCTAGGAAACCTCTAATTTGTATATAGCCATAAAAGATAGCTCAGTAGGAGCCATGATGGCATACAAAGATTATTTTGGAATCGAATATGATATTTATTATCTCAATAAAAAGTTTATGCCATACGAAGCTAAATATGTGGAGGTAGAAAATATTTGTTTGGTAGTCATCTAGGCCTCTAAAAAATTAAGGCACTCTTTTCACTCATATAGGGTACAAGCGCTGGCTAAGCGAAATCCTCTTAGGTACTTACAGGAAGTGCCCTTGTTGTTGGGGAAAGTGGCTAGATGGCTAATTCTCTTGTAGGAGTTCGTTATTGAATACATTACCCGAAAAACCATTAAGGGAAGAGTTGTAATAGAATTCTTGGCTAATCAGCCATTAAAAAGAGGAGACATGACCTATGAGTTCTCTAATGAGAACGTTGCACCCATAATAATTTAGGGATGGCAAATGTTCTTTGATGGAGTCGTGAATAATAAGGGTGTTTGTAACACTCTTATTGAACAGTCTAACTGAAACATAATAACCCCAAACTTTTTTTTAACCTTAACTACTCTGTTGACTGTAGACTCGTCCAATATGAATTACTTAGAAATTAAGTATATCGATTAAACTATACTTGATTACTTGACTAATCACCAAATAAATATTCGGCAATATAACGTCTAAAAACTTATCTAATCCACTTGAAAATCAGACAATTTCCTCGGCCCTTCAGGGGCACCACAATACAAAAATAATTTCAACATGCATCTCATACATCCATTCTCAGTAATAATCATATTTCCTAAGATGATTCAATATTACATATTATACTCTTAACCCACTATAATACTCCAAAATAAAGAACAATTTACATTTAAATCGCCTCGCTACATCTGTAGACGTCAAAGATGATCTGTCCACATTAGATCCCTCTTCTGATGGTTGTGTAATGGCCTCAACGTCGGGTCAGCTGTGAATAGTATTTTCCGGCTATGAATAGTGTTTCCCAGGCCCGAAAGGATGCCCTAAAGTCGAAAATATTTTATTGGACTATTTGAAAGGAATAATCATAGTGAGACTATGGTTGAAAATTTAAGTGAATTTGAGGTCAAATGGGCCTCCAAAAGTCAAAAATACGAAAAAAGTAGCGAGTCAATTTTCCCGGTAGGGAAGGGGACTTGATTTTGTACAAATAATTAAAAATAGTAAATGACCTCCGAATATTGCCATATTTTTCAGTTCTTGATGAAATTTTATGAAGAATATTTTGGTGTAAAAAAATGAATTTTTCGGCGATGTCGACAGTTGTTGAATCGGACTAATAAGTTTGAATCGAACCGATAACGGACTCCGATTGAGCTGAAAATTTATATCCTACCTATTTTTTATGTGATAAAAATTATGAAATCAAATTTGGAGTGATTTGGAGTGAGAAAACGGGAGAAATCATTTTGGGCTTTGAATTAGGTTGTTAATGGGCTTTAAATAATTTAAGCCCACTAACTTGACCCAAGCCCATTTCACATTTTAAGAGGAGGTATAAATAGCTGGAATTTCTTGAACTCACCAGCAGATTCACCTTCTTCTCCACGTTTTCATCTCCTCTCTTTTTGGCCGAAAATTGTTCCACCATTTTTGTTAAGTCTTTCTTCTTTTTTCTCTCCATTTCACCCAAAAATCAGCCCTCTTATAATATTTTCCATCTCTCTAGTTGAGATTAGTATCCTCCTCTCTTCAAAAGAAGGAATAAAATCAAGGAAAATCAAAGAGGAAAGTTTAGAGGTTTAGTTAAGGTAAGAGAAATCAAAGGGTTTAATTTAGTTCTAAGGTGTTTTATAGTATTTTAAGGTCTCTAGATTTCATTTTTAATGTTAATTTTAGCATTTGAGGTCAAGAAAATTGTGTTGTGATGGCTTGAAAATTTTGGTTTCTATAGGATTTCAAGGAGGAGAGCCATCCAAGCAAGCTAAAGGCAAGGAAAATGAAGTTTAGGCATCCCAAAGCTAAGAGAAAATGTAGGTGACTATAAAATTCCTTAATTTCCCATTTAATATGAATTTTCTTGATTATGTAACTAAAGTAAAAATATGTAAAATTGTTAATTGATGCAATTATGTTAGGGTAATTGCAATTGGATTAGAGAAATGATGAATGAAAAGTGAAAACAAAAGAAATAAAAATATTTAGGAAGAAATTTAATTGTGGCCGAAATTGATAATAAGGAAAAATGATGAGAAATTTGCATGTAAATGATGTATGTTGGCTTAAAATAATTATAGACATGATAATTGATGTTTATAAATTTTTAGAGAATATTTAGAAATTATTTGGAAATTTTAAAGGTTATGTATAGGGTATGTGTTGAATGAAGATTATGATTTATTGTGAATTAAATGATTATTTTGATGAAAAATGACATTGACCAATAAATAATGCATAAATAAATTTTATTAGAATTTATTGAAGTTATTGGAATTTTATTGAAATTTTTATCTGTATATGTATAATGAAAATAATTGAAATAGCAATGCATAATTGTATAAAAATGGCTAAAGTGATGAATAAGTATGACAAATAAATTAATGTCAATGACGAGAAATAAAAAGTCAACCGATGGATTTTTCGAAATAATTATTAAGTCGTGAAAATAATAATAATAATGAATTATTGGAAAATAATTCATAAATAAATAGAAATGGTGAAAATTTTGAATAGAAAAAATGACTTAATGAAAGAAAATAAAAGTTTTGGGGCAAAATGATAATTTTGCCAAAGTGGATAAGTAATGAATAAAAAAATAAATAAGAAATAGTAATAAAGACAAAATAGTAATTTCGGAGACCTAACTATGCCAAAAGATGAAAATTTCCATGGTATGGAGACTAAAATGTAATTTTACTCAAAAATGGTAAAAGAAAGAATACACGATGAATAATGGAAGAAATGGTATAATAAAAATAGAAATAAATGATTATAATGACAAAATTATAATTATGTATTTGAAATGAATAATCCAATAGAAAAAGTCAAATTATGTATTTTTGCGGCATAAAATAATAAATTATATTAATGGAATTCCTAATTGTCCGAAATGTAGTAAATAAAAGTGTGACTAATTTATCGAAATAAATTAGTCAATAAAAAAACAGTAAAAGAGTATAAAAGTGTAAAATATGTCGCTGACGATATAAAAGTCAGTTAAGTGAATAATTAAACGATTTGGACAAATAAAAGAAAAACAAAGTGTAATCAGTCGAGCTTAAAAGTATTGAAAAATAATTCGTAAAAAATTATATAAAAAGAATAATAGAAAATTGTGAATTATAATGCTATAATTCATAATTTATAATTTGTATAAAAAATTGAAAAGTTTAAGTATCTGAGTGAATTATCGAAGGATAATTCACAAAAGTGACCAGAAAAGAAAAAGTGAATAAAAAGTTATTGAATAGTCAAAGGCATGAAAGAGTGCATTTGATCAAAATAACGTATAGTAATAAACAAAAGAAAGAAATTAAAAGTTTTAAATGTTCAAAAATGTTTGCAATGAGATTGATTATGTTTGCCCTTAGCGATAGACAGGTAGTATGATTCTTGTTTTGGATATAATTGGCTAGCCATAGGGACACCTCTGTACCGCGGTGCAAGTCATGGCGACTTGCTTAGCTATGGTTGGGATCTTTGATCTCCATAACTTCTGTGAAAGTGTATCCGTATCTGTATCTGTATATGTTATGTGAGACTTGATCTTTCGAGATCATGTCTCTATCTGCTATGTGGGACCTTTGAGTCCAGTCCCGTGTATCCTTTATGAGAAACCTGTTATATTGCATTAAGGGCACATTGAAATGAATAAATAAGTACTGTTTAACTGAATTGAATATATGAAAAGTTATAACGAAAACGATTCGTTTGAAAGAAAATGTAAAAATTGAGATAAATCTGTAAAGATTTCTGAAAAGTGTAATTAGTAAAAAAAAAGAAAAAAAAAGAAAAAAGAAAAGAAATGTTTTATAAGAATTCAGAATGTATTGTGTTTTTCGTGAAAAAAATGAATTTGATTAATTGATATTTATCGTACCAATTACTACTGTAGAAAGTGATAAATTTGAAAAACAATATTAATTTCCTGTTTAAAGTTAAAAGTAATGATTTTGACATAAAGTGAACTTAATGCTTATGTAATATTTTTCTGAAAGAAAGATTAATTGAAAAGTAAAATAATAGAAAGACACATGATTGACTGATGAGAAAGAAGTAAAAGATTTATGTCTTAATTAATATTTGAACGAAAGTAATATATATATATATATAAATGAAGGAAAGAGAATTTTGATTGCAAAGTGTCCTGAAATACTTATATCACTTTGCAATAAAGCTTAAAAGCTATTAATTAGTAATGTATTTATTAGTTAAAAGTCGTAACAAAAATAAAAGAATAAATAGCAAGAAGTATAATTAGAGTTCAGACTGAATAATTGAACATTAAAACAAGAATTTAAGTAATTTATTTTGGTACAAGTAAAGACACGAGTACCAATACATATTGCTAACTGGAATGATAGTTAAGTCGTTGTGGCTAAAGGATAAAACGAAGTAGTGATAAAAGTAAAAGTTATAGTAAACGTTAACATAAAAATAAAAGTAAAAGTAAAAGTAAAAGAGTAAATTCGATATTGATCCACCTAAAGAATATACTGCAAAATAAAGTTAATAGTTCAGAAACAAAGACAAGTGGTTATCAGAATACGAATTTAATAACAAGATTAGTAATAACTGAAATAAAAGGAAATACTTAATAAGAATAGTAGAAGCTTAAATTACAAAATTATGCTTATTCTTGGGAAATTCTTGGATTAGTAGTCACCACTGGGCATATTTAATGCTCAGCACGTAGTGTTTACTGCGTGCAGGTTCTGATGTGTTCGGGAGCACAATACATTGAAGGTCCAGATCAGAAGAGAAGATTTTCGTGTTAGTTTGTTTAAGCTTATGGCATGTATATACTTAGACTATTAAGATAAAATACTGAATTGTATTTTGAGTGTATTTCATGATTGTTATCGAATGAATGATTGATTTATATTATTGGATTGAAGTTATCTTATACATGTTTTAAAATGTTTTTATAGCTATCATTCGATTGGGAAGTTAATGTGAGGAAAAAAAACTTACTGTTTCGGTTTAGTCCGCATCAGAAAAGACTGTTGCGAGTAGGGTGTGATAGGTTGAGCCATAGCAGCTGTCTAACCAGAAACAAGCCTATCCTATTACCTACATGGATAATAAAACACGTGCTAAGCTATAAAGCTTAGTGGGGAACAATATAATCTAAAGATAATATTTACAACACATAAAATCAATTATACAAGTACAAAGTTTAATAATACTGCCAATTGATATCTTTAATTACTTTAGATTCAAGCTTTTACATTCAGCAATAAATCACAAGCATGAGAGAATGAACATATTACTCATATATGCAACAAAACTTAATAACTCAATAAGCAATTCATCAGTAATGGTTACCACAGAAGATGTTTGGCATAATTCCTTCATACATATGCATCATTTAAAATATAGTATGCATTATAAACTCACTTTCATGTACTCATTAAAACAAACTTAGCATGGCCAACTATATATTAGGTAACACCATTTTGTCTTAAAAGTTATGCACTTGATTTATAACAGAGCTGTATACATACCTACATGTATATACAAACAAATATAACAACTTAAGAAACTAGCTTATGACTTCTAGAAACAATATAATTATTGAAGATAAGTTCTTAGTGTACAATACTTACTCATAATATATAGATACATAATGCTCACATGCTCATCAATATTATAACTTTCAATTTATTATCCATTTACTATATATAAGAGGTTAATTCTTATGCAAATTAGTTCTGAACTATAAAATTTCTTATATTTTACACTTTTTAACTTATTTTCATATTAATGCCCCTAGTACAGACCCGGCAGAAAATCTCAAATCGGATACACGGGACGTGGACCCTACAGGGCCATAACAGAGATAGAGAAATGACCTTCAGAAGGCCAATTCTCATAAAGCAGAGAACAGAGATAGAGAAGCCATGGTGATCAAAGATCCAATCTATAGCATAGTAAGTTGCCATGACTTGTACCACGGTACATAGATCCCTATGACCAGCCAATTATATCCTGAGCTAGATTTTACTGCCTAACTCTTTCTAAGGGCACAAATTTCACTTACTTTCAAAATATTTATCAAATTTCTCATCATTTCAATCCCTTTTCAGTCTAAAAAATACAATTATTCAGAATCTTCACTATTTTTGTACAGGTTGTGAACCATCTTTCATTCATGTCATGAATTAATTCACAACAATTTAGCAAATTCTCTTTAAAATATTCTTCAGTCATCAGAGGAATCTACTTTATATAGATTCTTTCAAATTACTTTAAATATTCTAATAACCATATGTGGACAATACTTGTACTAATCATGATAGTTCTTACTTGACTATTTTATGGTCATAAGAATGAATTCATATACAATTATTTAAACCATGGGTGCGTGAATCAACATATAAACACATAATCTCTACTGAAGGACGTACCTGTATGGTTCATCATAACCATCTCCCGTGCTCCACTGTACTTAATTTAATCATCAAACATTCATACTCAAATACTAAATTCGATACATGAAATCAATGCATCAGATTTAATAGAGATGTTTATATATGCATATGAATTTAATATTATGCTTTATACGTAACTGTATAATCTTAAATAGTCATATACTAAGGCAATCGCATGTAAGAGCATAACATTTTAATATCAGTTTCTCATGATATCATAAAAGCATAAACATACCACTATATCTACTCCATTAAATATAATGATATTTCCAATTGTTATTCAAGTGCCGAGCAAGAATTTATCAACGGAAGTAAATGTTTAACATTTATACCGATAATTTGCCATTATACTACTTACATTATACCGATAATTTCCAATTGTATCATAACATTATAATTCTCGCTTATAATCTATTTAATTGTGGGGATCAAAAATTTCTTTAAATAATAGCTATTCATTATATTTGTTTTCATAGAATATTAGAGAGAATTCTTACTAATTGGTATGATTAAATTTTATGAACAAAGTTCAAACAATGCTATATCAATATTTATGGTAACCATACTTCCCAAGCTTTAAAAATTATATCATAATCAACCTTGTTCATCCTTACATTTTCTCATTAAAATCCTTATATTTTTATATCATTAGGTTTATACATCAAGCTTAAATAACTATGGAAATCATATTGCTTATGATATTTTCTAAACCATTTCAAAACAAGTTCACATTCCAGAATTAAACCTTCATCATCTAACACTAACATACCTTTAAACATCCTTAAATAAGTCTAATATTAATAACCCATCAAATCTCAACCTATTTCAGAAATTTCAATTGAAATCCCATTATAATTTACATCTTAAGCCCATTATAAAAAACAAATAGCCCTTTAATCTATTAATAATTTTAACATGTAACTAAAATTTACTAACTGCATGCCTATGAACTTATTTTAGAGATTCATTCCAAGAATTTATCAAGACAGCATTACCAGCTTCAAGGCTAAAATGAATTATTTTATTTATATTTCAGCAAGTTTCATCCTCAATTCCATTAAAACTAATTGAACTTCAATCTTATTAACCAATACAATTCATTGTTCTTTAGTTATACTATAAACACTTGAAGACAAATAAATCTCAAATGCTATCATACCTTCTCCATCTTAATTAAATCAATTCAATTCAAGAATTACACATACAAAAGCAAATTTTCTCACTGTCATATTGATTCATTTTCTTTAGCTCGACCGTTACCCAACTCAACCCAAGGAATTTGCATACGAGATTAAACACCCTATCACTACTTTAAATTCAATAAACTTATCTAAATCCTATAAGTTTTAATTGAAATTTTACTAAATTCATATCTTAAGTTCACTGTCAAATAATGGTTTCAAGATCTGTCAATAACACTTACATACCATTAATATTTATTATATATCCTCATGTTCAGATAACACAACTAAATCAATGACTCAGCTAGACAAATTCAAAACTTTTACAGTTTAAGTGGTCCGTTCCTTTTTCATCTCCAGCATTTTTGTTATGAATCTGTAAGCCTTGAAATCAACTCATATCAATTTCACAATTTACTTTCAATTAAACTTAATTCCAGTACTCTATCAACTCACACATACACTTAGTGTCAATATAGGCACTTACAGTCATGAAATTTTTATTTCATTCCCAAGCTAATAATTATAATGCAAAATATAATTCAGGTAGACAAAATCTAGTGATGGGTACTTAGTTCTTTGTATAATCTCAGTAATGCAAAACTTGATTTTTCTGACCATAATCTCATAAAAATTAACCAAATCTTGCTTCAATCTCATACATGAAATCAAACTTTTAACATAGTTCCCATACCTCTTAGTAGAAATTGGCTTCAAATCTGCCTATTTCTACCCTCGTCGGATCGATCACCATTGCTTCGCTGGAGCCTCATCAAAGATGCATGGTCAGTGTTGGAATGGAGTTCACACCACCCCAAGCTTGTCGGCGTTGGTCATGTGCCTTTTTGCCATCCCAATCCACCGAAAAATAAGTTAAAAAGTAGCGTCCACCACACTTTCGATCTCCCTAATGTCAGCGAGTGGGAGGAAATGGAGGGCATGGAGAGAGTCGATCCGCCGCTGGAAGTTTTCTGGTGGTGGTCGATGATGGAGGAGCGATGCCGCCAGTGGCTAGGAAAGAGAGGAAACGCCAGTAAGGAGATCGTCGATGATCTTCCCTTGATGACCGGCTTGATCACCCCTCCCTCTCAAACCCGTTTTCTCTCATCTCCCTCATCCTTTTTTTCTTTCTCTTCTTTTTTTTTCCACTAACTCCCTCTCTATAAAAAAATAAAACCCAACTTTTATTTATTTTCAAAAACACCCACAAATACTAATTACCTTTACAATTTATACCAAACAGTTAATAATTAATTTAATATTATCACTTGCCCTTACTATTCCAATAATAAATTCACACATTTAATTAATTTAAATCAGATAATAATACATTGAGTCATGCAATTTCGACTAGGGTAATTTTGGGACCTTACAGTGTTGGATTAAGAGTCATCCTGGTGACCTTAGAGGGGGAAAAGTTACCTTTGGCCAAGAAGCTCAAATACAAGGCTACAAATAATGAAGTTGTGTGTGAAACATATATCTTCGGGTTGGAAGCTTTATTAGCCCAGGGGGCAAGGAATCTAGAAGCTTGTGGCGATTAATCTTTAGTGATGTACCAAGCAAAAGGTGATTGGACTGTGAAAGAAGAATGACGGTTGCCTTATACGAAGTGTCCAAAGGCCTTAAGTGATCAATTTGAGGTTTGTACTTTTGGTTATGTTCCTGGAGATGAAAATCAACTAACCGATGCTATAGTAACGTCGGTTTCGATGTGGGATAATCTAGAAGAAGTGAGTATAAAGCCCATATTTATTTTCAATTCTGATAAATCGTGTTTCGAACTCAAGCAAGTGATGGATATCGAGATAAATGATGGGAAGCCTTGGTAGTTTGACATTCAAAATTACCTTGAAAAGTCAATATTTTCGAAAAAAACTACAGAAAAGGATCAAAAAATACTACGCAAGTTGTCTACTCAGTTCATCAGTGTAATAGGATTGCTCTATAAGTGATAGTTAAATAGCTTACAGTTAAGATGCCTAGATGATAAATGAGCCAAGAGAGTTATTAAAGAGGTGTATGCTGGAGTTTGTGGTACTCATGTGAATAGGCTAACTTTGGCCAAAAATATTATGTCAGGGATTTTTCTAGCTTACTATGGATACAGATTGTTCCGGATATGTGAAGGAATGTCTATTATGCTAGCAATATGCTAACTTGAGACATGTGCCAGTGTCAGAACTATGTAATCTTACCTTGCCTTAGCCATTTATTGCCTAAGGCATTGATATCAAGGGAATGATTCACCCAACGGCGTCAAACAAGTACTTCTCAAAATGGATAGAAGTAGAGTTTTTTAGAAATCTGGGTGTAAGAAAAATGGCTAGGTTTATTGAGGAAAACTTTATATGTAGATACGGGCTTTCGCATCACATTATGTTAGATAATATGTCTCACTTTCGAGGAGAAACTGAACGGATGCTCATAAGGTATGGAGTACAACATCATAAATCATTGCTTATCGCCCTAACACAAATGGAGCGATCGACGTAGTGAACAAAAATGTTAAGAGAATTCTGGCCAAAATGTTTATAACCTATAAGGACTGGGTTGAGAAGTTGCCTTTTACATTGTAGGGATACAGAACCACAATGAGGACCTTAATAAGAGCCACTCAAATTTCACTTATTTATGGAACAGAAGCTATGTTACCAATAGAAATTGAAAACCAGTCATTAAGAGTGGTTTTAGAAGTCGAGTTGCCAGAAGCAGAATGTTCTAGGGAGAGGTTGCTTCAGCTTAACTTGTTAGAGGGAGACAGGATGCGAGCCTACTATTACAATCAAATTTACCAAAAGAGGTTGGCTCAATGTTTCAAGAAGAAAGTCAGGATGTATCATTTGAAAAAAACAGATTTGATTTTCAAATGGATAAGGCTAGGCATTCCAGACATTAGAGGTAAGTTTCGACCAACATGGGAAGGCTCATTTTTGTTGAAGAAGCTGCTGTCTAAAGAAGCTGCAATTCTGAGCGATAGTGATAAGAATTAATTCAAAGAGCCAGTCAATATTGACAGGTTAAAGAGGTTCCTCGGCTAAACTCAAAAAATAAATGAAAAAAGAAGAAGAAAAAGAAGAGAATGTGGCCCTACGGATCAAAAATTGAAAAATGACAGCCTTACTAAAATTGGGTGGCTTATCAAGGTGCAAATTGAAAAAAGACATCTTGGGCAAAAATTAAAGGCAGAGTGAAGAGTGATAATAGGGAAAAGATGCTTTCAAAGGTTTAGTTACAGGTTGAATAGGGTTTTGTACTTTTTGAACTTGATGTTAAATAGGGATCATTGTAGTGAAACTATGTTGAAATGTTCTCGTATGTAGTGAAAACTCGTACATTAATATAAATAAGAGCATTTTATTGTACATACTCCAAATTATCTTGTTCAATATAAAAAGTAGTGCATAATTTTTTACATTACATGTGCAAGTCTAAGAATCATCCTTTACTGCTTTCACTTGAGCTTTGTCTTAGCCAATTTGCTCCGTTTTCAACTACGGAGCTGGTAACCCATCTTTTATATGCAACAGAAGTGGTAAAATCACAACCATTCAATCTTTGAATATCATATTTTGCATACAATTGAGCCTAGAGGTGATGATAACCAAAGACAAAGGTAACAGATAGAAGTCCTCCTTAAAATGACAATGAGCACCTTACAATATCTTGTCGCTCCCTAAATTGTCGAGCACAATGGGAGACTAAACAAAAAGTTACTCTATACAGGCCATATAATGGTACACATCCAGAGTCACGTAATCAGGTGCTAGCCATGCACACATGAAATTAATGTCATTGTCGGCCACTGTTGCTGGCCATATAAAGCTTGTTGTATCAAATCAAAGCCATAAAGTTATATTCTAGGAAGATGGTGCCTCAGGGAGTATATGTTGATTACCCTTGGAGGAGGTTCTTACAATAACTTCAGTTTCTCCTGTAACCATATTTGAAAATGAAATGAAAATGAAAAAAAGGGAAAATAATGAAATGAAAAAAAACAAACAAAATGAAATAAAACAAAAAATAAGAAAAAATAATAAAATAAAAGCTGCTGAAGTGAGTTGGGTTCATTCTAGGCAAAATTAAGGCATAATGTTGCGTGAAAATCTGAAAGGACGTATTTTCCACTAAGAAAATCTAGTGTGAAAACCCATAAGGGGTGCACTACCTTTTAAAACAATTATTGTTACCTAGAGTAATAAGGGGCTCCCAGAAAAGGCCGCGATGGGGTCAGCACAAAAGGTGTCTAAATCGATAATAGTTTTTGCCAAGATTATGGGAAAGGGAGTCAGACCATTATATATGCCTTCGATAATGCTGAGTAATTGGTAGTCACCGGTTGGTGCCCATGAGTTCACTTTAAATACAGAGAAAGACAGATTAGCAGAATAATGCCAATGTGAAAGGTGAGTATGTCATATAAGTCATTTAGAGCATTAAGTAAAAAGTACTTTATTATAAAAGAAGATGCTGCTATGAGTGAGTTCGCCATTGTTTATGGGTCGCTCACATCTAAGAAGGGGTTCTAAAGGAACATATAGGTCCATGTCGAGGCACTAATCTGATAACAACAGAAGGAAGAATTCCCTAGACTTGACTAGCATCTCTTAGATAATTTGGTGCACAACTCAGGACACAAGGTAAGGTTTCAAGGGTGAAATTTACACCCATAATTTTGGCAAACTCTTCGGCCAAGGGACATAGTTCCTGATGGGTAAACCTGAAGATGTGGAATGTGGGATCCCAATATCGAACAACCGTCGACAGAAGACTCAGGTCAAGTCGGTTTCTTCTCAAAAATCTTAGACCAGAATATGGAGCTAAGATTGGATTTTTCCAAGTTCTGGGGGCATCGAGCAATCTATGCACTTTAATGGAAAAAACAACGGCTATATGAACTAACAAAATCGGTAAAAAGAAGGAAAAGATGTATATAATAAATAATGAGAATTTTTATAACAAATAAGATGTATAAAAAATAATTAATCAAATAATGGTGAAGGTTGTGTAATAGAACATGCAAATATGCAAGATGATAATAATGACAAAAATAATGAATGGATAATATGTGCAAAAATAAAATAATAATAGTATAGTACCAGAGTAATATAAAAGCATTGAAAAGTAATAATGTAATAAATAACGAGTAAGGCAAGAGGAAATAAAAAATGATGAAAAAATAACAATAAACAAAAGATAATAGTATGACAATAAATAAAAATAACAAATAGAAAGACTAGTGATTAATGATTGATAAGAGACAGAAAAAAAGGGAAAGAGCATTTGGGAAAAAAAGACCACGTGAAGAGGTCCAACATGCCAAATGAGAAGATTGGAAGGGTATTTATAGGCCAGGGGTAAGTAACTCTCTTAACTCATTTGAGTCACACCCTTAAGCCTTGACTCACCTCTAATCCACTTAGATGATGCATTTTGCATGGGACATGCATTTTTTTGGCTTACCTTGTAAATTTCTTGGGTTTTGCAGAAAAATTCCACAAAAATTGCACAAGGGATCAAGAGTGTCATGTAATTCATAGACTAAAAAATAATAATAATGATAATATTATATAAACTAGTTCTTAAGATGATGATGATAATAACAACAACGACAACAACAGTGGACAAGTCTATGGATACATGTAAAATAATTTTGTATACATTATGAAAAATAATTAGGTTAAAATTAAAAGTTGTTTAATTAATTAATATAATTAGTGTTTAATGGAGAAATAATAGTATTAAATGCGACTCACGTCTGTTAGTTGTCTTTTTGACCGTTTTGGTCTAGTCACACCCCAAGGCTGTGACTCATCTCTTTTAATTAATATTGTTCTGTTTTTCTTATGAGTTTTGCCTTTGAGCCATGACTCATTAAAAATCATTTAAATGGGTTGTCTCTTTCCTCTCTTTTTTTCTTTTCTTTTCTTTCTTCTCTCACGGACTCTTAGGAACTTTTTTGGCCATTTCTCCTTCATTTAAGCTCTGTTTTGCACATCATCTTCATCGTCGTGTTTGTAATTGAATTGTGCATGTCTGGATACTAGTTTTTTTTTCGAGTTTTATCTCCTAAAATTTGATTTTCCATTAAAGGAGTGAGGTTATTTTTTCTTTAATTTTCATTAATTTTTCATATTTTATGGCTTGGTGTCTAATGTTTCACTTTTTTTTAAGTTATGTTTTTGATTTAAAGTAAAAATTTGCTTATATAATGTTGTTTTTTATGTTATTTATTTTAGTATTAGTTTAGTTATTTTCCTGTAATAGTTGTTTCTCTTTAATTATGTTGCCAATTGTTGATTCCTATTAGCTAAAATACTTGAACAATAAGGGAATAACATTTGTAAAAAAAAAAGAAGCAAAAGAAAAAAAACTAAAAAACTAGAATTAATTAAAAAATTTCTTGTGAGCAAGCATTTTAGTAGGTATCATTATTATGAATAGCTATTTGGTGTGCTTATTGATTTGAAATAAGTGCGTAATAGCCTAGTAAGTTAAGTATGCATGTCTAATTAAACAAAAGCATGTAAGTGATTTTTGCTTAATAGAATTATGTTGATTGAAATGATAAGTGCATGAATGGCTTAAGTAGCTATGTTTGAATGATGACACATATACGGTTACAAGAAAAGGCATAGTTTGCTAGACAAAATGTGCAAAGTAAAGTAATTAATGTAGATTAAATAATAGGCAGTAAGCATTGACTATATGTTTAGTTTATAAGTCAATAGCACTGTTATACATATTTGACTAAGCAAGTAAACAGGTAGAGTGTGTTTGAATTGCAATTCAAGTTGATCTATTGCATATATAATTGTTTGTGGGTTGGTGTGGGCATTGTTTGTGCCATTTTTTATGCAGGGGGCCTTTAACCCTTAGCAATCATGCTGCCCAATTTTTGTTAAAAATATTATCTATTTTTTATATTAGTTGGCATGTAACTTGTTGATGCTGAGTTAAAGATAAGTCAAATTTTAAAGTTGAACGTGGATGCATATTGCTTTAGATTTTGTTAATAATGCATTTATGCTGCTAGGTTTTCTTAGTTTCAATTTTCCATCTTAATGTCCTTGAAAGATTTTAAATTATCCACTTGCACTGGTTTAGCTAAGTTTTGTGCTATTTAATCTTGTCAATTTTGCTAGAATGTATGTTATATTGTTTACTAATTTTCTTGGCATTTTCAATATCTGACAATCTCACTGCTATCGAAAATAAGCTTTAATTAATCATAATTACTTTTACTATAATTTAATCTACATCATTCTAATCATAGTCACTTTCTTAAAGAAAGTGAGATCATGATTAAAATGATTATTTGATATGATTGTTTTTTTAGAAAGGTTAATGAGTTTTATATTTTTATAGATGCCTTGTCATAAACAATCACAGGCGCAACTAGATGTTCAGGCACCCGATTGGATGATATGGAAACAAGCTGATAGATACCGAGCTCTGTGTCTTGTACATATCCAGCCTAGTAGGTTTATGAGCCAGTATTTCCTTGAGGCTATATAGATATGGCAGGGGGCACCCAAATTGCTTAGGCATGCCAGTTGACTTGATTTCTATACACCTTATTTCACCACGTATCCCGTGGTGGTCTGATAGTTCTTAACCACCTTTCACTATTGAGGCTACCGGCATCCTAATATTAAGGCAGAGGTCATTACATTTCGGGTGTTTGACATCTCTTTCAGTTTATCACGAGCACAGGTAACTGAGATTTTTGGTTTGCCTGTGGGTAAGGATGGCGCTATCACTGGAAGAACTATTGGGCCGCTATTTTTGGGCTAGGCATTCCTTATGACCCTTCGATAATAAAGACCACTATATTATCTTCATAGGTTTTGAGATACCTACAGCGGGTTTTATCATGCTCTAACGTGGGACAATCAAGCAATTTGGGGTCCTTATACTTTGTAGATATTTGGAGTTTATGGACTATGACCATTGGGAGTGGCTCAACATTAGTCATGATATCCTACAAAACATTAGCAGGGGAGCCCAATCACCAGGTAGATTAGTGGTCATCAGCAGAATAGTTACTCTACTGCTACTAGCATTCGGGATTCCAGAATCAAAGATGAGAACACAGCTCGAGGGCAATGTGGTTGTGAGTTTTGAGATGGTATTAGATATGTGCATAATCAAGCATACACTTATCAAGTATAGGCCGTTCTTAGTAAAAGAGGCCAAGGGGGATTTGAGAATTCATAAATAGTAACCTGCAGTGCAGTCTATGAGGAGCAGTTAGGGGATAAAGTACCTGGTAGTCATTCTTCTCTTCACTAGGCACACTCCGTAGAGACTCAAAGCTCTGATATAAGATCCAGCTCGAACCACTCCACGGGGCGCATAGGGCCATAACCTGCATTACCTTGAGGTTCTAGCAAATTACAAATATTGGCACCATATGAGGCCTATAGATTCCATCTAGGTGGCGACCCCTTCTCGAGGGTCAATGCCACCCGCTCCAGTTTTCACTGCACCTGCTACTGCAAACTTAAAAAGTAGATTGACTCATTTAAATACCGTTGTTGGGGTTTTGGGATGAGATCTACGCAGGGTACAAGAGATGATTGCTGCATCTAACCACCTTTTTTATCAAAATTATTAGATTTTATAGGCCTCAGTAGCTACGATTGGACAGACAGTGCAGAGAGTCTAGATAGAGATCCTTCGGCTTATAGAGAGTGTGAGAGAGAGCCAAAAGCACTACACTGTGTAGCTCATGCAAATAGAGGCAGTGGTACGACAACAGGAGATAGCCGTGGGACAGGTACACATAAGCATAGTTCACCTAGCAGGCCTTATAGGCCAGATTTTAACTCCCTTAGCTCAGGCGATGGGCTTTGAGATTAAGGTGCCTCAGCCACCACCACTACCACCTGCTGATCATTTCCAGGTTGGTCCATCTCAGTCTAATTAGCTACCACTGGGTCCCTCAGCCAGACCACTAGGTCCCTCAAGATCAAGACGCTAAAGATGACCTTTAGGGCGATATATTTACATTTTTCATGTTGATTATCTAAATTGTTGTTTATTTCCAATTGTATTTACATTTATTAATTTGGTATTTTATTTTAGTAATGTATGGATGATATTTTTCTTTGTGACATTTATGCATGTATGCATGCATTTATTTCTTCATAATTATCAACATGATGTCTAGCATGACAAACAACCAAAAGGAAAGATAGTTTTTTACATAATCATCATAGTAAATTCAATAATAACAAAATGAAATTCATAAATCAAAAATAAAAAATAAAATGTATAATATGATGATTTGAGCAACACACCGTAATTCATCATCTATCACCTGAATAGGCAAGGTTATAACACAAGGCCATACCATTGGAATCTCCCATTAGCAATAATTCAGGCATTATAAATGTTGTACAATTATATCAAAATGAGACCTTCACATATCTATACTATGCAAATATCCAGTCTATGTTTAGGAGCGCCTACCAAAGGATGTCCTTTTTGCTCAAAGTTAAATTTATATGAAAGCAATAATGCAAATCAATAAAAGGAAGAATCTTTTTTCCATTACAATAATACATTGACATCAACATCTTTTCATAGGTAACTAAATCCTCCTAAGAGGTGGTATGTCTATGAAAAGCAAGAGTCTTCTCGCAAGGTATTTAAACCATTATCTTCTCTAATTTTTCACACCGCAAACTTGACCGGTGTCTAGCAAGTGTACTAGATCGGCTAGTAATATAGGGAAATAAGATTATAACCCAAAATATCGAACCCAAGGGAAACTTGTGGTTGTATGTGCTATTTCAATTTCAAAACCAATTTTGTGTGTAAAAGAGAGAAGAGAAATCCCAAAGTTGTGATAGGTTGAAAAATTAAAACTAAAACAATAATTTAAAACCAAAATAAAACAATTGAAAGAGTTAAAGTAAAGAAAAGTTCTAATAAAAGCAAGTAAATTAAACGAGGTAAAAATCAATGTTAAAAACAACTTTCACTAAAGGACTATCCTCCTTAACCAATATTGCTATGACTTAATTAAAAGAAAACATACAAGTGATTATGGAGAATTCAGTTTGATAAACCCATATAACTTTATTCAAGATTATCATTTCAAGTATCAAAATTTTCTTATTTAGATAAACTTAACACTTAGCATAAAGAACTGAATTAACTCTCCTAGATGTCTATTAAAGCCTTTCTCAAGAGATTTAACTTCAACCTATTCTTGGTTACACTTTTCTTAATCTTAACTTACTCAAATCAACACACAATTATAGCTTATTCAGATTATAATCATGCATTAATCCAACTAAATTAACCTAAGAGCATTCAAGTCATTAATCAACTTAAACCAATTAGTTAACCAATGATTAATCAAGTTAAAAATCAACTTAAAATTGAAAAAAACAAGACTATGTTTAAGAACCACGAAATAATCAACTTGTATTAAAATTGAGGAACAAACTTAAGTCATAACAATACAAGTCAAGGATTCAAGTATCTTTTAGCAAAAGTTAAAGAAACTACTCACAAAACATTCTTAAAATTAAAACAACAGTTAAAGAAAAAACAATGAAAAATAAAGAACGTAAAAACAAACTAAGAAAACAAAGCTTAATTCTAAGGATCGATCCCCTTCTTCTGTATTTTAACTTGCTATTTATAGGCCAAAGAATATGTGAATTCCTTCTCAAACTCTTAGAATTAGATTGGAAGTAATTTTCTGCTCAAAACAGGAAGCTTTGCCCAAACAGGAAACTCAAGGAAAAACTATGCGAAGAGAAAATTGCATCACGTGGCCACGCCCTTGCCTTTGTATTTAAACACGTGGGCACGTGTTCCCTAAGCCTTCCTTCACACATGGCCAAGTGTGGTCCTTCACTTGGAATCCACGTGGTCATGTGTTTGCCTTGTCTTCCTCCAGAATTCCTTCATGTGGCCATGGCTTTTCATGTTTTATGTCTTCACGTGGCCATGTCCTCTAAGTATCAAGCCTTCACGTGGCCACGAGTGGAATTCTTTAGTATTTTCACGTGGTCACGTGTGAAGGCTCTGGATTGAAAGCTCAATTCTTCAAATTTGCACTTGTGGCCCTAATCTTTGCACTTTTTACAATTTAAGCCATTTTGTATCAATTTTAACCTGAAAATCAAACAAAACATAGAATTAACCTAAAAAACATAAATATTAACAAATTAACTCTAATTTAACCTAAATAAAACCAAAACGACTAAATAACACAACTAAAAATATATCAAAAACTATATATAATTCACACTTATCATTAGCATTAATCAGATGTCCTGACCTATGGTTAACACATAAATAAGCTAATAGTAATCACCTAATTAAGAGTTAAAACATTGACAAGCTGGTAGTAATTACCTAATCAAGGGTTAAAATGTTGACAAGCTTACTGTAATCACCTAATCAATAGTTAAAATGTTGACAAGCTGATGATAATTACTCAATCGAGGGTTAATAAGTTGATAAGTTAAAGGTAATCACCCAATCAAGAGTTAAAATGTCAATAAGCTAACGGTAATTACTAAATTGAGGGCCAAAACATCAACAAGCTGATGGTAATCACCCAATTAGGAGTTAAAATATCGATAACTTAAGGTAACTACTCAATCGTTCAAGAGTTAACATACCGATAAGTTGGCGATAATTAGTCAATTAGAAATTCACTACCCAAGTGGAATGTGCTTGTATTCCGATTTTTACTGCCTTAGGTACACATCTTTTATCACTTTACTTTGAGATTTGTCAAACTTAGACACTAGTGCACTAGCCTTGCTAAAGTTGGGGGCAACTATAGACATTGGTTCTTGAGTCAGCCTCTATTAGGGTTACCCAATGAGGATAATGCTATGCTAAAGCAGCCAAGAAGCAATTGCGATAGGGGATTATTTTAACCCTTAGTCCTAATAGACTGAGTATAGAATGAGTAGGGTATTGTTCTAAAGGGAACGAGGTAAATCTAGTATTGAAACCACAAGAAGTAGATGGATAGGCAACAAATAATAAAGATTGAGTATTTAAATAATTTCTAAACTAATATACATAGATTAAATCAAGTTGGATAAAGGATGACTTGGTAATTAGTATAAAAATACATAGAAATAGACAGGATAAGTCATTTAAGGACAAGTAAAAATAATTGTATAATTGAAGTGATTAGAGAATTTAACCAAAGATTCTTTAAAGCAGTTCTTATTGTTATTAAAGATATTCTTATTTAGAGTCTATAAGCACTCTTATGTTATTATAGAGATAAACAAAAATTATGAAGCTCAATGCCAATTCTTATCTCTAAGTGAATTCAATACTTTAAGTAAATTCATTTGTCTTTCCATCAATAAATTTCAATTCTCATTGCGAACTAATTGACTAACATGCTAAATATGGTGGTCAAGCATACAAAGAAAAACAATCATATAAATGGATTTAAATCAAACTTCATTTATAATAAACATAAACTTGATTTTAAAATACATTTCTAGAATACAAAGGAAACTAGCCAAAATACATATTTGAATTAAAATCAAACAAGAGAATTAGAGGAAAAATAAACTCCCCAGAAAATGTACTTTCTAATTAAACCTTTTGATGTATCTCTTGTTCCTTTGGCTTTGTTCCTTTGTCATCATCTATTAAAAACTAAGTATATCTCTACATAACAACTATATAAATATCAATTGTATATCCATAAAAAAAACTCCCCTTCACAACTGCATATTTGGTCCCTTTTTATAGTGAAATTCGCACCCCAAATCATACCTCTTTAGAACAGGTATCATGCTGAAAAGTTGCCACAAAAAGGCCTGATGAAAAGACTTGGTTATTGAGAAGAGTGAGATGAAAAATTGTATTGCTTCAAAACTAGTGCCTGGACCGACTCGGACGGCCTTCACGAGTCGTGTCCCTCTTAATTCTGTAATGAGTTGAACGTTCTTCACGACTCGTGCAAATATCACGAGTCGTGTCTCTTCTTCTCGCTTCCCTTCACCACTCGGACAAACTTGCCGACTCGGACAAACTTGCTCTCTGTAACGACTTGGATGTACTTCACGAGTCGTGATGCTTCTTTTTTCTCTTCAGCACGAGTCAGACATTCTTCATGACTCATGCTCTGGCTTGCTTCTTCAACTATTTCTTCTTCCTTTTAGACCTAATTTTATCTTAAATACAAACAAACACATAAACTAAAAAAAACACATAAAATATAAATAATTTAACCTGCTAGCTATATAAAATAAAGAAAACATGCATTAAAAATATAGACCATTATATATGGTATCAAATTCCCCCACACTTAAACCCTGTTTGTCCTTAAGCAAGAGAAAAGAAAGAAAGAATTCAATGCCAATAAAACTAAGTAAACTTTACTATAGAGCATTGTTCATTATGCATATGTGATAGAATTGAAAAGTAATCAAACACCTTAAAGACTCAAAATACTAGTGAATCAACTCTTAAACCATGTATTCAAAATTTAACAAGTCACCTAAATTTACTAATTCCAAAATAAAGAATATAAAGTCACAAAACTAAACATGCTTGCGGAAAGAAGAATGATCATAAAGCTTAAAATTCTAAAATTTTCAATTGCTTTCTAGGAAAATTGTAAGCACACATACCCTTAACCAATCTCATGGAATTTTTAGACTTTATCTGTTTGTCTTTTTCTTCTTTTTTTAGAGAAAGCATGGGTATACTTTTAGACTTTATTGCATGCATTTAAAATTGCTAGAGAATGTAGCATGGGTGCGTTTTACTCTCCATCCCATACTTTATTGGAATTTTGGATATACATCTTGCATTGCTTCTCTTTTTTTTTTCTTTTTGAGTCTTCATCCATTATTGAAGGCTTAAGGGTAAGTATTATGGCTATACTTTCCATAAAGCAACTAGAAATTCTAAAACCTTAAACTAAATGAGCAATTCATGACCTTAAAGTATAGTTAGTGAATGGACTAAAAAATCTAAAATTTTGAAAGGAGTAAAAAGAGATAAATTGGAAAATAGAAAACACATGCTAAAAGCTTTGAAAGACTAATAGGATGAGCATAAAAGGTAAATAATTTATCAAGACAACCTAGATAACATGCAAAATAAACAATGGTTAATAGTAAAACTACTAAAATGGTCTAGGAAAAACAAAAGCAACATTTAAAACACATGAAACTAACACATAGACAACACAAATAAACATGCAAAACATACTAAACATACTAATTCCCCCACACTTAAAACAAACATTATTTTCAATGTTAAGAAATGAAATGAAGACAAAGAAAGGTAAAATAAAATAAAAGAAAAAGATAAGAAAAGAAAAGAACTCCCCTGAATATCATGGTGTAGGTGGAGGAGAGAGGACTACATAACCAGCTTATGCAATAAAGGTGTCAATCTTATGCTCTATTTTGCATTGATGCTGAGCCAAGGAAGTTAGTTGATTTTGTATGGATGACTGGTTATGCAATATTTGGCTAAGTATGGTTGGAATATCCTTGCAGGAAGAACTTGGAATGAAAGGAGATGGTGGACTATCATCAGGAACGTCAGCCATATCATCATCACTAGTCTCCTGCTCCTCATGTGCATCATCATCAGTAGTATCATCAACAATTGCAGTGGGAACAGTAGAAGAATCTTGAAGATCCCTCTAATAAGATCTTGAGTGATGTGGAATGGGCTGAAAAGCATTATTAATAACCTCACCACAAACAAAGAGATGCTTAGTAAAATACACATGAGGAATAACTCGAGAATAACTATTAAGATCAATAGAACCATTCTGAGCAATTATGGCTATAACATGTCCATGAGTGAGAGGAGCATCTTTATGAGACCAGCAAACAAATTTCTTATTATGAACACACCACATCAAGAAAAACTCTTGATAAGAAACTCGATTAAATTCATTTTTGTTAAAAACCAAGGAAGCAAGAATCTTATGCAAAATCCAATATTTCAAATCCTTGATAAACATAGATTTAACATCCCTAGATTTAAATGGAGTTGTCAAATTAGTGAGGAATTTCCAAAATTCATTTGAATGAAAATTAGGAGGAGGATCACATAAACTAGTTTGCTTAAAACCAAAAGCTTTATGCATGAAGAAATATGTTAGAGAATAATGCTCTCCATCTAAATGATAGTCTAAAAGCCTAGAATTTTCATCATTACCTTTCAAATAGGTATAAAACTCTAACATTAAATCAGCATGAGAGTGGCCATGATTACAAACAAATGTTAACAATCCACATTGAGAAAGCATTTTATTAACAACATCTAACATACCAACCTGCTGAAGGAGAGAATCTGAAAAATACTTACAAGCCAAAATGGGCCTATGCTTAAGAGTAAGAAATCGGTCACCTTCTTCAACAGAATAAATGGGGAACCTGGAACCAAAGTTTGATGAGATATCCCTAGGCTTTGGTTCACCCTCCTTAGGTTGAGCATTTGGAAAAGATGGATTCTTAGTTCGTACCATCTTGGTGGAAAGAGAGAAACACAGAAGAACAAAGAAGAACAAATATGCGGGAACTAAAGAAAAAGACAAGACCAAGAGAAGAAAAAAAGAAGAAGAAGAAGAAGAAGAAGAAGAAGATTAATAGGTGCATAAGCTATAGATAAGATGTATAATAAATGATGAATGTATAGGGAATAGGAGAATTTGAGGAAAAAGTGGAAACGACTCCTTGATGCAAAAGGGCGTGTCATTTCACTAAGTTAGGGTTTTGAAATAAAAATAACTCTTTATGGTTTTGGGGTCACCAAAATCAAGTCGAACCCGGAACAAGAGTAGAACAATCAGCACGATTCGTGAAGAGAAAGTCTCTGTAATGGGTCGGACAGGGGATACGAGTCGGTCATCACCGCAAAAGTAAAGACATGAGTTGGACAAATGTCACGACTCGTGCACATGCCGCCTCTGTATCGACTAGTGATGACAGTAAAATCTACGTGCTGAACATTAATTATGTCCAGCGGTGACTAACAATCCTAATATTTTCCTTTATCATAATATTATTCTATACATAAAAAAAATAAGTTAAACAACTTATAATAAAATTTTCAATTAGGCACATTTCTCTCATTTCCATTTCAAAAGCAACTTTATTCTATTATTAGCAATTCTTTTTACTTAATACCTAAATTTTAATTAATTTTCAATTTAGTCCCTGATATTTTATTTATTTCCAAAATTGCCCTTTTTATTCAATAATTACAAAATTGCCATTATAGCTAGTTAGTTTCGCTCTTATTCTATAACTTTATTCATAATTTACCAATTACTCCCTGTTTTATCATTTTCAGGTAAAATTTTACTTTTGGTCCTTATGTCATATAAAAGTTCATTTTTACATTGTTAGGATACCAAATTACCATTTTACCCTTTATAGTCTTTTCTTAACTATATTTACTCATTAAATATTAGTTTTGGTAAAATTACTATTTTGCCCTTAAACTTTTTATGTTCTTTCAATTAGGTCATTTTTTATCTTAAACTTCATTTAAGCTTTCTTTCTACACTTTTAACTTATTCTTATTATAATGCCCTTAGTACAAATCCGACAAAAAAACTCTCAGATCGGATATACGGGACGTGGACCCAACATGGCCATAAACAAACTGAGAAATGACCTCGAAGGATCATTTTCCACAAAACAAACAAATACCATGGAGATCAGTGATCCTACCATAATAAATCAAGTCACCATGACTTGCACCGTAGTACAGATATCCTTATGGCCAGCCAATTATATCTCGAGCTAGATTTTACTACCAGACTAATTCTAAGGGCACAATCTCATTAAATTTCAATTCATTATTCCATTTTCTCACCATTTTATTATTTATTTTCACTTACTTCAATTGTCAGTCAAACTTTTTAATCTTTTTACACAACTTGTGAATTATTTCACTATAATTCACCATAATTAACCTTTGTCTCATTAAATTATGCATTATCTCTCATTAATTCAACATTTCCATTACATACATAAACAAAATTTATCTCTAAAGTATTTATTTAGTTTTTATAAATTCTATAAAAATTAATGGGTGTGTTATTTCATTTTTATAATCATTTCATGGCTTAATTTCATTCAAATACATGAATTAAACATTAATTCCCCTGAGGTTAGGGTTCGGCCAACATGGGAAGTCCACCATTCCATGGCTTAAAAATTAAATTAAGCATACCAATAGGCTTATTCAAGTTCTAATTACACTATCCTAACATCAATTTCAATTATACACATCTTTATCAAATTTTTCCTAAGTTACATAAAGGAAAAATCATTAAAATTTAGGGAAATAGTAGGATTTATTAGTCACTAACCTCTTTTCCTTGGTCTAACTTGCCTAGACTTCCTTTTCTTTCCTTTTGGCCTTGAGAGCTTGAGTTTCCCGTGATTACCTACCATGGTCGAAATTCGTACTCATCAAAACTCTAATTTTTCGATCTCAAATTCTTAATTTAACATCATAAATGAATTCTAGGCACCAAAAACTAATGAGAAATACCTAAGACTCAAATTAAATCTAAGAATTTCTCATACCTCTTTATGACACCTAACACTTTAATCCTTAATTTTCCTTGCTTCTTTTACCCAAATCAAAGGATGAAGAGCTGAATATTAATCTCGAGGGATGGAATTAGCTTTCTTAGGCTTGGATTTGGTGTAGATTTCAAGTGAGGTAAAAGAAAATTGAGAGGAAAGGGACCAAATGGGTTTCGGCCAAGAGGAGGAAGAAGGAGTAGCTAAAAAATTTGGAATTTTACAAATGTTTAGCACTTATATACCCCATCACATAGGCTAAGCCTTGGGCCAAATGAATGAGCCTAGCCCAAGTAATCAAAGCCCACTAATTATCCCTTAAAAGCCCTAATTAATTTCTCCTATTTTTCCACTCTAATTCACTTTCATTCTAACTCCATCACTCTTAACACATTAAAAATAGGTTATACGCAAAATATTGGCTCAATCAAAGTTCGTTATCGGACTAATTCGATTAAATCAGTCCGATTCGACAACTACCAGTATCACCGAAAAATTAATTTTTTATACCAAAATATTCTATATGAAATTTCATTACGATCTACAAAATCTGGAAATTTTTGAAGTTTGTTTATTATTTTTAATAATTAAATCAGAGTTAGTAAACCCTTCTTGCAAAGAAAATTGACTTGCTAGCTTTTTCGTATTTTTGACTTTTGGAGATCTATGTGGCCTCAGTTTAACTTCAAATTTCAACTCCGGATTCATGATGTGTGTTTATTATGAATATGATGTGATATTAGTAAAATATGATTTCATGATAATTGAATATCATGAAAAATAGAGGTTAGACTTGATTGAAAACTGAAATGGGAAGTTTTGTTAAAGATAAGAGAAAAACTGCTTTAGGGTTCATTGGACTAGTCTTTACTATTTTAAGGATATCTTGAGATAAAGTTAGTGAAATTGAGAAATTCCAATTTTATATGAAAATAGGCTCATATATATTCATTTCATATGAAGAACATAACCCCTGAATCAATTTGGATGATAGAGAAAAATAGGCTTGAATTCGGGTTTTGACTGCTGCCCCTATCATTAGGAGCAATCTTCGGTTTTAGTGAATAACTTGAGATTTAGAGCTCTGATTGGGTTTATTTTTTATTTTGGAAACTATACATATATATCTACAACTTTGTAGAAGAAATTGGGATCTAAATCTATCTCTAGAGTGTTTGATAGACCCCTGATGTTCGTCCTATGAGAACAGTCTTCAGTTTTTAGCAAATATCTTGAGATTTAGAAGTCATATTTGAGTGATCTTTGGTTTTTTAGAAACTACATACATATTGGAACAACTTTATAGAAGACAACTTTCCCTGAAAATGATGTTTTTTTAGTAAAAAATGGCATAGAATTCGAGACAGAAAATCTGTCTCTAGGCAATTTGGGCCTCACGGTTACTAGGTTTTTCATAGTTACCGTGAGGCACCCCAGTTTTCACTCCAGAACCTAAAGATGACCTACATCACAGTTACTAAACATTTCATGGTAACCGTAACCCCTTTAAAAAGTATAGAACACGGTTATTACTCATTCGGTAATGACCGTGAGGTAGTCTGGCGTAGTCCAGACCCGAAAGTGCAACTAGGTCACGGTTACCATGAATTTGGTAGTAACCATGACCCCTAAATAATGTCTTGGGCCATGGTTACCATGAATTGATAGTAACCGTGACCCTCCTTCAAAGTTTAGAACTTGAAAGTTAAGACCCCATTGGTGGTATAAGATCAACTACTATTTTCTTCAATCACATAGTTCACTCTAAATATGAATTATATGATAATGTGCAACATTCATTATACTAATTATATAAGAAATGCTAAGGCAATGTTTATATTGTAATATATGATGCTTGTACGTGTTTACTTGAATATGAATTTATGAAACAGCACAATTATATGGTAATGATGGTTGTATACATGTATATATGGTGATAGCTAAAAATCATAAGTATGTTATATTACCTTGAATTATTCTACTTTATAGTGGAATACATTATTTTGAATTGATGACATATGTGATATGATTATTTGCCTGCACTTAGAACTTGGTTGTGGATAGATAGGCATGCCTATAGGGTTACAGTCGCAGCTGCTGCAGTTTTGTTCCCGTTTGGGACCACAGACTTGACCCCGATTGGGTCCATAGATTTGATACCTTCGGGTATCCACAGAAACAATACCTTCGGGTATTTATATATTGATACCTACAGGTATCCACAGCACCCGTTATCCATACACATAGGATTTTAGCAGGCATTTCACAGTATGAAATAAACAATGTGTATATGATATTGATAGAGATTTGATTATTTTATTGTGATTTATCCTTATACAGTAACATTATAATGTCAAATATGTTATGTGAGTTATATTGCAACTCTTGCATGTTTATTTTAATATTTTGACATTATTATTGTTTATTGTGTGATTGAAAACAATCACTATGAGTGATTGTTCCTACATGTATTGTTTCCCACTAAGCTTTATAGCTTAGCACGAGTGTTTATCCGTGTAGGTTCAGAAGGTGTTATTGCTTCAGGGACAAGGCCAACACCAGCTAGGAAGAGAAGTTTAGGATGTCTAAATTGTATTGTTTTCTCTTTTGTTTTATGTAAATCTTATAAAGTATTGTAATGAACATGTTCTGTAACTATTAACTCAAAATATGTTTGCGATGTAATAGAATATATGTGTATGCAACTTGTTAAAGTGTATGAATTAAAAAGTCAAAGAAGAATTAATTATGTAACAGAAGAACATATTATGTTTATTATATTTAATGTATATAAAAATATTAAGATAAGCAATAGTAATCCGGATAGACTAGTATGGTCCTTACAAGCATGATCTGAATAGACAATTTCTTTTCATCCCACAAGATATGCTCTAAATTTATCAAATGCATAAACTATTCTAAGATTCCTTTTCAGTTGTAGAGTAATTAATTTGAGCATATCTAATAATTTACTTGCATAGTACATAACATAAGACTTTCCATCAATCCTTTGTCCTAAAATAGGCCAAACTGCATAATTACTAGCATCACACATCAATTCAAATGGATGCTCTCAATTTGGTGGTTGCAATGCAGGTGAAGTGATAAGAGCATTCTTAAGAGTTTCAAAAGCCCTTAAACATGTCTCATCAAAATTAAATTCAATGTCTTTACCTAGCAAAGAACACAAGGGTTTTGCTATTTTAGAAAAACCTCGTATAAACCTTATATAGAACCCAGCATGACTAAGGAAACTCTTAACATATCTAACATTTTTAGGAGGAGGCAATTTAGCAATTATGTCAATTTTTCCTCTATCAACTTTAATTCCCCGATTAGAAACTAGGTGACATAAGACAGTATCCTCGTGAGCCATGAAATGACACTTTTCCCAATTCAAGACCAAACTGTGTTCCATACACTTATCTAGTACTTTTGAAAGATTAGACAAACAATTTTCATATGAAGTTCCATAAACACTAAAATCATCCATAAAAACTTCTACACATTTATCAATCAAATCTCTAAAAATAGAGAACATGCATTTTTGAAAAGTAGCTGGTGCATTGCATAAATCAAAAGGCATACGCCTAAATGCAAATGTTCCATATGGACATGTAAAAGTTATTTTAGATTGATCATTTGGATATATAGGTATTTGATAGAAACCACTTAAGCTATCCAAATAATAAAAATAGGAAAAATTAGCTAGTATTTCAAGAACTTGATTAATAAAAGGCAAGGAAAAATGGTATTTTCTTGTAACCTTATTCAGCTTTCTATAATCAACACATATATGCCACCCCATGATAGTTCTAGTGGGAATTAAATCATTGTTCTCATTACAAATTACAGTTAACCCACCCTTTTTAGGGACAACTTGAATTAGGCTCACCCACTTGCTATCACTAATGAAGTATATTATGCCATTCTCAAGCAATTTTATAACCTTTTTCCTTACTACTTCCTTTAGAGTAGGATTAAGCCTTATTTGACCTTCAATGATAGGCTTAGAATCCTCTTCTAACAAAATTTTATGCATGCAAATGTTTTGAGCAATTCCTTTCAAATCACTTATAGAATAACCAACAACTTTTTTATGAGCAATCAAAACATCATGCAAAGCATGCACATATTTCTCATCAACAAAAGAATTAACAATGAAAGGGAATTGAGATTTTGAGTCAAGATAATCGTACCTTAAACTTGAGGGTAAAGGCTTAAGTTCAAGCTTGACATCTTTATTACTTGAACTTGATGGTAGATCATCATCCTTCCTCAAAGACTCAAACTTTGAAAATATTTGGTGAGGAGGATAAGAAGCAACTTGCAATATTTCATCACCAATTTAATGTAAGCTATATGGTATACTAGGACCTTGACTAATAAAATCATGGACTACATCATTAATGCATTCATCAATAATATCATAAGCATTAATCCTATTTACTACTTCTATAGGAGATGATTTAACCATTTTAAAGACATCAATTTCAATTATTTCACCATTAACTTCAAGAGAAAATTTCCCTTTTTTCATATCAATAATAGCCCTAGCTGTAATGAGAAAAGGTTGACCAAACAAAATAGAAATTTCTGGATCTTCCTCCATATCAAGAACCACAAAATCAGCTATTATAATAAATTTACCTACTTTGGTGGGGACATTTTCAATTATGCCTATAAGATGTGAAATAGATTTATTTGCCATAGATAAACACATATTGGTAGGTTTCAATTCACCTAAATCAAGACTCTTATAAATGGAATATGGAATAAGGCTGACATTAGCACCTATATCACATAATGCCTTATCAAAGTGAGATCTACCTATCACACAAGGAACCATAAAACAACCAGGATCCTTTAGTTTAAGTGGATAATTAGAATACATTGCTTTAGACTCTTCTACTAAGGAAATATAACCATACTCTTCAAGCTTACCTTTGTGACTTACAATTTTCTTCAAGAATTTTACCCATAAAGGCATGTCCTTAATGGCATCCACAAAAGGAATGGTTACAGTAAGATCCTTTAAATAATTCAAAAATTTTTCAAATTGCTTGTCAAGATTACGTCTAAGAAATCTTTGAGGAAAAGACAAAATATTAAGATTAACCTTAGGGTTATCTCCTTAGATGTACCGTCTTGTCCTTAGATTCATTAGAGTTCTTATCCAAATTATCATTATTTTTCTCAACCTCAATAACTTGATCATCATTTACAACATTATCCTTTTTACCCTCAATACTACTCTCAAGCTTCTTCCCACTTTTTAGCATAATAAATTGAACAGACTCTTACGACAGAAATTCGGATTGGCTAGGAAGTTTGCCTATTGGTTTAGGATTAGAAGTTGTTTGTTGAGCCAATTGGGTTTCAAGGAATTTGTTGTGGGTAAGAAGTTGGTCAATCTTTGCATTTAATTGCTTAATTTGACCCTCATTTTGTTTATTAGTAGTCATTTGATGGTTAATAAACCGTTCCATCAAATTCTCAATATGGGATTTGGGTTATTGGGGGTTAAAATGGGGTTTAATAAGGAAAGTGGACGAGTTAAGTATTTTGGTGGCAGGGTTATTTGAGGGGTTCAGTTGAGCATTAGGATTGGACCACGAAAAATTAGGATGATTTCTCCATTGAAAATTATAATAATTGGAATTTTGACCCAACCTTCGATTGTAATTACCTTGGACAAAATTCACATCCTTATTGGAATTTTCATTACAATGAACATATAAATAAGGTGCCCCACATTTCTCACATACTTGACTCACATTTTCAGTACTAGAATGAGAATTACTTACCAATTTGGTCAAAGCTTTAACCTTAGCCGTCAATAAATTGATGGAATTTAGCTCAAAAAATCCTTTAGCTTTAGCCATCGTTTGTTCTTCTCCCATGTAACCTTGTGATACCAATTATTCCAACAAAGTTTCTACTTCTTTGGCCATTTTCTCCAACCACTTCCCACCCGTATCAGCATTTACAATATTTCTATTTTCTTCCATTAAGTCATTGTAAAAGATTTGAGGAATCATCCAATCCAGCAAGCCATGGTGAGGAAATTACCTTTGGAGTTCCTTAAACCTTTCCTAAGTGGAATATATGGTCTCATTTGGCATTTGTTTAAACATAGTTAATTGATTTCTAAATTTTACTATTTTATGGGGTGGGAAATATTTATGAAAAAAAAGCTTGTTTAAATTAATCCCAATTGGTTGTGGTTTCACTAGGTATACTAGCAAGCCAAATCTGTGCTTTATCTTTCAAAGAAAATGGGAATAACCTAAGCCTTATAGCATCATTGGTTACTCCATTGATTTTGAAAGTAGCACACACATTAAGAAATGCAAGAATATGAGCATAAGGATCTTCCCCGTGCAAACCTCTGAACTGGTTATTTTGAACCATTTATATGACAACAACATTGATCTCAAAGTTGTTGTTGGCAATGGCTGGTGCCACTATACCTCTAAAACTTTCAGAAATATTAGGCATAGCAAAATCTCCAAGGGTTCTTCTTTCTTGATCTGCCATATTTTGGATATTTTGATCCTTTTTAAAGTTAGACTTTTGTTCTTCTTCTAGTTTCAAGCTAAGTTCTTATTCTTGTTTTCTCCTAAGTTCCCCGCACAAAGATTAAAATAAACAATAAAAACTCACATACAAAAATAATTAACTATCTTACTAACTAACTAATATATTCCTAAAATAACTACTTTTTTATTTTAATAAATAAAGATTTAAGTCAGCCGTTCCCGATGCGGTACCAAAATCTGATTGGGGATTATTTGAACCTTAGTCCTTCTAAACTGAGTATAGAATAAGTAGGGTATCATTCCAAAGGGAACGGGGTAAATCTAGTATTGAAACCACAAGAAGTAGATGGATAGACAACCAATAATGAAGATTGAGTATTTAATTAATTTCTAAGCTATACATAGTTTAAACCAAGTTGGATTAAGGATGACTTAGTAATTAGTATAAAAATACATAGACATAGAAATGATAAGTCATTTAAGGACAAGTAAAAATAATTGCATAATTGAAGTGATTGGAGAATTTAACCAAAGATTCTTTAAAGGAATTCTCATTGTCATTAAAGATGTTCTTGTTTAGAGTCTATAAGCACTCTCATGTCATTATAGAGATAAACAAAAATTGTGAAGATCAGTGCCAATTTTTTAATCCCACAAAGAGAATTTCTTACCTCTAAGTGAATTTAATACTTTAAGTAAAATTATTTGTCTTTCCATTAATAATTCCAATTCTCATTGCGAACTAATTGACTGACATGCTAAATATGGTGATTAAGAATATATAGCAAAATAATCACACAAATAAATTTAAATCAAACTTCATTTATAATAAACATAAACTTGATTTTAAACAATGTCACTTCATATTTCTATAATACAAAGGAAACTAGTTAAAATACATATTTGAATTAAAATCAAATAAGAGAATTAGAGGAAAAATAAACTCCCTAGAAAATGTACTTTCTAATTAAACCTTTTGATGTATCTCTTGTTCCTTTGGCTTTGTTCCTTTGTCATCATCTACTAAAAACTAAGTATATCTATACATAACAACTATATAAATATCAATTGTATATCCAAAAAAAGCTTCCCTTTACAACTGCATATTTGGTCCTTATTTATAGAGAAATTTGCACCCCAAATCATGCCTCTTCAGAACAGGTATCATGGTGAAAAGTTGCCATAAAAAGGCTTGATGAAAAGACTTGGTGGTTGAGAAGAGGTGAGATGAAAAATTGTATTGCTTTAGAACTGGTGCCTGAACTGACTCGGATAGCCTTCACGAGTCGTGTTCCTCTTGCTTTTATAACGAGTCAAATGTTCTTCATGACTCGTGTCTTCCTTGCTGCTTCTTTTCACGAGTCATGCTGACTTGCTCTCTATAATGACTCATGCAAATATCATAAGTCCTATCTCTTCTTTTCGCTTCCCTTCACCACTCGGACAAACTTGACAACTTGAACAACCTTGCTCTCTGTAACGACTCAGATGTACTTCACGAGTCATGCTGCTTCTTTTCCTCTTTATCACAGGTCGGATATTCTTCACGACTCGTGATTTGGCTTTCTTCTTCAACTATTTCTTCTTCCTTTTAGACCTAATTTTACCTAAAATACAAACAAACACATAAACTAGATAAAAACACATAAAATATAAATAATTTAACTACTAACTACCTAAAATAAAGAAAACATGCATTAAAAATATAGACCATTATATATAGTATCAAATTCCCCCACAGTTAAACCTTGCTTGTCCTCAAGTAAGAGAAAAGGATGAAAGAATTCAATGCCAATAAAACTAAGTAAACTTTACTATAGAGCATTGTTTATTATTCATATGTGATATAATTGAAAAGTTATCAAACACCTTGAAGACTCAAAATACTAGTGAACAAACTCTTAAAACATGTATTCAAAATTTAACAAGTCACCTAAATTTACTAATTCCAAAATAAAGAATATAAAGTCACAAAACGAAACATGCTTGAGGAAAGAACAATGATCATAAACCTTAAGATTCTAAAATTTTCAATTGCTTTTTAAAACAATTGTAAGCACACATACCCTTAACCAATCTCATGGCATTTTTAGACTTTATCTGTTTGTCTTTTTCTTTCTTTTTTTATAGAGAGAGCATGGGTATACTTTTAGACTTTATCCCATGCATTTGAAATAGAAAGAGAATGTAGCATAGGTGCGTTTTACGCTCCATCCCATACTTTATTAGAATTTTGGGTATACATCTTGCATGGCTTCTCTTTTTTTTCTTTTTGAGTCCTCATCCATTATTGAAGGCTTAAGGGTTAGTATTATAGGTATAGTTTCCATGAAGCAACTAGAAATTCTAAAACCTTAAACTAAATGAGCAATTCCTGACCTTAAAGCATAATTAGTGAATGGACTAAATAATCTAAAATTTTGAAAGGAGTAAAAAGAGATAACTTGAAAAATAGAAAACACATGCTAAAAGCTTTGAAAGACTAATAGGCTGAGCATAAAAGGTAAATGATTTATCAAGACAACCTATATAACATGCAAAATAAATTATGCTTAACAATAAAACTACTAAAATAGTATAGGCAAAACAAAAGCAACATTTAAAACACATTCAACTAACACATAGACAATACAAATAAACATGCAAAACATACTAAACATACTAATTCCCCCACACTTAGAACAAATATTATCCTCAATGTGAAGAAATGAAATGAAAGACAAAGAAAGGTAAAATAAAAGAAAAGAAAAAGATAAGAAAAGAACTCCCCTGAATATCATAGTGTAGGTGGAGGAGAGAGGACTACATAACCAGCCTGTGCAATGAAGGTGTCAATCTTGTGCTCTATTCCGCATTGACGTTGAGCCAAGGAAGTTAGTTAATTTTGCATGGATGACTGGTTCTACAATATTTGGCTAAGCATGGCTGGAATTGTTAGTGTAAGCCCTAGCCCCAATAGATTGTAATAAAATATTTGAGTTAATAAATGAGGTATTTGTTTTATCTTTTGTATTCCTGTGCATATCAATTGATAGAACTATCCAAGAATGTTGTTTCAGTTTAAGTTATCATATGTGAGGCACATGGTTGTAAGACCTTGAAACAAAAGAGACATCATTCTAAATATCCCTAGTCAATCATTGTTATGGGAATAACAATGAATTAAGACTAATATGCTCTCTCTAATAAGTTGAGTTCTGTCTTACGGATCATAAGGACAAGAGTGTCAATCAGAGATCATAGATACATATTTAGAACATGCTATCTGCATTCAATCCATTTATGAGAAAACTACATGGTATAAGTCATAAGTGTTTCTCATATGCAAGTTTTGTATTGGAGTTCTTAGACCTAAAATCTCTATGAAACTTTTTATGTATTATTGTATACTTTGACATACACCTAACGTGCTCGTAATAGAGTGACAAGTATGGGTATGCTTGGGTATACATTGATTCATGTTAGAGAGCATGGGAGAAATGAAGGGATTACCCCTCTCAATAAGAAAGAAAATATCATTGGCCACTTAATCAGTGAACTGAGAAGTGTATGGCCATACTGAGATGAAATAATGAGTAATCATTATTTATCTGAGAGTTCAGTGTCACTGGAATATTAAGAAAGGAATTAATTTATATAAGGGTGACTAGTTCCATGCCTTATATTAATTCTGATATTTTTGGGTAAGGGACTATACAAAATTGCATTAGGTCACAAAATGCCATATGCATTTTCATTTAATTTGGAATGCTATAATATCTTGCTAGAGAATATTTATAGCATTTGAATTAATTTATTAATTTATTGCCAACATTAAATGGACCTATAGGATCACACATAAAGCATTGGGCTTAAAATATTTAAATTAAGTATTGGGTATTAATTTGGGCTTTTAATTAAAGTCAAATTAATGTGTGTAATGGATTATTAGATTGCTATTGGACCTTGGCCCATGAGAGAGAGAAATTCAGCCCACAAGGTTTAATTTCAATTAATTAAATGTCTTGTATTAATTTAATTAATTGAGTTTTAAAGCCTAAAAGAATTATGATCAAATAAATGACTTAAATAGGAATACTATTGGCCGAAATTCCTAGAGAGAAATCAAGGAATTTCGGCATATCCTTTATATTAATTAAGCAGTTTATTTGATTAATATGTCTTGTATATTCCTATTTAATTAAGTGGTTAATTTGATTAATATGTTTTTTGTTTTTATCTTGGATAAATTAAAAGAGTTTTTATCAATAAATATTACTTATTTTAATTAAGTGATAAAGGCAAATATTAATTATCTTTAGCTAATATTAATTATCCTAAGGTAGTATATTTGAGATTTATCACTTAATAAATAAGATAATATATATATTGGATGAGAAAAGAAAAGAAAAACCTAATTTTGTGTGTGGCGTGAATAGTAACTCATGAATAGTAACTCTCTCTCACAATTTTATTTTGGCCAATTTTTCACAAGGAGAGGATTGTTTCTCATTCTCTTGTGATCTTGGGTAGTAATAAAAACCTTAGAGAAATGCAAAATCAAATTTTGTAGCTTCAATCAATTGTCATTACACGATACTTAAACAGATAGCTAGCAATCTCGATTTTAAGCTGTCTTTGCAGTTGTGTGTGTGAACATAGAGAAGAGTGGCGTAAAGGCTATTCTTTTGGCATTGGCAAAGAAGATCAAAGGTTGATAAATCACTCTTGATTGATGGTCATCACCAAAACCAAATATTGAAGTGCATCTAAAGTTGTAAGTTTTACAACCCTAAAATTGCATGTTTTGTTTCTTGCTTTGGAATTGTATGGTATGTATGATAAAATTTTTTATTTTTTCGCTGTGTTATCATCACCATCATACCATGTCCAATTTCATCAGTGGTATCAGAGCCTAAACATGCTTAATTTAGTGCTTTAGATGCATGAATTATTTAATCAAAAATCGTTTTTATAAATACATGCAATGCTGAAATTTTCTGTTTTGAGTTTTTTGCATTGTTTTGGTGTAAAAACGATTTTAATTGATTAGTTAGGTATTATAATTAATATGACATGTTAATATACTGTCCTAAGATGTTATTAGGGCTGGTAATGGTCGGATTTAATTATTTATACCTGATAGTACATGTTAATAACGAAACTAGGTGCTAATTGGCATGAAAATTGCTAGTTTGACAACTAGTTTTCAAAATTAAATGTAAAATGATTTTGGCATGTTTGTAAGTGATTTTTAAAGATTAATTATCAGGTCTGGACATATTTTAAATTTGGTTTTAATTCTGATCCATGACAATTTAATTACTTAATTTTAAAATTGTTGAAAACTATGACTAGTTTGTGTTTGTTACATGTTTAATCAACAATTTTTGTTTTGGTTTGATTAAAATGGTATAAAAACATTTAGATTAAAATGGTACAGAACATTAACTCAATGTTTATGACCTTATTTAAATTATTAAATGACTCATAAAATTGATTTAAGTGTTTGTGCATTTTTATGGCATCATATAAGCATTAAACAACTAATTCATTGTTGTTTGTTTGTTTTTAATAAATGTCGTGTATATTTATATGTTCTTCATGATTATATATTTTAATTCATGTTGGTACATATTACATGCATTTTTAATGTTTATGGGCTAAATGACATAAAATTAAAAATGGCAAAATTGGAAATTATACTAGAGTGAATTTATGGCACAAATCTAACTAGTTCATATTTTGGGCTTTTAAGAGAACTTTTTCAATAAGAGGATTTAGTCCATTGGGCTTTGGCCCAGGCCCATCATGGGGTCTTCTCTTAAAGGTTCAAGTACACAATTTCCATTAATGGGCTTGGCTAAATTAATTAAAATTGGACTTTGTTTGATCCATGAATGTTATGTATATTTATTTGCTTGTTTGGTGTGATGAATGGATATGTATGGTGCATTCATGGGCCCTGGATTTTGTAATTAAATATGGCATGCGAGCCATTATTTTTATTGTAAAAGTTTTCATTTATTTCTTAGAATAGAAAATACTTGAAGATTTAGTAAATCAAGACGAAGCCCACCGGAGTGGAGAAGCCCAACTTGAAGATTCTTATGTAATAGTATAGAATCTTAGTTGTAGCTTTTAGGACCCATGTTTGTCACGCTTTACTTTATGTAATTATATATATATGTATGTTATGGATGGATGACAAAGCATATGCCATGTAAGCCGTAATAAAATGAATCCCCAAAATAGTAAGTCACAAAGTTGCCTTCCTAATTCAAAACATGTCAAGGCATCGATCATCGATCACGTAGACTAGGAGTCCTAGATGCACTCGATTATCTTTGTGAGGCATGGGTTGTGGATGTAGGTTGGACTTAACATGGAATGAGATGCCCGGACCTAGGCAACTTATAAATGGGATTGTGCTATAAAATCTTAAGATGTTAGCCCATTTGATCCAAAAGTCATGTACGAGACATGATTGGAGTCTTCCTACTTAAGTAATTTAACTTGTTACAAGCTCAACTTGACTAATAAGTTGTTATGAAAAGTGGATCTTGGCCCCACATTAAATCACTAACGTGAATTATTTAAGGGGATATTAATTCGGTTTGTGGGATTATAATAAGACCTCATTTAATCTTGCTAAATTTTATTATTGTAGATTGAAAATGGCATCTTCAAATAACAATTTCTCATTGCGATCGGTCCTTAAAAAGGACAAATTGAATGGCACCAATTTCATAGACTGGTCTCGAAACTTAAGAATAGTTCTTAAGCAAGAGAAGAAGTTGTATGTTTTGGATGCACCCTTACCTGAAGAACCTGCCAGGAACACTTCTGTGGTTCAAAAGGAAACTTTTGAGACCAAGAAAAGCGACCCCAACGATGTGACCTATTTGATGCTAGCCACTATGGTGCTTGAATTGCAAAAGCAATTTATGGACCAAGAGGCCTATGCGATCATGGTGCACCTCAAGGAGATGTTCCAAGAGCAAGATCGTCATGAGAGGTTCGTGACAACAAAGGCTTTAATTTCTTATAAGATGGCTAAGGGTACTCCTGTTAGTACCCATGTACTCAAGATGAAAGGGTATCTTGATACGCAAGTCTGTTGGGAGTGCACCTCAGGCCCAATCCAAGCCCAAGGCGCAAAAGCTCAAAGAGAGTGAGAGCACTTGCTTCCATTGCAACAAGATAGGGCATTAGAGGAAGAATTACGCTCTTTTCAAGGAAGAACAAAAGAAGAATGGATTCTACCACTTGGGTATTGGATACCGCTTGTGGTTCTCACATTTGTTCAAATGTGCAGGGCTAAGAAATAGGCGGTTACTGGGGAAGAATGAAGTGGACCTCCGTGCGGGGAATAGAGCATGAGTTGCTGCCATGGAGATAGGCTACTATCACCTCACTTTACCTTCCGAACTTTGTATTGTTTTGAATAATTGTTATTATGTACCTGTTATGAGCAAAAACATTATTTTAGTTTCATGTTTGGATAATGATGAATTTGATTTTGTTATTAAAAATGGCAATGCTCATATTCATCGCCAAGGCATTTCTTATGACAATGCCATAGTGCAAAATGGCCTTTATACTCTTGCTTATGTATATCATCATCAGTACTTTCATCAACAATTGTAGGGGGAACAGTAGAAGAACCTTGAAAATCCCTCCAACAAAATCTTGAGTGATGTGAAATGGGCTGAAAAGCATTATTAATAACCTCACCGTGAACAAAGAGATGCTTAGTAAAATACACACGAGGAATAACTCGAGAATAACTACTAAGATCAATAGAACAATTCTGAGCAATTATAGCAATAACATGTCCAACAGTGAGAGGAGTATCGTTACGATCCACACATTGGAAAAGTTGGTTAAATATTCAATATGACTAGCAAACAGATTTCTCATTATGAACACACCACATCAAGAAAAGCTCTTGATAAGAAACCCGATTAAATTCATTTTTTTTAAAACCAAGGAAGAAAAAATTTTATGCAAAATCTAATATTTCAAATCCTTGATAAATATAGATTTAGCATCCCTAAATTTAAATGGAGTTGTCAAATCAGTGAGAAATGTCCAAAATTCATTTGAACGAAAAGCAGGAGGAGGATCATATAAATAAGTGCTTAAAACAAAAAGCTTTATGCATGAAGAAATATATTAGAGAATGATACTCTATCTAAACGATAGTCTAAAAGACTAGAATTTTTATCATTAGCTTTCAAATAGGTATAAAACTCTAACATTAAATCAGCAGAAGAGTGGCCATGATTACAAACAAATTTTAACGATCCATATTGAGAAAGCATTTCATTAACAACGTCTAACATACCAACCTGCTGAAGGAGAGAATCTGAAAAATACTTATAGGGCAATACGAGCCTATGCTTAAGAGCATGAAATCGGTTACCTTCTTCAACAGAATAAATGGGGAACCTGGCGCCAAAGTTTGATGAGATATCCCTAGCCTATGGTTCACCCTAAGCATGTGAAGAAGATGGATTCTTAGTTCGTACCATCTTGGTCGAAAGAGAGAAACATAAAAGAACTAAGAAGGACAAATATGCGAGAACCAAAGAAAGAAGAAAATAACAAGAGAAGAAAAATGCATGAAGAAAAATAAGAAGATTAATAGGTGCAAAAGCTATAAAAAGACATATAATAAATGATGGATGGATGGGGAATAGTAGAATTAGAGGAAAAAGTGGAAATGACTCCCTGAAGCAAAAAGGCATGTTGTTTCACTAAGTTAGTGTTTTGAAATAAAAATAACTCTCTAAGGTGTTGGGGCCACCAAAATCGAGTCGGACCAGGAACAAGAGTCAGACGTGAGTTGAACAATCAGCATGACTCGTGAAGAGAAAGTCTCTGTAACGAGTCGGACAAAGGACACGAGTCGATCATCACAGCAAAAGTAAAGACATGAGTCAAACAAATGTCATGACTCGTGCACATGCCGCCTCTATATCAACTCATGATGATTGTCATGAGTCGTGGCCTTCTCTTCAAAACTGTTTTAAGTTCCTTCTTCCCAAAATACACTCAAAAATAAAATAAACACTTAAAGCATGAAAACATTAAAAAAAATAATCAACAAGAAGGAACTGAAAGATAAATTAAAAGTAAAGTAAAAGGAACAATTATAATGTAAAAATAAAATTAAAAGCAAGAAAATTTTCATGCTATGAAAGAGTTTAAAAAATTAATAGATTAGGCAGGATCTAATGTATCACCAATAAAATAAGGTTTGAGTCTATGACCATTAACCTTAAAAATTTCTCCCTTGTCATTAGCAATATCCACTGCCCAATGAGAATAAACTGGACTACTTTAAAAGGACAGACCACCTTGATCTCAATTTTCCAGGAAATAACCTCAACCTTGAATTGTATAGCAAGACCAAGTCTCCAACCTGATAATCCTTCTTTAACAAATGCTTATCATGCCATAATTTAGTTCTTTCGTTATATAATTTAGCATTTTCATAGGCATTCATGCAAAGTTCTTCAATTTCTTGAAGTTGAAGTAACCTTTTCCTACCAGCTTTTTGCATATCAAAATTCAATACCCTTGTAGCCCAATAGGCCTTATGCTCAATTTCAACAAGTAAATGGCAAGATTTACCATAAACCAATTGATAAGGTGTAAGTCCTATAAGGGTTTTAAAGGCAGTCCTATATGCCTATAGAGCATTATCTCGTTTAAGTGCCCAATCCTTCCTTGACTTAGAGACTATTTTCTCTAGTATCCACTTAAACTCTCTATTGCTAACTTCTACTTGCCAGCTAGTTTGTGGGTGATAAGGAGTAGCAAGCTTATGGATAACACTATATTGTTTCAACAATTGCTCTATAATTTTTTTACAAAAATGAGAACCACCATCACTAATAATTGCCCTAGGTTTTCTAAATCTAGGAAATATAATCTTCTTAAGCATTTTTCTCACAACTTTAGCATCATTAGTAATGGTTGGAATTACTTCGACCCATTTTGAAACATAATCAACCATAACTAAAATATATTTATGTCCCAAAGAACTTGGAAATGGTCTTATAAAGTCCATACCCCATACATTAAATAATTCAACCTCTAGAATTCCATGTAAGGGCATTTCATTTCTTTTAAATACAGTACCCATTCTTTGGCACTTATCACACTTAAGCACAAAATCTCTCACATCGCTAAACAAAGTAGGTCACCAAAACTCAGCTTGCAATACTTTGGATGCTGTTTTGGAAATTCCAAAATAGCCTCCAACATCCAAAAAATGACAATGAGCCAGCACATCACTCACATCTTCTTAGGAAATACACCTCCTAATTATCCCATCGGCACACCTCCTATATAACAAGGGATCCCCCTCCCAATAATAAAATTTCACATCGTGGAGTAATTTCTTCATTTGCCTATAATCTAGATCATAGGGAAGCACACCACTTACCAAATAGTTGGCAATATCAGCAAACCATGAAATTTCCTTTGAAACTATATTAAAGAGATGTTTACCATGGAAAGTTTCATCAATTGATATACCATCATCACTATTTCTCAAATCACCTTGGTTTAATCTAGATAAATGATCAGCAACTAGGTTCTCTTTTCCCTTCTTATCCCTATCTCCCAATCAAACTCTTGCAACATTAGAATCGATCTTAATAGCCTATGTTTAGCATCCTTTTTTGTTAAAAAATACTTGAGGGTAGCATTATCTGATTAGACAATTACTTTTTGCCCTATAAGATACGCTTTAAATTTATCAAATGCATAACCTATGTCTAAGAGTTCCTTTTCAGTTGTAGAGTAATTAATTTGAGCATAATCTAATAATTTACTTATATAGTAGATAACCAAAGGCTTTCCATCAATCTTTTATCCTAAAATAGTCTTAACTGCATAATTACTAGCATCACACATCAATTTAAATGGATGCTCCTAATTTGGTGGTTGCAGCACAGGTGAAATGATAAGAGCATTCTTAAGAGTTTCAAAAGCCCTTAAACATGTCTCATCAAAATTAAATGCAATGTCTTTACCTAGCAAAGAACACAAGGGTTTTGCTATTTTAGAAAAATCTCGTATAAACCTTATATAGAACCTAGTATGACCAAGGAAACTCCTAATATCTCTAACATTTTTAAAAGGAGGCAATTTGGCAATTATGTTAATTTTTTCTCTATCAACTTTAATTCCCCGATTAGAAACCAGGTGACCTAAGATAATACCCTTTTGTGCCATAAAATGACTCTTTTTCCAATTCAAAACCAAATCATGTTACATACACCTATCTAGTACTTTTGAAAGATTAGACAAACAATTTTCATATGAAGTGCCATAAACACTAAAATCATCCATAAAAACTTCTACACATTGATCAATCAAACCTCTAAAAATATAGAACATGCATCTTTGAAAAGTAGCTGGTGCATTGCATAAACCAAAAGGCATATGCCTAAATGCAAATGTTCCATATGGACATGTAAAAGTTGTTTTAGATTGATCATTTGGATATATAGGTATTTGATAGAAACCACTTAGGCCATCCAAATACCAAAAATAAGAAAAATTAGCTAGTATTTCAGGAACTTGATCAATAAAAGGCAAGGAAAAATGGTCTTTTTCTTATAACCTTATTCAGCTTCCTATAATCAACACACATACGCCATCCCATGATAGTTCTAGTAGGAATTAAATCATTGTTCTCATTACAAACTACAGTTAACTCACCCTTTTTAGGAACAACTTGAATTGGGCTCACCCACTTGCTATCACAAATGGAGTATATTATGCCATTATCAAGCAATTTTATAACCTCTTTCCTTACTACTTCCTTTAGAGTAGGATTAAGCCTTCTTTGACCTTTAATGGTAGGCTTAGAATCGTCTTCTAAAAAAAATTCTATGCATGCAAATGTTTTGAGCAATTCCTTTCAAATCACTTATAGAATAACCAATAGCATTTTTATGAGTAATCAAAACATCATGCAAAGCATGCACATCTTTCTCATCAACAAAAGAATTAACAATGAAAGGGAATTGAGATTTTGAGTCAAGATAATCGTACCTTAAACTTTAGGGTAAAGGCTTGAGTTCAAGCTTGACATCTTTATCACTTGAACTTGATTTTAGATCATCATCCCTTAAAGACTCAAACTTTGAAAATTTTTGGTGAGGAGGATAAGAAGCAACTTGCAATACTTCATCACCAATTTCATGCAAGCTATATGGTATACTAGGACCTTGACTAATACAATCATAGACTACATCATTAATGTATTCATCAATAATATCATAGGCATCAATCCTATTTACCACTTTTATAAGAGATGGTTTAACCATTTTAAAGACATCAAATTCAATTGTTTCACCATTAACTTCAAGAGAAAATTTCCCCTTTTCTCATATGAATAATAGCCCAGCTGTAATGAGAAAAAGTCGACCAAACAAAATAGGAATTTTTGGATCTTCCTCCACATCAAGAACCACAAAATCAACAAGTATAATAAATTGACCTGCTTTGGTGGTGACATTTTTAAGTATGCCTATAGGGTGTGAAACTGATTTATCTGCCATAGATAAACACATATTGATAGGTTTCAATTCACCTAAATCAAGCCTCTTATAAATAGAATATGGCATAAGGCTAACATTAACACCTATATCACATAATGCCTTATCAAAGTGAGATCCACCTATCACACAAGGAACCGTAAAACAATCAGGATCCTTTAGTTTAGGTGCATTATTAGAATATATTACTTTAGACACTTCTACTAAGAAAATATAACCATACTCTTTAAACTTACCTTTGTGGCTTACAATTTCCTTCAAGAATTTTGCCCATGAAGGCATGTCATTAATGGCATCCAGAAAAGGAATAATTATAGTAAGATCCTTTAAATAATTCAAAAATTTTCCAAATTGCTTGTCAAGATTACGTCTAAGAAATCTTTAAGGAAAAACCAAAATATTAAGATTAACCTTAGGATTATCTTCCTTAGATGTTACCATCTTGTCCTTAAATTCATTAGAGTTATTATCCAAATTATCATTATTTTTCTCAACCTCAATAACTTGATCATCATTTACAACATTATCCTTTTTACCCTCAATATTACTCTTAAGCTTCTTCCCACTTCTTAGTACAATAGATTGGACAAACTCTTGTGGCAGAAATTCAGGTTAGCTAGGGAGTTTGCCTATTGGTTTAGAATTAGAAATAGCTTGTTGAGCCAGGTGGGTTTTAAGGATTTTGTTATGGGTAACAATTTGGTCAATCTTTGTATTTAATTGCTTAATTTGATCCTTATTTTATTTATTGGTAGTCATTTGATGGTTAATAAATTGTTCCATCAAATTCTCAATATGGGATTTGGGTTCTTGAGGGTTAAAATGGGGTTTAATAGGGAAAGCAGACAAGCTAGGTATTTTGGTGGCAGGGTTATTTGAGAGGTTCAATTAAGCATTAGGATTGGACCAAGAAAAACCAGGATGATTCCTTCATTGAGGATTATAATAATTTGAATTTTGACCCAACCTTTGATTGTAATTATCTTGGACATAATTCGTATCCTCATTGAAATTTTCTTTATAATGAGCATATAAATGAGGTCCTCCACATTTCTCACATACTTAACTCACATTTTTAGTACTAGAATGAGAATTACTTACCAATTTGGTCAAAGCTTCAACCTTAGCTGTCAATAAATTGATGAAATCTAGCTCCAAAAGTCCTTTAGCTTTAGCCATCGTTGGTTTTTCTCCCGTGTAACCTTGTGAAGCCAATTCTTCCAACAAAGTTTTTGCTTCTTTGGCCGTTTTCTCCAACCACTTCCCACCAGTAGCAGTATTTACAATATTTCAATTTTCTTCCATTAAGTCATTGTAAAAAATTTAAGGAATCATCCAATCCAGCAAGCCATGGTGTAGACATTGCCTTTTGAGTTCTTTAAACCTTTATCAAGAGGAATATATGGTCTCATTTGGAATTTTCTTAATGGTAGTTATTTGATTTCTAAATTTTGTTGTTTTATGGGGTGGGAAATATTTATGAAGAAAAGTTTGTTTAAATTGATCCCAAGTGGTTATAGTTTTGCTAGGTATACTAACAAGCCAAATTTGTGCTTTATCTTTAAAAATAATGGGAATAACCTAAGCCTTATGGCATCATTGGTTACTCCATTGATTTTGAAAGGAGCACACATATTAAGAAATGCAAGAATATGAGCATAAGGATCTTCCCTTTGCAAACCTCCAAACAGGTTATTTTGAACCATTTGTATGAGAGTAGGCTTGATCTCAAAGTTGTTGTTGGCAATGGCTAGTGCCACTATACCTCCAAAACTTTCAGAAATATTAGGCATAGAAAAATCTCCAAAGGTTCTCCTTTTTTGATTTGCCATATTTCGAATATTTTGATCCTTTTCTAATTTGGACCTTTGTTCTTCTTCTAGTTTCAATCTAAGTTGTTCTTATTGTTTTCTGCTAAGTTCCCTGCACAAAGATTAAAATAAACAATAAAAACTCATATACAAAAATAATTAACTATCTAGCTAACTAATATATTCCTAAAACAACCACTTCTTTATTTTAACCAATAAAGATTTAAGTCAGTCGTTCCCTGGTAATGACGCCAAAATCTGATAGGGGATTATTTGAACCCTCAGTCTCTCTAGACTGAGTATAGAATGAGTAGGGTATCATTCCAAAGGGAACGGGGTAAATCTAGTATTGAAACCACAAGAAGTAGATGGATAGGTAACCAATAATGAAGATTGAGTATTTATTTAATTTCTAAACTATACATAGATTAAATCAAGTTGGATTAAGGATGACTTAGTAATTAGTATAAAAATACATAGAAATAGAACGGATAAGTCATTTAAGGACAAGTAAAAATAATTATATAATTGAAGTGATTGGAGAATTTAACCAAATATTCTTTAAAGCAATTCTCATTGTCATTAAAGATGTTCTTGTTTAGAGTCTATAAGCATTCTCATGTCATTATAGAGATAAACCAAAATTATGAAGCTTAATGCCAATTCTTTAATCCCTCAAAGAGAATTCTTTATCTCTAAGTGAATTTAATACTTTAAGTAAATTCATTTATCTTTCTATCAATAAATTCCAATTCTCATTATGAACTAATTGACTAGCATGCTAAATATGGTGATCAAGCATACATAGCAAAAAAATCACACAAATGGATTTAAATCAAACTTCATTTATAATAAACATAAACTTGATTTTAAACAATGTCACTTCACATTTCTAGAATACAAAGGAAACTAGCCAAAATACATATTTGAATTAAAATCAAACAAGAGAATTAGAGGAAAAATAAACTCCCTAGAAAATGTACTTTCTAATTAAACCTTCTGATGTATCTCTTGTTCTTTTGTCATCATCTACTAAAAGCTAAGTATATCTCTGCATAACAACTATATAAATATCAATTGTATATCCAGAAAAATTGCCCTTTACTATTACATATTTGGTCCCTATTTATAGAGAAATTTGCACCCCAAATCATGCCTCTTCAGAACATGTATCATGGTGAAAAGTTGCCACGAAAAGGCCTGATGAAAAGACTTGGTGGTTGAGAAGAGGTGAGATGAAAAATTGTATTGCTTCAGAACTGGTTCCTGGACCCACTCGGACAGCCTTCACAAGTCGTGTTCCTCTTGCTTCTATAATGAGTCGAACGTTCTTGACGACTCGTGTCTTCCTTGTTGCTTCTCTTCACGAGTCGTGTCCTCCTTTATGAGTTGTGCTGACTTGCTCTCTATAACGACTCGTGCAAATATCACGAGTTGTGTCTCCTTTTCTCGCTTCCCTTTACCACTCGGACAAACTTGCCGACTCAGATAACCTTGCTTTCTGTAACGACTCGGATGTACTTCACGAGTTGTGCTACTTATTTTTCCTCTTCATCACGAGTCAGAAGTGACTGGCATCTAGCAAGTATACTAGATCGGCTAGTAATATAAGAAAATAAAGATTAAAACCCCAAATATCTAACCCAAAGGAAACTTGTGTGTGTATGAACAGATTTTAAGCTTTAGATTGAAAAATATGTGTAGAGAGAGAGAAGAGATCCCTAAAAGTTATGATGAAAAATAAAAATTGAATCAAAGCAATTGTCTTGAAATAAATAACAAGAATAAATTAAAACAAAGGGACAATCAATATTTAGAAGCAACTTTTACTAAGGGACTATCCACCTTAACCTTTTATTACAATGACTTAAATTCTTAAAAACACAAGTAATTATGAAAAACTAGATGAATAAGACCTGATACCTTGAATCAAGAATATCTTTCTTGAATATCAAACTCTCTATTAAGAACAATTTAACATTTAGCATAACAATCTAGTTAATTTCCTATACTTTCATTAAACTCTTTCTCAAGAAAATTCAATTCCAGTATATTTTTGGTTCCTCCTCTCTTAATATTAATCAAAATTACCAAAACATAATCATCTCAAAACAGAAAACAATTATGCATTGATTTAAAAGATTAATCCAAGAACAAGCAAATCTTTTAATGATGTTTAAATCGACTTTTAGTTATTCAAATCAACAATTAACTAAACACAATCAAAGATATGAATATGCTTAAAATCGAGAAATAATTAACTTGAGTTAGCATTAAACCTCAATTAAGTCAAAGGGTTAGATTGTCCAGGTAAATTGCTTTTAGCCAATTCATCTACCACTTCACGGTGTCCTTCCATTCTAACTATATCAAAAGAAACACAGGGACAACAATAATCAGCCTACATCAACAAGAATTCTATATCTATGGACCTTTAAATTCCTATCGGCCAGAATCTCCTAAACCAAGGCGCTCTGATACCAAAAATGTAATGACTATACTAAATAATCCTGATTATTGGTAATAATTATATCTCATTAATTATGTGAGTCATCTGTTATTGATGCATATGGGTATACATGCATGTACATTACATATCATATAAGTTTAAGATTATTCCTTTCACATACTGTTGATTACAAAGCTTGATAATTACATGATTTAATACAAAATACATCATCTTATAACCAAAAAGATACAAAATTGAGACTCATACTTCAAAAATATTGTTTCTAGTTTGATGTTAGCTTTGGAGATTGTTGGCTTTGTTCCTGAAAAGAAGGTCTAACCTGCGGACCTACACGGATGAACACCCGTGTTAAGCTATAAAGCTTAGTGGGGAACAAGAATATAACATATTGATAACCACTCACTGTGGTTACTACCAAGCATACAACAATAATACAAAAATAAAAATGCATTTACTTTATTAAGAAAGAATACTAAAAATCAAGTATTTATACCAATAAACTATTTCAAACTACGTATGTATGTTATTCATCTTATAAATTGCCTGCTTAAAAATCTTGTGGATATGGATAACGGGTACTATGGATACCATAAGGTATCAAATCTGTTAATACCCGAAGGTATTAAATCTGTGGACCCATTCGGGTCAGAACTATGGTCTCATTTAAAGATAAATTATTGACTCATAAGAGTTAGACTATAGCAGCTGCGACTGTAACCTTATAGGCATGCCTATCTATGCACAACTAACTTTTAATCCAGGCATTATTCAATTCATATATCATCGTATCAATTCTGGAGTTCAGTTATCATATTTATCATATAGAAAGACCATTCATGCAAATATGCATTATAATCAATATAGTATACTTTAACCAATAGCATATTAATTTGGTGATGCGAAAAATATATATATAGGCACTATTCATAGGAAATCATATATATTCATCAACAACTGTAATACAATTTCATACCTGTTCAACCTTTAAATTTGATAACGTTCAAATATAGACGCAACACATTCGAGAGTAGCTTATTATAATGGGAAAAAGAGAAAGGTATAGATAAAGATATGAAACAAATGCTTATTGTCGCGCTCGCGACAGTTGTCGCACCCACGAGGTTAATCGCATTCGCGACAGCAAGTAATTGCCTATATGAATTTTGTTTGATATCGTGCTCACGACACAAAGGTAATAGCCATAACAAGATTCCAACCCCAATTTTCACTATCATGCAGTGAAAATCAATTCTCGGTTCCTCATAACAAAATCAAGATATAGATGTCTAGTTTCTATACCAACTAGAATTTCTCCATTTGAACTACTATAATTCAAGATATGGCTAAAAGAGTATAGACTGGTCCTTTAATCCCTAAAACAGAGTTTTTATCTCTTTCAACAAAAACTTGTATCTTCATCTCTAACTCACTCTCAAGCTCAAGATCCACATATAAAACATATCATAGCAATAATAGACACACCTTTCATGCCTAAAACTCAAGCACACACAAACATATATACAAGTTCCCGTACCTTTTAAAAGCTTCAAATCTCTTCAACCTTGAATAGCTTCCTTTCCTTTCCTCTTACTTGTTTCTCCTTCTATAAAAACACATCACTAAGAACACTCATCACTATGTTTAATGAACAATACATAGCCAAAATAAGAGACAAGAATACCTTACAATCAAGTTAGCTAAATCTTCCTTCTTTTGACAAAAACCCAAGAGCTTCTTGAGAGAGAGATTTTAGGGTTTGAAAGAGAGTGAGAGGATGAAGATGAATGAAGAAGAAGAAGACCACTCACCCCTATGGGCGGCCACCTTTCCCATAAATATCTCCCTCTCCCTCACTCTTAATAGCCCAAGTGTCACTTACTTAGAAGAATTAACCCTTTTTCCCTCAACTTCTTTTATTTCAAATTATGCCCCAATACAATCCCTTTCACTTTTCAATTAGGTCCTTCCTTATTCATTTACACTTAATTTGACATTTAACCTAATAATTAATTAGTGAGAAATTCTCCTAGGGTATATTGAGGGGCATTACATATATATATATTCGTTGCATATGAACTTATACGCATTATGAAAATAAAGATTAGAAGTATATTTAGTTTAACTGCTATAAAAATTGACAGATCTAAAGCATATAATCAGATTGATTAGGTTTTGTAAAGGGTATATTTCTTACTCTTGGGTTTGGTAGCCATTGCATTAGACTTTTTATGATTCTTGATGTCAATCAAGTATACTATTTCGGTGAATGGTGAATAAGTATAGCCTATTTTTCCTTAGTGTGGCCTTAGGCAAAACAATCCTCTTGTGCTATATTTGTTCATAATTTGGGGATTTTTTTTAAATTTAAGGCAAATTTGTAAAATAATTTGAAATATAATACTACATTAAAAGAAATTAGTATTTTGGTATGTCAAAAAATGGCAAATAAATTTCCATTGTGTCAAAATGGGTTCCACACACAGAGGTCAAATATTTGTTAGACAGAGACACCATTTATTGCTAATTTTAGTAAAAATTCTAAAAAAAGGCAAAAATTCATACTGTTTTCTGACACATTGAAATTTTAGCATATTAAGTTTTGTTTATTTGCTACATGCTTGCTCTTAATATAATTATTAATTATTTTCTACATGTGATCTAAATTAGTTAGGACTAAATACATATAGATAGCTTAAACTAAATTCATATGCTCTAAATTATCATATCACTATATGTTATTAAAAGGCCATTTTAATAATAAATTTCCTCCCACTAAAAATTAAGTTCCTAAGTACTGAAATATAATATATACTAATAAAATATAATTCCACACAACTTAATTTAATAAAAGAAAAAAATTACTTCAAGTAGGGGAAAACATCATTTGATTTTGCCCTTTTTGGTCAAATCGGATCCCACACTCACAAATAAAATATTTTTCATAAAATGGCATAAATTTTTAGCTTTTTTGTTAGAATTTTGACCAAAAATAGCAACAAATGGTGCCATTTTTGAAGAATATTTGACCTCTATGCGTAGGACCCATTCTAACACAAACAGCAATGTATTTGCCATTTTGCGACACACCAAAATTCTAAAGTCTTTTACTGTAGCACTACTATAATGCACGTCGAAGCCCACAATTTTTTTTGTCTGGGTTTTCGGAGGCTTATTTTAAGATTCGAGATTGAAAGCGGCTCACTTTAACTAATAAATTGGCTGTTTCGCAATAAAAAATATCCATCCGAAATTATTACTGGTAGTCAATTTATGAAGGCATCTATTAATGGGTCCAAAAGAGGTAAGTCTCATGGAGTCGCCACCCAACAGAATGTCAGAAAATGATTCTCGACATTTTGATGCCCAAATAAAGATTAGTGTTCGAGACGTCACTTTTATTAGACATATTAGTCAGGTGCTATTTTACAATTGAGTTTTAAATTTAATCCCCTCTCCTTTCTAACACAATGAAAAGCATAAAAATTAAGTAAACATTCCAAGCAAACATGAAAAGCAATAAATAAATAAATAAATCAACTACTTAAATTATTAAAGAAGGAAATCATCCAACAAATAAGAATAAAGTAATATACATGCATAAATTGAGGTATTCATTTAAATTTGGAACATTAGTTCCCTCATACATATTTTACAAAAATATTCATTTTGTTCTTTTGTTTGGCTTTGGATGAAAAATTGGGCATTGGTCCAAGTTTTGAAGGAAAATCAATTTATTTAACAGAAATTGTTTTAAGTGTCTTTTATTTTTTAACGTGCAAAAAAAATACTTTTTTTACTAACTATTACATCCCTAAAATAAAGATACATTCAAAAAATCTAAAACATATAAATAAACGTAAAATAATGAAATAAATAAATAAAACTAAGATAATAAATAAATAAATAAAATAATGAGAAGAATGATTAATGAAGTAACCGGATGGGTTGATGGTGACCATTCACTTGAGGGCACGATTATCTATGCAAAAAACCTCAAAAAATCTTTCAAAGGTGAAAGAATTTACATACTCATGCAAACCACACAAAAAAATTAGCATTATACCAATAAATGATAAAAATACAGTAAAGATAACTATTTAATTAATTGTACAATACAAAATAAAATTACATACAGAATTGAATCATACAGAATAATGCACAAACATTATGGGGATCGAATAAATAATTTAAATACTATAAATGCATGAAATACATATAAAAAATATCAAAAAACCAACCATGGATGCCCTTAAGCAGGTGAGGGATGCCTAAAGCCATATGAGGGATGGGACGAAAGGATGTTTTCGCAACGTTTCTTCTGTCACATTGACAGACAGGCATCTGTCGGGGCTTCTGCCTATTTGTCACTCACTAGGCAAAACAGAATGCAGGTTTTAACACCAAAAGCATGTAAAAATGATTTCAAGCCCTAAATACACAAACATTAGGTCCTAAACACATGCCAAATCATTATTATAACATTGAATCATACACAAAACACACTAAAAACTTATTAAATTATAGAATTATAGAACATAAATAAAACTTAAAATTATACAATAATTGAGAATTTTATTTTAATCATGCCTTTACATGATTACATGCAAATCACTCAAATATAGCATTTAAACATAATTATTTCAACAATCAATAACGTAGTTATGCATGGCAATTTTAAAGAGAGAAAATAAATAAAGAGAGAGCTTAGAATATTACCCTTAGAAGATATTCTCGCTTTGAATTTCTTTTAGTTCAGATCTCCATTCTGATTTGAGTTTTTTGGTTTTTAGAAAATCCAATGAATTTCATGTGTTTTATGTGTTTGGATAAAGAGAGGAAATAAATAAAGAGAGAGCTTAGAATATTACCCTTAGAAGATATTCTCACTTTAAATTTCTTGTAGTTCAAATCTCCATTCTGATTTGAGTTTTTTGTTTTTTAAAAAATCTAATGAATTTCATGTGTTTTGTGTGTTTGGATTAAAAAAAATGGTTAGAGCAAAATAGCCTCCTAGAGAGAGAAAGAAATTGGTTTTCTTCTTCTCTAAAGTTTGCTTTGTACCAAAGTGATTCCTCCTCCTTGAAAATTCTAGAATTTTACCTTTTATACCTAGTTAGAGTTGGAGTTGGATTCCAACTCCAACTTCCCAAATCAAGGGATATCTCCCTAGAAAATTTGGATTCCAATCTCTTAAAACGTATCTCCTTTTTTTGAATCCCAAAAATGAGGGAAATCTAAAAAAAGACCACAAACGGGTGTCCCTCATTGAGAGGCGGCCCATCCCCCAACAAAAAATCCCAAAATTACTAAAATACTCCTTATCTGACCTGGACAAGAGAGAAAAGGCCAGAGACAATCGTGCCTCGTGTGGCAGATGACCGTCTGTCACCTCTAAAGGCTAAAATCAGGGTTTTCCATGCACTTTTAATAAAACACTTAAAAATACTTAAAAAATCATAAAATCTTTGAGAAAAATATGAGAAATTCACAATCGGAGCTTTGAGATCCAAACCTACTATCAATAATATGCTACTTTTTCATCATCAAGTAACCCTTGATCTAGGCTTCTTTGGGTTAAGGTGTCTACAGATGCCCTCAATTTTAGGGGGTTAGTACACTAGTGCCAAAAATGGGCCAAAATTCAAAGTAAAAGGAAAAAGTTGTGTACCTGAGGCAGCAAATCTCTTAGTTGATTAAACACATACCTTTTATGGAAGTGAGTCTCTCAATTGATCAAAACATATACCTTTTTCTTCTGAGGCAGTTAGTCTTTTGATTGGGTAGTTATTGTTAGCTTGTCGATGCGTTAACGCTGGTTCAAGTAGTTAACATTAGTTTATTGATGTGTTAATCCTAGATTGACTATTCGATTAGCATCCAGGGCTAACAGAATTGAGATGGATTGATTAAATCTGATTAGTGCCTAGGCCATATAGAATTAGGTTATTTTAGTGTGTTTGATTAGTGCCCGAGGCATGCAAAATCAGGTTGTTTGAGTGTGTCTAATTAGTGCCTAGGGCATGCAAAATTGAGATAACTTAATTAGATCTGATCAGTGCCTAAGGCATGTAGAATCTAGTTGTTTTAGTGGTACTTGGTTGGTGTCATCTTTAGACATACCTAACCTTCTAATTGTGTTGGTTAGGGTCCCCTCATAGGTTCATTTGCCCCTAAAATAATGCTCAATTTAAGGAATTTCTGGCAAATATGCATTTGTAAGGAGTCATTGACATGCTTGAAGCTTGTGTCTCTAAGTATATATTTGTCTTGGAGATGTTCCAACTTAATACTGTGATTTTGGCCAGATTTTATACTTTTCCCAATGACTATGTCATAAATATAGGAAAAACCATCATCATCAAGGTTGTCGACATGCCTGGTCTTACCTTGTGTCTTCTTTGAATTTGTATTGTCATCAAGTTTTTGCCTCTTGTCCAATAGTTCCTTGTTGTCAACATTAGTCTTGTGGCTTTTTATGTGTTCAGATCAAAACATCATACACTTTAAAGAAATATGGCTCATTGTCCAAATAAACATTGATTGCTACAATGGCATTCTAACCATTATATTGCTCTGGCTTCAGCCTTATTCCATTATGATCTCATGATAATCTGTCTTTGCAAGGCAGCCAGTGGTGAAGGGCCCAAAAGATGGCATTTTCCACCTTTTAGACCTAACAGCAAAGACATATATAGTTCACAGTGAGTGTACTTCCTCAAGCACAAAGGGATGTGAGATCCTCCCAAAATCTAAAAATATTTGTACTTCTCTTTGCTGAGTATCTTTTTTATTTCAACCTGTTCAACCAACTTTTTTTTTATGAGGATAGGTGTTTTGGCCCCTTTTCTCAGGTTGCGGTGGTATATATGCCCCTTTTATAACACCCTTATCAGTCAGATCTAACGGAATAGTGCAAACTGGTCGGAAAATTTTTTTTCCCCAAGTGTACCTAAATTCAAATCTTTACTTATTTCCATTTACTTGTCCGAAGTTACTATTTATTTTACAAAAATTCGGTAATATAACGGCTATAATTTTGACTAGCTCCCTGAAATGCAGATAATTATACAGCCTCTCAGAGGCACAGCAATTCAAATATAATCAATATTCCCAAACCAAAACCTCATATTTCATAATCTAACCATCCCATCCACATCCATCTCATCACAACTTAATAATCATATATATAACTTTATACATATCTAATACATGTCTTTGTTACAAATTTCAACATCTATACATACATATATATATACATGCCATAACAAAATCAACTACGCTAAATAAAAAACTTCTCCAAAATGTGCATTAATGCTCCAACTCTTCGGTATTTTCACGGAGTAAAATCTACGTGCTGAGCATGAAATATGTCTAGTGGTAACTAACAATCCTAATATTTTCCTATACCATAATATTATTCTATATACAAATCAAAAAGCAAATAAACTTATAATAATATTTCCAATTAATCACATTTTCCCCATTTTCATTTTTTTAGAGTAACGTCAATCATTTATTAGCAACTTCTATTTACTTAATACTTAAACTTTGATTAAATTTGCAGTTGGATCCCTAATGTCATATTTATTTCCGTAATTGCCCTTTTTGACCAATATTTACAAAATTGCCATTACATTCATTTAATTTCATTTTTATCCCATAACTTTATTCAAAAATTACAATTTACTCCCGATATTAACGTTTTCATATAAAATTTTCATTTTTGATCCTTCTGTCTTATAAAACGTCATTTTGACACTGTTGGGATACCAAATTATCATTTTACCCCTATTAATAATTTCTTAGTTATATTTTTTCATTAAACGCCAACTTTGGTAAAATTATTATTTTACCCCTAAACTTTTATTTTCTTTCAATTAGGTCCATTTTTTCCACATTAAAACTTCATTTTCATCTTTCTTTTACACTTTTACCATATCTTCACTATAATGTCCCTAATACAATCCCAACAGAAACTCTCAAACCGGATACACAGGATGTAGACCCCACAAGATCACAAACAGACTGAAAAATAACCTCGAAGGACCATTTTTCACAAAACAAATAACAAAACAGACAAATGCTATGGAGATCAGCGATCCTACCATAGCAAAGTAAGTTGACATAACTTGCACCGCGGTACAGATATCCCTATGGCCAGCCAATTATATCCTGAGCTAGGTTTGGACTGTCTGACTATCTCTAAGGGCACAGTCTCATTAAATTTCAATTCATTATTCCATTTTCCCACCATTTTATTTTTTTTCACTTACTTCAATTTTCAATCAAACTTTTTAATTTTTTTACACAACTTGTGAATTATTTTATTATAATTCACCATAATTAACCATTATCTCATCAAATTATGCATTATTTCTTCTTAATTTAATATTTCCCTTTCATACATAAATAAAATTTATCTCTAAAATATTCATTTAATTTTTATAAATTCTATAAAAATTATTGGGTTTGTTATTTCATTTTTATAATCATTTCATGGCTTTATTTCATCTAAATACATGAATTAAGCATTGATTCCTCTAAGGTTAGGGTTCGACCAACATGGAAAGTCCACTATTCCATGGCTTAAAAATTTAATTAAGCATACCAATAGGCTTATTCAAGGTCTAATTACATTATCTTAACATCAATTTCAATTAAACATGCATATACTTAATTTTTCCTAAGTTACATAAAGGGAAATTAATTCAAAATAAAGGGAAATATTATGATTTATTAGCTATTAACCTTTTTTTCCTTGTTTTGGCTTGCCTAGGCTTCTTTTCCTTTATCTTTAGCCTTGGCAAGTTAGTTTTCCTCTTGTCAACCTATCATGGCCGGATTTTTAACCATAAGAAACTCTAATTTTTTAATCTTATTTGCTCAATTTGACATCAAAAATGGATTTTAGGCATCAAAAACTAGCTAAAAACACTAAAGAGATAATTTTTCTCTTAAAAATTTAACTTACCTCTTTAGACACCTAAGGTTAAATCTTGAAATTTCTTTGCTTCCTTGGCTTAAATCAAGTGATGGAGGCTTAAGTACACATCAAGAGGTGTAGAATTAGAGTTGGGATGTTGGAATTTAGGGAGAGATTTAAGAGAATTAAGAAGAAATTTTTGAGAGAAAGGGAGAGGGAGTGGTTCGACCAAGAAGAGGAAAAAGAAGTGGCTGAAAAATGTTAGAATTTCACAAATTTTTCAGCCTTAAATACTCTTCTTAGTGGGCCAAAAATTGGGCCAAGCCTAATGGGCCTAACCCATTAATTTAAGCCCAATAACTAACTATTAAAAACCCTAATTAAATTCTCTCACTTTCCAACTCTAATTCACTCCAATTTTGATTCCACCACTCTTAACCCATTAAAAATAGGTTGTACACAAAATTTCAGCTCAATCAGAGTCTGTTACTGATCCGATTCAATAACTACCGACATCACCGAAAAATTTATTTTTTATAACAAAATATTCTACATGAAATTTCATTAAAATCTACAAAATCTAGTAATTTTTGGAGTTCATTTACTATTTTTAAAAATTTGGTCGAAGTTAGTCAACCCTTCCTAGTAAGAAAATTGACTCTCTACTTTTTTCGTATTTTTGACTTTCGAAGACCTATTTGACGTCGGTTTCACTTCAAATTTCAACCCCGGACTCACCATGACCAATACTTTTCGATAGTCAAATAAAATATTTTTCACTTTCGGGTACAATTTAGAACCCAGTAACCCTATTTATCATCAGAATTTACTGTTTACGGGTAAGCCAGTGTTGAGGCCATTACACCTTTGGTAAGGATTTTAGGTACCTATGAAAAGTATTTGGCATTAGTGCTTTTGCTCATTAAATTTGCATGTTTGTTTTCTTTTTCTTATTTCTATGTTCGTTGTTTTTGTCTTTTTCATTGCAGATTAATTACATGTTTTCTTTTTTATTTCATGACATCTCATTTTTCATCATTTTTTTCTTTCTTTTTTCCAGGCATAATAAACTTAAGTAAAATAAACCGTAACATCATATAAGATAAATGCATAAATTAAATACAAATTTAACTTTTATATACATAAAAAAATATTTAGAAAAAGTTTTAAAACTTCCTGAATACAAAATAATAAATCACTAAGAAGGCCTCGGTCTTTTGCGGTAGGTTGGTCTAGATAAAGGTCTGAATATTGAAAGCTTAGGAGGTCTAGTTGCTGCCTTGGTCTGTGGCACTGTCGGCGACTGCTTCTCGCCCTATCTAAATCTGAATTGTAACCTAGGCAATGCCCCTATCTAAATCTGAATTGTAACCTAGGCAATGCCGCTATCAGGGGCTGTAGAATCTGTGCAATCACCTCTGCTAGTCACTCAGACCCTTAGCCAACCTCAGTGACTGCCCTAGAATGCTACTCGAGATACAACCTCAGTCACCCTTTAGATACCCTATGTATCTCATCAGTTGCTCATCTATCTCTATTATGGCATGTCTGCCTTTAGGGACTTCTGCTTTAATACGAGAGCCCTGCTCCCTAATCTTGGTAAGAGACTTATCGACTACCTGCAGGGTCACCTCAAATCTCTGCCCTGTAGCCACCAAATCAGCACTGATACCCTGCACCTCTATCTGTAAAGATTGCACTATCGCGAGTAGAGCTTGTAAAGATTGCGATGCTGTGAGCACTAACTACAATGTTTGATCTTAGAGTTTGATAGCCTCTTCCATCACTGCCAACCTATTAGAGATGCCATCAAGTGAAGGGACTGAAGATGAATGTGCTAGTCGTACCATAGATGGTGATGCCTCTGGATGCACTGGTGGTGGTAACCCATCCAAAAAATCCTGCATGTCAAACTAATAGTCAGAATCATCTCCTGCTCCCTGGTGCTCCTGTGGCTCATGAAGCTTATCTGCTTAATCCTCCTACTGAGGTGGCTGTACAGGGGTGCCTGTGGTACTGCTAGTGCTTTCTGTGGTGGCTGGCCCTGCTAATCTCCCTTTGCGGGTGTGTTTGGCAATATAAGGTCTAGACCGTATCTCTATCTAGTTTTGGGGATAGTCAATAACCTGTGATCACCCTGTCGGCCCTTAATGGCCTCCACCATTCTCATTGTGAGCGCAGCCTGCAAATCGATAAATATGCCCTCTGAAATAGGGTTACCAAACCTGCTCTCATTTGCCCCTGGTGATAGTAACAAGTAGGTAATGATGCCTCCTACGCAGATCTGTGTGATGGACTTATGGGTGATGTTAACACACCTGCGCTCATGCATCCCTAGAAGACTGGTGATATTGGAGGAGTTCATTAACCCCGGACTCCCTGTGCAGCCCAAATAGGAGGTGGACAGCAAGCTCTAAATATATATATAAATTCGGGTGGCTAACATAGTACTATTTGTTGTATCTGGTTGATATTTGGCCCTTAGGAGTGTCACTACTCTCCATTTAACCCAGTCCACAATCCTTTCGGGCGTGACCACATTAGGTCCAATTAGAAGGCTCAAGGCCTCGGTAATTCGGCGGCGTTCGATACTGTAATGGATACCCAATGCCAAAAATTAGACCACCCCTTCCTTTGTGTTTGATCTCTAAAAGCCACCATATTGCAGTGTGGCTAAGACGTCTCTAATGACGTTAGGGTAGGTCCAAAAAGCTGGAGTAAAAAACTTTATCCACCCTGTTATGGCTAGGAGTCGATCTACCTCCTCTAGTAGACCAACCTCCTACAAAAATTATTTGGACATGAAGCGACTGGACCTAAACTGGACTCGTAACAAGGCTTGATATCCGACGGCTTGTTCGGGTGTCATGTATGCTAATACGGGCCAAAATGTAGTAGCACATGCAGTTCTTCGAGGCATCCTAAAAGAAAAAATTACATGTTAATTTCTGTAACTGACTTGAGTCACAAGTAAGCTAATGTGTTAGAATTTGTCAAAATTTCAATAGCATGCCAGCTGAAATGGAGATAGCTTACCTGCATAGAAATGTGCACTAGATGCCACAACATAATATACAACATCCTAAGCCTATTATCAGGCATTCTAGTATGCATACATGACAAATGAGGTATAATGCACATTTTATGCTTTACGAAAATTCTAACAAAATTTTGGCAGCATTCCGGCTAGGAATATACCTGCCTCCTACACAAAACCTCAATTTAAAGCAACACACAGGTCAGCATCGGCTGCCAAGCAACATAATCTACACTGCTTAACCACACTTGCTTAAATTATTCCATTGTAATTCCTTTCTAAGTGCAACATGCTTTTAAAGGCACAAAATAAAGAGTATCTACACTAGTTGCTAAAAACTATTTACAATTTTAGGTGTTTATATACAAGGTTTTTCCCTAACTACAATGTCATGCAAAAAGGTTTTATAACTTAAGTTAGCATTCCTAAAGGCCGCATTTAATTCTAAACTACAGTGCAATATGATTATGTAAACTACACTACTACTATAATCTAAAAACCTATAGAAGCAACCTAAACTATCAAAATAAATAGCTAAAATATGAGAGAAGTCCAAAGGGTACTTAACTGTAGAATGAGTAAGGGACAAAAGAAAATGTGGAAGAAAATCGAAATAGACTGCACCCTGAAGTGCATGTTGCTTCCCGATGAATTTTCACGCAAACAGCAGGAAAAATATATGAGAAACAAAGGAGAAAACCCAAAAAAATTGAGAGGAGAGCGTGAAAAAAAGTAAATGGTAGTTGCAGGAAAATGAAGGAGAAAGGAAGAAAAAAAAAGGTTTTTATTTTCAAAATTTTGAGTGAAAGATGGGAAGCTCGTCCCTTACTAATGACAGACGAGCATATAAGATGCCCCATTCCTACCTGCCATTTGACAATTTTACCTTTTTTTTCTTTTTTCTTTATTTCCATTTCTTACTTGCACTATTTACCTAAAAAACACTTTATTTATTTTTTGTCATATATTTACCATCCTATTTTTATTTTATTTACATTATTTACTTTCCTAACTATTTTATTTACATTATTTACCTACATGTGTTATTTATTTGTACTTATTTACTTGAAACTAAACATACTCCTTAAAATTTATTGTGCTTTTTGAATTTTCTGACTTTTCGTGTCCAAAATCTTCTGAAGTCTTCTATTTTGATTATAGAGCTTTTGGATCCCTTACAAAAATGAAAGAAAAAGAAAATGTAATAATGTGTACTTGCAATGCATAAGATATGCAGAAAAATACATTTTGGTCATCCAAAGGTGACAAATGAGCTGGCCATGGCTAGCTCCTCGAGGGACGGGGTCTGTCATTACTTTCCTATAAATAGTGCCCTTCATCCTTGGTCTTTGTGCCTTTGACTTCTCCCTTTCCAATGAAGATTTTGTCGGGTATTTCTCTCTTTCCATTCTTTTTCCCTTTCTTTTATTTTCTAGTCATTTTTTCCTTTCAGCTATTTATTTTCCTCCATTATTTTTGCACTTAGACCATTTGAAAATTTCCATCACCATGACTTCTAAACTTGCTAAATTACACCGATTATTGGATGACTCAAATACCTGGAAGGACCCTTTTTAGGCTTCGTACTTTAGTTCGAGGTTTTTGAGGAGAGAATCTCTAGATATGAACCTATTACTTGCTGCTGCTCAGTACTAGGACCCGAGGTTCCATGTGTTTAGGTTCACATACCAGGAATTGTGCCATTTACTAGAAGAATTTGCTGCGATAGTTGATGCTAGTTTTGAGCTCAGTACTCGGCCATACCTGCATTTTTTATTTTTAGATACCCTAAGGAGGTGGCTCATGCCTTGGACACCCTTCATTCTAAGGCTAGAGGTTTGGTACTTTATGGGAGGACATTCTCACTGAAGCCATTGATTAACGTGCTAGCTGACTTTGACAAAGTACCCACTTTCCACTTCAGCGTGATACTGCTTAGCTGTTTTGCTCTATAACACCCTTATCTTACACCTAAACTAACTCACTTTCTCTTAATAGTTCAAACATACTTTACTATGTTATTGAGCCATGAATTATAAAATATAAAGATCTTCTGAAGAAAATAAATCTAACAAAAGTGTTGAACAACTAAAAACTTTATTTTATACATTTGAGTCTCTTAAAACATTCAAGATTCACATCCAATAAACTTTAGCACAATACATCATTTGACAATACAAACAAATATTCTTGTAACCAAAAAGGACTCAACATCAAAACTATACTTTTAGACTCTTTCTCTTGTGTTGGCCCACCTACTGCAAACATTTACCTAGAGATGATCTCTTAACTCAAAACCTATACGGATAAAATAACCCGTGCTAAGCAATAAAGCTTAGTAGGAAAATTAAATACGAAAGACAACCACTCACAGTGATTGTCAAAATCATATAACATACATCAATTGAAGCATTAAAAATATGACATGTCAGAAATAGATATAATATAAGATGTGCAATTTTAAACAACAATGTAATCCTACATTTAATTTAGCATCCTTAAATATCAGCATTGATTAAAATAATTTGTACATTAATAAATATAATCCATACATTAGAAACCAAATTAATAATGTTGTTTCTTATATCATAAGCAATGGCTATACTATAATTAACTGTGATGTATTTATACTCTAGATTAGCCTGCTTACAAGTATAATAACATTCAAAACAGTCATCTATAATCATACTCAGCACACTTTATACACACACACACACACACACACACACACATTTATTTAACATGTAATCAATGGATTAAAAAATCTTAACCTATCTAACAACCTCACGTAGTAAACAATAAAAGTATTTGAAAAGCTTAACAGTTAACTTAGCATGCTTGTATTAAATACTGACTGAGAATTCTTCATGCATTTAACTCACTTAAGCAATTTTGAACATTTGGAACCAATTATAAATAGCATACATATATCATGTGCTACTTGGTAACCTCTATTTATTTAAACTTATGAAATAATACAAGCAAATCATGTTAGACATGTAATCAAGCAATATCCTTAACTCTTATATAATGCTTGCTTTGTACTTTATACTTTAATGTCTATATTGTACTTATAGTTTAGCCTGCCTAAGTTCTAAAGGTGGATAACGGGAATAGTAGATACACAAGGGTATCAAAACGATAGATATCCGAGGATATTAAAAATATAGATCCGAATTGGGCCAATTGTACGGTAGACTGGTCAAGCGGACCCAAACGGGGTCAGTTAACAACCCAAATGGGCTGTTTATGATCCAAATGGGATCAACTGTAATTTAGACCCAAACGGGGTCAACGGTAGCAGCTGCAACATCCCTATAGGCACCTATCTATCAAGTTTCATAATCACATATATATCATAATGATTGCACCATTTCAAAATCAATGGATAAGTATAAGCATTTAAGCATGATCAAGATATTAAAGAATCACATGCCACAAGTTTATTCATATACTTGTTGTATATATATATTTCTGTACTTTCATTCAAAGGTGTAGAATTATCCATCACATATTATAGCAATCATGTATTTTCACTCATCAATGGAAAACTAAAGCAATCAAGCATACATAATTCACTTTAAAAGAATAACCGACCTTAACCTTGATCTCAGGCTCAATATGTATAAACTTGCACTTTTAAGTATCTCCAAATTATCTAGCATATGATTTGTTAATGAACTTGTTAGATGAGTTTATTTGTGGCCTTTCTATATACTCTGATTGCCACGAATATTGCATTAATTAAATAACAAATACAATTATTTACTGTTATAAGAGTTTATTCAACCAAACTTGCAAATACATTAAATTTATAGTTGTAGATAAACTCATGATATAATAAGAGTTAAGCACATGATTACATTTATTCAACACCTATCATAGCAAGGATAACAACATTCAGGTGAGGTAGCTATAGAGGCTTCAATATCGATTATGTATTATTACAATTCAATTACTTCAAGAACTATTCTATTCCAATACACTTCTTATGATCAAATTAATGAGACTATATACATTAACATATTAGAGTATTATAACACCAAACATATATAGAAACTTTATTTATGTCTTTATTGAAACAGTGAAACTAAGAATTAGTTAAATCATATTTCATGCCTCAGGTGAGTATACTTTAATGTCTTAGATAAGTGCCTTATACTTTGAGTGAGTGTGACTATAACTTGGGGGTGAGTATAGTTGGCACATGCATATTCATAGGATAGATATATTGTTGCTATGGCATAATTATGTATGCAAAGTTCATATAATGATTCAAATACTTTTTAACATGCTATCATTAGATTTCACATATTAGCATAATCATGCTATGTCAATCAAGTAATATATCATACCTGTTCAAGTGCTCATCATAAAACATGCCTCATTCTTAAAACTTTACAATATAACTCATCATATGTATGTGATCATGTAAAAAGATACACAATCCCTAGTGTATATATACACATGTATTCATATGGTCATATAACAATATGAGTATCGAAATTAAACATATATCATCGTAATTATGTACTTTAACATGTTATCATTCAAACACCACATATGAACATGGTCATACTAAAGCATATCTTATTTCATAGTCTTAGTGCACATTAAAAAAGAAATTTACTCTATCATTAGAGTACAAACATGTAAGAATAATTGCATATATCAACCATGTACATAAGTTTAATCATGTATAAATATTCTATATCATTAACATTAATCTTTACTTATGTATATACAAGATTATATAAATAGACGTATCAAAAATCATCTTACATGCCATATATAATTCAATGTGTTTCATATAGGCACATATTTAACATAACGACATATATATATATATATATATATATATATATATATATATCATAACTCAATTTATATTCTTTAATGCATGTGTTTCTATATTTAGAATTGAAAAGGGGTCACGGTCATTAGGTAATAATTGGTAACCATGACATAGGTTGTATTTCGATTCTGGACTAAAAACTGGACTACCTCACGGTTATTAGCTAAAATCTAGTAATCGTGACCTATATTTTGCCCAGAGACAGAATTCCATATTTAACTTGTATAGCATTTTTGACCTAGAAAACATCATTTTTAGAAAAAAGTTTCCTTCTAAAAACTTATTTTCCTATGTTACTAGTTTCCAGAACATCAAAAATCATTTCAATATCATCTCTATATCTCAAGATATTTGCATTTTTCTGAATACTATCCTTAAGAACAATGTTGTGAACAAGTTCAAATTCAAGCTAAAATTTGACATGCTTAAAGACAGAGTTAAGCTTAACTTCCTTCATATGAATTGTATATTTTGAAGTCTATTTTTCATAGAAATTAACCTCATAGCATTATGACTAGTATACACAAAAATACATCATTTTTACTACAACCTATTTTAGAATCGAAATCAACAGCTCACCTAAAATTCAATTAATTATATGGATGACTTAAAGGCGGATTTAGTGCTAGGTCCCTTCTACAAATTTGTATACATATATCTTATGTAACCTTATAAATTGGAATGATCTCAATTAAAGTTTTCTAACTCAAATTAAGCTGGAATTACAATCATTAGTTCTTAAGGCTTCATGTCTTCTCTTTAAATAACACTTCTTAAAACTTGTTTCTCTTTTCAATTGATCAAACTACAAGACATTTAATTCATGTTTCTACTAATATCATCCACATAAAAGTATGAGAATCCTAATCCCATACCTTGACCAAATTTTCTCTAGCCTTCAATCTTGCACCTTTCCTTTCCCTTTGTTCTTTCTACCTTCTTCTTCTCCTTTAACAACAATTCATTCTTTAAACATCAATTTCCAGAATTTTACTCAATCAACCCTCAACAAAATACGAAGAAGAAGAAAATGATGATGATGAAAACCAAATTTTAAAGCTATTATCTTAATAATGTACACCAATTTATTCTTGAAAAATCAACATGCAATAGTCGCTCTTAAAGAGTAAGCAGATTGAAAGGAGGAATTCTTTGAGAGATTGAAGAAATAAAAAGTGAAGAAGAAATGAATTCTAAATCTTCCCACTATGAATGTCATCTCTCTTTCCATCCACTCTCATTTTTAACTTTTATAATAGAAGGGGAAAATTCCTTTGTTGGTCCCTCAAAAATTTACACGTCACACTTATTTCTTTCTAACTTTTGAATGTTACTCAAAGACCTCTCCCTTTTATGCTTTTTTTAAAATCAACCCCAAATTTCTTCTTTTTAATCACAATTGACCTTCAAATGCCATATTAACAAATTGACCCCTAAACTAATACTTCATGCTTTAATTACACCCTTGAATATTATTAAACCAAAATAATAATTTAATTATACCCTTATAAAATTCATACCATATAATTCACACAATTAATTACAACTTAATAAAATTTATGCCCCAATCAATATCTTAACTATATTTTATTCCAATTATGCATACTATATTAATATCAATTGACTATTGTATACTCTATCACATAAGACTGTGAATTCATTAAATCTTAACTACTAATAATTTATCAAATAATGCTTAATTAGACTTTAATAACATATAATTGCCCTTGAATTCTACTAAGGCCTATTTTGAATCCTTACATGCTCAATACTTGCTAATGCGAATGATGATCCCATGACTAGAGACTATAAATTATTCAACGTAGTGGACGGCATGCTTTGGGGGTGCAATCTGTATTCCTTTGTTCTGGAAAAGACTATCATTGACTTAGATGTTATTCATCACCACTCTCGCTCTTAATTCACTGGCAGTCCCATATTACTCTAGGTATGTCCTTGATTTTAAAGGTAGCATGCCCTTATGTGTTTTCATACTAGCTTTTCTTGTTGGAAAATACATCATTTCAGATTTTCATGTATTTTTTTGCCTTATTTTTGCTTAAAATGAATCCAACTCACTCCAATGGCTTTTTTTAGGTATGGCTTCGTGAGAAGTTAAAGCTATTGTTGGAGCCTCCTCTCCAAGTGAAGGCTACAGGCACTTATACCATAAGATATATCATCCTCAGACAGTGGCAGTGTAAGTTTCTAATGGTCTAGGATAGGGTTAATTGGCTGAGCTATCTAACAGATGATGATATCATGTTCAGGTGCATCTGGTTGCCCATCACCTCTATGGTTCAAGATGGATCATCCGGATGCATCCCTCTGTGTGGATTGCATCATGCCACTTTCTATATTACAACTCGATGTGCTCACCAGTTCGGGGATCGACAAGACATTGTTAGGTGTCTGCTAGGCTCCCGAGGTGGTAGGCATGTCTATGCTTTTCTATCAAAGTACTATTAGAGGATCTGGACTTGACTCGCAGTGAGGACCTCTATTCCTAAGATTGGCAATTACGACTTCACCACTTCTGCCTCCTACAAGCAATGGGTCACTAGTCCAGCGGTTGACAATAGGTTGTCTTATCTTAGGCACCTAAATAGAGAGAGAGAGATTTGACACAGATAGACTATATCATATACTATTATAGATTATTTTTTGCTTTCATTGTATTTTTTAAATTTGAACATGCGAAAAGAATATGCTACTTTTAGTTACATTGATGACATTATAAATACATGCATGACATTTTTCTCTAATTTTAGTACACATGATCAACATTTGATATTATCCCGATAACACATACTATTTAATCTCAAAATAAAACTTTAAAAGCATCATAACTCCTATCATCAATTAACCCTCTCAAATTTTCTTGATTAATTATTTTCTCTCGGCCTCTAATTTTTGCCTAAGATGTCTTTTTTTCGTTTTCACCCTGACTAAGCACCTAATTTTAGCAAGGCCGCCATTTTTTTCGGTTTTCAACCTGCTGGGCTTTTATTCTCTTCTTTTTATCTTTTTAGTCTTAGTCATGGAACCTTTTCAATCTGTTTGTGTTCACCAGCTCTTTAAACTCATTGTCATTACTGTCTAATAAAATAATAGCTCCCTTAGATAATAGCTTCTTAAGCACGAAAGGTCCTTTCCATATGGGCCTAAACTTGCCTTGGATGTATGGAATTCCCGATCTCATCTGTTTGAACACCAGATCTCCTTCTTTCAGCGGATGTTTCTTAACCTTCTTCCCGAATGAATAAATAAACATCTTCTGATAGACTTGATTGTGATAATATACCCTCATTTTGTCCCTATCTAGTAGGTTGAGCTAAGATAGACTATGTCTTGCCCATTTTGCTTTTGGGATCTCCGCTTTTAGAACTACACTCAAAGTTTGAGGCTCAATTTCTACTAGCAATACTGCTATTGTCCCATAGACTAAAGAAAATAGAATAGCTCTTGTTGAAGTTTTGGTTATGGTCTTGTAGCCCTATAATGCGAAGGGTAGCTCCTTATCCCAATCTTATTAAGTCTGAACCATCTTAGCCAGAATCCTTTTCACATTCTTATTAGCCACCTCAATCGCTCCATTTTCCTAAGGTCTATAAAAGGGAAGACTTATGATGTTGAACTCCATACCTAATGAGCATCTACCTGGTTTCACTAGAGAATTGTAACCCATTATCAGACACTATATGGTGTGGCAAGTCATATCTGTATATCAAATTCCTTTTAATGAACTGAGCTATGTCCCTTGCATTTATCTTTTTGAAAGATTTCGCTTTTACCCATTTGGTAAAGTAGTCAATGGCCACTATAATGAACCTATGCCCGTTTGAAGCAGGTGGATGGATCATACCCATGATGTCTATGCCAAATGGCCATGGTGACGTGAGGTTGCATAACTCGAAAACAAGCAAATGCCTCAAGTCTGCATACTGTTGGCATAGTTGAAACTCTTTAACATACTTAGAATAATTAGTATCCATTGCGTGCCAAAATAATCCTTGATGCATAATCTTCTTAGCTAAAGCTAAACTGTTCATGTGGGCTCCACACACTCCTGCATGCACTTCCTTCATAAACTTCCTTGCCTCTTTTTTATGTAGACACCTTAATTGGATTCCATCAAGCTATCTATTATAGAGCACTCCTCTTAGAGTAATGAATTGGGTAAACAATTTATGGATCATCTTTTGGTCCTTTTCAATAGCTTCCTCATGAAACACTGACCTTTCCAAATAATTTTAAATGTCATAATATCAAGGTTTCCCATCGTCAACCTCAACATCCATGATCTGCTCATCCTTAAAGCATAGTTTATCAGAACTCGAAATCAACACAGGCTTTATACTTACCCTTTTTGGGTTATCCCACATTGATACTAAAGTGGCCAAGGCATCTTCCAGTTTGTTCTCTTCTCTAGGCACATACCCAAAAGTATAAAGCTCGAATTGGCTGCATAAGGCTTTTAGACACTTGAGATAGGGCAATAATCATTCTTCCTTCATTGAACATTTGCCTTTCACTTGGAAGACGACTAAAGATAAGTCTCCAAACACTTCTATGGATTTTGCCCCCACAGCTAACAACGCTTTCAACTTGAAGATACAGGCTTCGTATTTGGCTTTGTTATTTGTGGCTTTATATCTTAGTTTCTTGGCTAGTGGCATTTTCTATCCCTCTGGGGTTACCATAATTACTTCTACTCTAACTCCTTTATTATTCATGGCCCCATTGAAGTACATCTGCTAACCGAATACTGTTATAGCTACAATGTGCTCATTAGGAAATTCGTAAGTCATCTCCTCTCCTTTCAAAGGTTGATTAGCTAGGAACTCTACTACTGCTCTCCCTTTAATAGTTTTTCTAGTGATGTGTTCTATGCCAAACTCTTATAGGAGGATTAACGATTTTCTTATTTTTCCTAGAAGTAAGGGTGCTTCCTGAAAATACTTAAGATGGTTTTCTTTAGCCACTGCTTGTATCCTATAAGAATAAAAGTAGTGTTTCAGTTTCTTTGATGCCCATATGACTGCCATATAAATCTTATCGACTTTTATATTTTGCTTCATAAGGGAGAAATTTCTTGCTGAGATAGTATACTACATACTTAATCCCAAAGTCATCCTCTCGAGCCATCATTGCCCCCATTGAACTATCCTTTATAGCCAGATACAGAATCAGAGGCTTACCTGCCTAAGGTGGTCTCAACACCGGTGGATGCAGCAGATATTCCCTGATGGTATTGAATGCTTTTTAACAATCCTTATTCCAAACTACTAGTTGATCCTTTATGAGTAATTTGAATATTGGCTTGCAGATCGAAGTTAACTTAGCTATGAATCTACTTATGTACTGAATTCTCCCTAAGAACCCTCTAACCTCTTTTTCCTTTTGGGGTACTGGCATCTCTTTAATGGCTCTCACCTTGTCAGGATATACCTCTATACCTTTCTGGCTCACTATATGCAGTAAAAGCTTACCCGAGGTGACCCCGAAGATGCACTTCTTTGGGTTAAGGTGAAGGTTATATTGTCGATCCTCTAGAAAAAACTTTTCCAATGCCCTCAAAATATCCTTCCTTGGTGACTGACTTGATCATTATATTGTCCATATATGCTTCTACTTCCTTATGAATTAAATCATCTAGTATCCTAGTTGTTATCCTTTGATAGGTAGCACTTGCATTTTTAAGTCAAAAAGGCATAACTCGATAGGTATATATACCCTATTCAATTATGAAAGTCATCTTAAGCTGATATACTATCTTGTTCAGAATCTAATTATACCCTGCATATCCATACACAAAACTATACATGGCACAAGCAGTTGCACTATCAACCAGAACATCTATGTGAGGTAGAGGGAAATCATCCTTAAGGTAAGCTTTGTTTAAGTACCTATAATCCACACAAACTCTAACTCTTCCATCCTTCTTTACTACAGGAACTACATTTGCCAACCACGTTAGGTATTGAACTTCCACCAGGAACTTAGCCTCTATCTGTTTCTTAACTTCATTTTTAACCTTTTTAGCCCACTTTGGTCTAAGCCTCCTAAGCTTTTACTTGATTGGTTTATAACCTAGATATGTTGGGATGGTATGTTTAATAATTTTCCAATTAATTACCGGCATGTATTCATAGGTCCAAGCAAAGACTTTTTTGTATTTTTTTCAATATTTTCTCAAATGTCTCTCTCTTTAGGAGTTATATCTGATGCTAATAAAATTTCTTTTGGATTTTCTTTGATTTTGAGATTAAATGAACATGTGTTTATTAAGTTAATGCTAAATGTGAATGGTTTATAATCTTGATTATGTATATTAAAATCAAAAGAAACACCACACAAGTAAGCAAAATTGTTCATCTTATTAATATAATCAAAAGAGCAATCAGTGTTCTCATCAAAAAGTTTAGGAACATAAACAATATTAATAAAAGCATCTTCTTCAATCTTGGCAACATCAGGTGTCTCTCCAGCCTCAGCCTTTGGTGGATCCTTTACCTTTCCTTTGTCTTTCAGCTAAACAAGAAGCAGCTTCTCTGTCAATATCTCTTTAGGCTCTTCCCTATCCCAAACTGAATGGTGCAGAAGAATTTCTTCATCCCATAAACCCTAAATTGGCTTGATAATTGCTTGCTCCCAATCGAAGACATTTTTGAATAGCTCAAATCCTAATATTAGCTCACCCCCTATCAGCTGAGGTTCATTCTCTCCATAATAAAGGCAAATACTTAAAGTTGGAATAAAGCTTTGGGAGATGTGGTGGACCCCTTTAACTGCTTTCTTCCCTCCACCTTTCTGACTGAAACCAGTAAACCCTAACCCCTTCTTATCCTCCTGATCCTTAGCAGCTATAGCAGTCTGAGGCTCTTGGGAGTTTTTGCCTAAACGAGCACCTGGCAAGAAATTCATCTTCTTCATCATGTTAACCACTTGGGGGTAATTAGTAAAGCTACCCTCACCTTCCTCATCACTGATGGCAGACACATGAAATCCAATGAAATGCTGTTTAGCTATCTCAAGCATAGACACGTGATTCTCCCTTGCAACATTAATAGTAACCACCTAATCATTATAGAGGATCTTGATCATCTGATACATTATGGAAGGCACCCCACCCAACTTATGAAACCATGGCCTCTCTAATAGTATAGAGAAGTTAGTTGAAATAGGCAGCACCGTGAACTCAGCTTTTCACTAAAGCTTTAAAGGTCCTAGCAGCTTGTCTCTAGGAATTGTCATAAACAAAGATGGTTAAGTTAGACTTATTCAACATGTTCTCATTTAAACCAAAAGCTGGGATTACCACTAAAGGGCAAGCATTAATAGAAGAGCCATCCTCAACCATTACACAGGTCGTGTGCTTGTTGTTCACCTGGGCCTTGATATATAAAGGGTGGTTATAGTTATTTCCTTTAGAATGAGGGTCAGCATCAGAGTACACAACATTTTCTCTTGTCCCTCTCTTAACCAAATCCAATAACTTAGAGGGTGAGATGGTAGTGGAAATAGTGGATTCACTCAGGGCTTTCACTAATGTCTACCTATGCCAGGGAGACTGCCTCAGCAAATCCTAGATGGAAATCTATGCATTCATTTTCTTTAGTTGTTTGATCACCTGATCTTCCTCTACTTCTTTATCTATTGGCACTACAGTAGGGGCTGGTTGCTTTTCAATCTTTAGAGCCACTCTCCCACTTCTCGCAATTGCCTTAACCTTTTTCTCTTCTCTTACCTCCTCTTCACTCTCATTGGCTAAACTCTAGATATCAATGGACACCAAAGCCCCTTTATCCTCACTCTCTATTGGGGTATCCCAACAATTAATCATTAAAACTGACCAATTTTCTTCACTTGGCTTCGTTAGTTTAGGGGTGGAACGAGTAACGGCCATGTACTCATTCCTATACAAGTCTCTCATGATGTATTATTTAGGTGAACTAGACCCAATCATAAACACTGGAGATGGCACAACATTGTAACCTCCCTTATTTTTCTTTTCTCTTTTCTCAAGATCTAAAATCTGCTTGCTATCTATCAGATCCTGAATTTTATACCTCATAGTGCGATAGTAGTAAGTCAGGTGCCTAGTACACTGATGGTATGCATAATATTAATCCTCACTATGAAGGGGCAGCCCTTGACTCTTTGCAGGCCATAAGGGTAGTGGTTGAAGCTTCCCTTCTTTGCTCAAATGATCCAACACCTAGGATAGTGACTTAACCAAATTGGAATAATATCTCTAACTAGCTTCTGTAATAGACACTTTTGTAGTCTTTCTAGTTATATTCGACCCATTACTGTTCCCCACTGCCTTGTTATGGCCAAAGTTCTTCCTAGCACCCTCATTGCTTACCCTTTGGGCTAGGCACTCTCCCTCAGCTTTTATATCTCTATACTTTAATGACTCCCAGTCCTTTAGACCCTTTATTTTTAAACCATCCTTCAGATACGAGCTTGTATTCTTGATGAATAGCCTGATCTGATTAATTGTGTCAAGTTTTTTCTTCATCTCTATTGCCTTATTCCACCACCTAGTGAGGTACTCATGGAAGGATTCATCATGGTTCTGCTGGAGTAGCTCGAGGTCTTTTAGAGTGACATCCATTCTAATGCTGCAGTCAAACTGCTTAAAAAACTCCTCAGTCAGCAAATCCTAATCCTCTTTGGTATGCCTATCCGGCCTATGATATTAATCAATTGTAGGCCCTCTCAAACTCAAACAAAAATACTCTACCTTCTGCTTCCTAATCAGGGTGGTCTAATTCATGATCAGTGTATACTGCTTCACATGCCCCAAAGGGTCTAAAGTACCATCAAACCTTGGTAAATCAGGCATCTTAAATGTCTAGGGTAATGGCTTATCTCTATCCAAGTCCCTATCCTCAGGGTTTATTCCCCTACCAACTGACAGCAACCTAGACATAGCTTTCACTTTCTCCTCTATCTTCTTAAAGTCTAGATCCTTAGCACTAGGATATTTACTCTTTACATTCATTAAAGGGGGTACATAGTCTTCGTATTCCTCCTCAATGTAATCATTTTTAGGATCATGTCTCATTTCTCTCCTTGGTAGGTCTCGAGGCATAGTAACATCTGTTGTAGCAGTGTCTCTAACATGGTTTGGCTTTATTGTCTCACAAGCGGGTGCTACAGGCTAGGTTCTAGGGTTTGGTGTGACAGAGGCCAACATTCTGACAATTATAGGCAGCATTCTTTCTTTAAACTCCTACTGACACCTATCTAGTCTCCTATTTAACTCATCCCTCGTCATCGAGGTCCAAGCAACAGATAAAACCAACCTTTCTCTTAAAGAGAGCAACCTTCTAGTTCCGTTAGTAACTCTCTCAGTCTCATTCAACTGTTTGTTTTCCATGTCCAAACTTATTTCCTGACTACTTGCACTCAACTCAGAACTGACCTCTGAATTTAAGTTTGAACCTAACTCTAAACTTAAATCGAATCTTGGTAGCACAAACGTTGGTCTCCGAACAAGATAGTTGTCTAACCCATTGGACCACTCAGATAGATTTATGATGGCTATAAAGATCAAATGTTAAGAGTGATGCACGATGAATGATGCATGAGCAAGGTATATACATGATGCATGTATGTAATGAATGCTTTCATTAGGCATCAATCACAACCACACACAAGCATAACAATAGCCTTCTAACCTTATTACTCCTATACAGGAGGTCGTGTGATCTCTTTCCTAGGTGGACTTAGCTTATAGGTCAATCAGGGACTTGATGTAGGCGCATAGTGTATGGTGGAAAACCAAGAGCATAACCGCTCTAATTGAAAGCATAGGCGCATGGGTTTTGACCATTATGTATTTTGACTAACTCATACAGATCGGGTTTGTTCCATTAGGGCATACAACCTTTGACTAGCACCCTCCTAATTTGTTTGAGTTTGGTTAATACATAATGGTTCACATAGCAAGCAAAAGTTATTATAATTATACAACCTAGGGGATGTTGCCAATGTCATTACATAGGCTTGAGTTAAGGGTGATAAAACTTTAGGGTTACCCAAACATGGTCCTTGCCAATAGATCTAACTCATCCCGAGCATAATGACCGATGGATCACCATTTTATATACCATTTACTGTAAAACTTAGGCTGGTAGGTCTCTTTGACACCTCCCTACATCAAGTGAACGTAGGGCATGCTTTGGGACAACACAGGGGCTAAAAAGGTATGCCTAACTTAATTCTAAGACTCTAAGATGAATGTAATAAATGCAGTTAAGAAAAAAGACAGGATTAATTAAAAAACCCAATTATAATGAACTTAACCAAGATGCTTTTAGGAGGAAGGTCTCCTTGATTGCCTAGTGGAGTCGCCACTGTAATGCACACTGAAGCCTACACTGATTTTCAATTGGGTTCTCGAAAGCCCGCTTTTAGGATCTGAGACCAGGAGAGGCTCACTTTAACTCATAAATTGGCTACTTTGTAATAAAAAGGGATTAAGCCCAAATTATTAGTCAACCTATAAAGGCGTATACTAATAGGCCTAAAAGAGGTAAGTGTCATGGAGTTGCCACCCAACAAAATGTGAGAAAATAATGATGCCCAAATAGAGATCGGTGTTCGGAACATCACTATTACTAGGCATCTTAGTTAGGTCTTATTTTATAATTGAGTTTTAAATTTAATTTCCTATCATCTCTCACACAATGCAAAGCATAAGAATTAAGTAAACATCCTAAGTAAACATGAAAAGCAATAAATAAATAAATCAACTACTTAAATCATTACACAAAATTGTCTAACAAATAAGAATAAAGTAATATACATGCATAAATCATTTGCATGTATAGACCTTTCAATCATACTCTCATGTATTTCAAATAACTTCTATATCATTTATACTCAATTTCTACTTATTGAAATAAATACAAGAGTTTGGGGTTCCTTTACCTTAAAGTGGACAAGTCCTCTCTTCAACCATTATGGCTTCAATTCCTTTCCTTTTTGCTTGATTACCCCTCTACAGAATACAATATACTCTTGTAAGCTTCATACTTCATACTTAGACCAACTCATAGAAATTAGGGAGAAATAGAAGGAATAGAAGTAGATAGAGGTTACCTTAAACTTCAAAAATCTTTAAATCTTTTATACTCCAACCAAAATTTAGAAAACTAGAGAGAGAAAATGACTGGAGCTTTGAATAAAGATGCTGAAATTAATTCTCATCAAATTCGGTTGCCTCATATGCTCTCCCAAAACCAGCTTTTACATGCTTCCATAATTACATGTTTCATCCTACTATTGGTCCACTTGGGATCATTAGGTGAATTTCCACATTAGTCACTTAATCATTTTCTTTTCTTATGCTTTTCTAATACTTTATAATTAATTCAATTCAGTTTCCACATTTAACTTCTTAATTATACACATACATATTAAATTGCCAAATTTTCTCCTAAGGTACATGTTGGGGCTTTACAATATCAGTTCCTTGATTTTAATTTTTTTCTAATTTTAAAAGGTAACTTCCCTTTTGATTTATTTTCTTTAAGGAATCAATTTCCTATTTTAGAGCAAAAGGCACTATAAATAGACCAAGGAAAAATATGATAAAAAAAGTTAGAGAATTTTATAATGAAACTCTACAAAAATCTATTTTCCTATTTTATCTCTAAAAGGGTTTTTAGACTATTACTTTTCCCTTTTATCCTAGGTCGTTTGTTCGTGGATAAAAGCCAAGCCGGTAAAGCAGGAACGAGATTTTTCGCTTTTGCATACTGAAAACGATTCTGCGCTACAAAATGTAGGTGCAATTTACACCTTTTTGATATAATGAGTTTATATCGATTTGGATTTGGATTAGTTTCCTAACAATTAATAACCAAAAAAATTAAAAAATAATATTTTAATATATAATCTTAAATTTTTGACTTTTGAATAAAAATTAACAGACACCTAAATCTTAGTATCTAATTACTAAGAATTATACATTGAGTGTTGAATTGTAATTCATGTGAAATTTAAAGTTTTTTAATGAAAAAAAAATGATTTTGGTTATATTAGAATAATGAATTTTATGTTTTTTTTTGTCTTTTTCCCTTCTCCTAAAAACTCTTTTGTTGTTTTTGCAAATATTTGTTAAAAGTGATAATTTGATAAAGTGTTTTCTTCCTATTGCTGTTTGATTGGGGGTTATAGGTTTCAAGAGAACATGGCCGTGAGACAACTAGCGAGCACATCCATTTTCCTCCCTTATTTAGCCTTGAGTATTTGGTCTCGAAAGCAATTCTTCCCTTCATGAATTGGTGCTCATTTCTAGGCAGTGCTCTTGATAAAATAAAATCCATATTTTTCCTTTCTTTTCTTATATTCTTGTGTATGCCTTTTAATTATTTTTATTGCTTTATTTTCATTTTTTAATTTACAGCATGTATATTATTGTTCTCATCTTAATGTAATAGTTTGTTGTATTTATTTATTGTATTTATTTATTATTTTTCATAAATAAAAAAGAGTATTATGTGCCTTGAAAAATAATCCAAATAAATTTATATTACTTAATTGCTATTTTAATAATAAAATTGGGTGTCCATTTTTTCTTAAACAAAAGTCACAATAAAATATAAATTTTTATAAAGAACCAATGTTCCAATATCCAAGTATGGATGAGTGAATTAAAGTTCATATAAATAAATAAAAATGCCCATTTAGTGTATAATGTGCCATTATGGATCAAGTTGGGTCAAAATGGGTTATGTCATAAAACGGATTGGATATCGATTGTGTCACATACGAATTAAAAGATCCACAGATTGATTCAAATGGGTTGAGTAATAGGTCAACCCGTTTGTTTTTTTAATTGTTTATGAATATAAGGCAATGAAAACCTTAAATATTAATTTTGATTGATTTTTGCATGATCCAAAAATTGTATAATAATTAATATTTATAATTGAATATATGCTGTCTATAGACTAGTTTGTGATTGAAATTTAATGAGAAATCTAATTATACATTAAATAGTCCAAATAAATAAAATATTTTTCTTAAGGATAGGTAAGACAATTAGCCTTCTCCTGAGACATTCAATACATATCCGATTGTCCTAATTTAGTATAGAAATGCATATGGGCGACCAAGTTTAGAGATACCTGTTTTTGAGTCAACTCGTTATTCAATCTATATAAGTCAAGATGGATTGATTTATTAACTAACTTGAATTTTTTTAGACTATACGAATCGGATCATATTTGTACTATTTATGTAATGGCGTCAACACCGGCTTAGCTGTGAACAATAAATTTCGATGGTGAATAGGGTTATCGGGCTGCAAATTGTACCCGAAAGTGAAAAATATTTTATTTAACCATCGGAAGGTATTGGTCATGGTGAGTTCGGGGTTGAAATTTAAAGTAAAATCGAGATCAAATAGGTCTCTGAAAGTCAAAAATACGAAAAGGTAGTGAGTCAATTTTCTTACTAAGAAGGGTTGACCAACTTTGACCAAATTTTAAAAATAGCAAATAAACTCCAAAAATTACCAGATTTTGCCAATCTTAATGAAATTCCATTTAGAATATTTTTGTATAAAAAATAAATTTTTTGGCGATGTCGGTAGTTATTGAATCGGACCGATTTTATTGAATCGAATCGATAACGGACTTTTATTGAGCCAAAATTTTGTGTACAACCTATTTTTAATGTGTTAAGAATGGTGAAATCAAAATTGGAGTTGAAAGGTGAGAGAATTTAATTAGAGCTTTTAATAATTAGTTAATAGGCTTTAAGTTAATGGGTTAGGCTCTACAGGCTTGGCCCAATTTTTGGCCCACTAAGAGGATTATTTAAGGCCGAAGGATCTATAAATTTCTAGCATTTTCTAGCCATTTCTTCAGTTCCTCTCTAGGCCGAACCTCTCATTATCTCTCTCTCTCAAGATTTCTTCAAAACTCACTCAATTTCTCTTTAAAATCAAGCACCTTAACTCTAATTCTACCCCTTTAGATGATTAATTAAGCCTCTAACCTTTGATTTGAGGGAGTTAAGCAAAGAAAAGACAAGAGAAAGTTTAGGGTGCTAAATTGAGGTAAGTGAAAATCATAATTTTAATCATATATGTGGTTATT